>JAZKJV010000631.1:122288-665961 GCA_037367405.1 Ottelia alismoides
TGAAATTGCCTTATGAAATATGCATACCTGTACACACGCCCCCTCAGCAGTAAACCCAGGTGGCTACTGCATGTAAACTTCCTCCTGAAGATCACCATATAAAAAGGTATTTTTGACATCCAATTGAAACAAAGGCCAATCTCGAATCACAACAACAGATAGAAGAATCCGTAAGATAGAATGACGAGCAATAGGAGAAAACATGTCAAAATAATCTACCCCATACGTCTGAGTAAAACCACGAGCAACCAGTCGAGCCTTCTACCTATCAATACTACCATCTGCATTTTACTTCACAGTTAAAACCCACTTGCAACTCATAATAAATGCCCCAGTACGTGCTGGAACAAGGCTCTAAGTACCTCTCGATTGAAGAGCGATCATCTCTTCCTCCATAGTCGGACGCCATCTACTATCAACTAATGCCTCCTGATGAATCCATGGAATGTTCACAATGGATAAAGCAACTACAAACTTCCTGAAGTCTCCTGTCAAACGCCCAAAGGTAAAATGAGAGGCAATCGGATATGAAGCACATGACATTTTCTGCTTTCTTAGTGCAATAGGCAAATCAGGTTCAGCATCAGTTGTACCACCATCTGTGTCATCCCCTACCTGCACCTGCTGAGAGATACCATCAGTCCCATCATTAGAATTAATGTTATCAGAACAAACCTGGGGTAAGCTTGATGATTGACCATGATCATGAGCAGGGGTTGGCCATCGACTGTAGTGATGTGGTAGAGGAGGAACCAAAAAATGGAAGGTGGTGGAGGTGGTGGAGGTGGTGGCGATGATGGGGGTGGTAGTGCGGTGGAGGGGTCGGAGCTTGCTTTGGTGCATACATGGGTGGAAGAGGAATAGAGATCTCATCAGTTGTGTTTGATAGCACCAAGTTGTCACCTGTAGGAGAGAAAAACGTGACTGACTCAAAAAAATGTGACATCTGCACTGACATAATACCTTCAACGTAATGGATCATAGCAACGATACCCCTTTTGAGTCCTGAAATACCCGATAAGAACACATTTGACAGCCACATGAGAGAGCTTGTCAATCCCTGGAGACAATTGGTGAATGACTGCAGCGGACCCAAAGACACGAGGAGTAAGGGAGAACAACTCCTTACCAAGAAAGACAAGGGAGAAAGGTATCTTCTCCCCCAACACAGATAAGGGCATGTGGTTAATAAGGTAGCATGCAGTGAGAACCATATCGCTCCAAAACGAGTGCGGAGCGTAAGTTTGGATAAGAAGGGCACGAGCGACATCAAGAAGGTGGCGGTGTTTTCTCTCCGCGACACCATTCTATTGGGACATGTAGGCACAAGACGTTTAATGAAAAATGCCATAGGATGAAAGAAATTGAGATAATATATGAGTACATAATTCAAGGGCATTATCAGTTCGCACAATTTTGACAGAAACAGAAAAAACATTCTGCACTTCTTTAATAAAATTCATAATAGTGTTGCTCGCTTCAGATTTATTCATTACCAGGAAGACCCAAGACAAACGACTAAAATCATCCACAACAACTAAGTAGAATCTGTGTCCCTAATGATCGGGAACACAAGTTGGACCCCAAATATCAATATGAAAGAACTCAAATGCAGAGCTACAGCTCCAACTCTGATGACTAGGGAAGACGGATCGATGATGCTTCATTAACTGACAAGCTTCACAATTGAACGACGAGCGGGGTGAAATTTAAGGAAGGACTTGACGCAGTTTCTAAAACAGAAGATGATCGAAGCGCATATGCCATAGATAAGGGGAGGCAGGTCCAATGGAATGAGATAATGCTCCAGCATAAGGTGTATGGACCAGTCGATACAGCCCGCCTTGCTCACGGTCAAGCCCAATCACGTTGCCCGTGAAAATGTCCTGAAACACAAAGGATGATGGGTCAAATATCGCTCGACAATATAAATCCTTAGTAATCTGACTAATTGACAATAAATTCATTAAGAAATTAGGAGCATGAAGCACATTCTGCAGCTGCATAGAAGGCATTAAGGCAATCTGTCCATGTCCTGTGATGGGAGAATGAGTCCCATCTGACGACTGTCCTTCCTGGGGAAACTTGCTTGTAGGATGTGAGTAGGTGTCTATCTCCACACAAATGATGTGTGGCACCTGAATGTACAATCCATTCTAAGGTACCTGAACCCTGGTAGGAAGTAGAAGTATGAGCGCTATCTAAGGTACTAGCTTCTGCAGTAGCAGCAACGTCCAAGCTGCTCTCTGAAACAGGTGGAGAAGTACTGGTTGGAGGTATGATATCTCGCAATCGAGACACAAGTTCATCATATCGTGGATCTACCGCATGTGTAACGCCCTGAAGTTGAATTTGTTCTACTTCACGGGCAGATGCTGGGAAACCATACTTCGAGTAGCATGTATCTTCTGTATGACCAGTCCGATGATAGTAAGTACACTGTGATCCACGACCACGATCACCCGTACCACGTGGTCCTCATCCACGAAACTGAGATGAATTGCCTCTTCCGCGAGAAGCCGTCATAGCAGACGAATTTGGTACAGTAGCAGGGCCCGAGACGTTGATTCGGCTCAATCTCCGAAAAGCCTCCTTCATGGGAGGTATGGTAGCATCCACCGGAATCTAAGGTAAAGCAGCCTCATACTGTGAATCAAGAGTGGCTAGAAAAACTCCTACCATTGTGGCATTCTGATATGTCTTCAACTGCTCTGGGGTAGTTGTGAGAGGCATGAAGCTATTAAGCCTCTCAAACATCCCCCGCAATGCAGTATAGTGAGCATGCAGGGGTCGACCATTTTGCTTTATCGTGAAGATGTCATGCTGGAGATGTAGGATTTTTGTCTCATTCTTGGCTTGAGAATACGTGGCAGCAAGAATATCCCACATGGATTTGGCAGTGGGTTGGTGCAAGACATCATTAGCAATGTTTGGAATCAGAGTACCAGACAACCAAACCTGAGCATAAGCGTCATCAGCCTCCCATGAGGCATACAACCATGTCTTCTTCGTTGGCTCGTCCTCAGTAAGAATATGTTTCTTACTCATCGATTTCATTAGGCTCATGAACTGCATGGCCCATAACTCGTAGTTGGATCCATCCATCTTCATAATAGGCGCAAGACCTTTGAATGCGCCTGTAGTGGGGATCTCTACCTTGCTTTCTGACATTGTGACTGGAGCCAACCAGGGTTGTAGACAAGATAAACTTTGGTTTACACTGACATAACGAGGTTTGGTTGCATGTGCAGACTTTATACAACCAAACCCATCAACCTTGAGGCGCAGGCGAGGCGCCCCTTAGGTAGACAACGACCGAACCTGAGGGGCGGCGACAACAGCATGGAGGAGGTACCCAGGTGCGACTGAACCCTAGAGCATGGGAGGGTGGTGCGTGGGGTGGCCAAACCCTAGGGCCGAAGGGCGGGGAGGGGGGGGGGGGGGGGGGGGGGGAAGGGCGCCGCATAGAGGGGGCGCAGTCAAAGGAAGAGTGGCGCGTGGAGGGGACGACACGTGGGGATGCCGGACGACACGCGCGGGGCTTGAGGGTGGAGGTCTAGGTTTAGGGTTCGGTACGAGAGCTCCGGTCTAAGACCGTCGCTTTGATACCATGTTGGGAAAAATTAGTGTTGTGTTTATTCCTTAAGCACTAGACTCTCTTATATAGGGAGAGACTTATGGGCAAATTACATACGGTAGACAAACGAAAAGAGAAATAGATAAAAGATAAAAACATAAAATAAACTTCTACATCCAACATTTATTTAGTCTTCCATGACCTCTATAAAAACTTACAAGGCTCTTCTTCTAACATCTCACACTTTGGAACCGGACCACTAAACGGGCTTCTTTGTACGCACCCATACCACCTTCGAACTGAAGCACTATGTAGATCCCATTTAAAGTGGGAAAATACCTTATTGGTGACGATCCAAAAAAGTGATATCTTTCTTAAGTCTCCTTCCAACAATTCTTTAGTCTTCCCTGGCCTCGTTTGAAACTTACAAGGCTCTTATTCTAACATCTCGCACTTTGAAAATGGAGCACCGAATGGCCTTCTTCGTTAAGTACCCATACCACCTTCGAACTGGAGCACTATGTAGATCCCATTTAAAGTGAGAAAATACCATGTAGTCTCCTTCCAACATTTCTTTCATCTTGCCCAACCACCATTACAAAGCCCTTCCGACTAGCATCTCATGTCTTGAAACTGGATCACTTAGATGGCCTTGTTTGCATGTGCCCATACCGCCTCTGAACTGGAGCACTGTGTAGGCCACATTTAAAGCGGGAAATTGCTTGGATGTTGCCATCATCATATTGGTAAAGTTTTTTAATAAATACAACTCGTTTTTATTTAAAATGCATAAAATAGACATAAAACAGGATGATCCTTCCGGGACCCAATATTGCAGGACCTGAGGCACTAAGTCGTCCTTTTTAAAAAAAATGACTTGCATATATGACCATATACTACTGCTTTTAGTTTATTTCCCAGAGGAAGAAAGGAATGGGCATCCAAAGTGGTGCCTACCAAATTTATGCAGTCGCATACTAGTGCTTTTACTTAGAACAAGAAGAAAGAATTGATCCAGCCAAAAACAATACAGGCAATATTTCATGTTCATCTTTTAACAAGTACTAATGTGTACCAAAAGTGTTCTGATAAAAAAGTTCGACTAATACCTGGAAACAGTTTAACTAAGACATGCCTTTCAAGATAAAGTACATTATAAAGAAAATATAGCACTAACCTGTCGATTCAGATCCTTCGCCTTATCAGCATATACACGAGATTCAGATGTCAACCGGCTAGACATTTCACTAACCTCTGCACAAAAAAACCAACTGATAAGCTGAAAAAAGGATTAACTCTGTTACTAGAGTCCCACAAAAAATCATCATGAAAGAGAATCTGGCGTCATATATTGATGCATTCACATTATATAAAGTATAAGCAGTAAATTCATTGACACTTGACAAGGCTTCTAAAAAAATTTACTGCTGATATTGGTATTGCGCTAAAAAGTTGAGATGGAATATGTTATTTGCCTGAAAGAATGAATCATAGCCAGAGAATTTCCAAAAAGCATGCAGATGAATACTTATAAAACAGAAAACAAGTACCCATGCAAACAGAAACACCCTATTGTAGGTAATCAAAACTTATGTTGAAAATGTAACCAATCTGGCCAGATCACTTATCGAGAACTGGCTTCTATAAGTTTCCGCTTTAATACTATTATAGGGTGGACACAGATTACGGGTGTTTCGCCCTTTTTGAGTCAAAAAAATAAATAAATTGGCAGCATGGCCTTAATGCTGTTATCATTCCACCCTATGTTTTTTTTGAAAGGAAAAACATGTGACATCGAGGAGACATCCACCCAAAGAATCTTCTGTATATTTGCAAACTCAAAATTAATTACAAGAACTGGAAATCCTGAAGGCTTTTGGTATGTTTGAAGACATTCTCCATATACATTCTTTCCCCTCGGAAAACAACTCCATTACATGCTAGGTGCTAGCCACGACAAAAAGATAGCCGCTACTTAGATCTTAGTAGCATCATTACCCTTACCCAGGCTCCCAATGGAATCCCAAAAGCATCAAAGTAGAGGTATCCACCTCAGCAACATGTGCCATAGATCAGACCTCCCTGGTCTAGTGGCAAGTAAAGAAGAGATGCTCTATATCCTCCTTTGCCAAAGAACAATGCTAGCAAGCGCTTGCAGTGCCCAGAAAAACCTAGCCCGACACTTGCAAGTCATCAACCATTCCCACCTCAGGATCCAAATGAAAAAAAACGAACCCTTAAGGGAACTTTCCAATGCTAGATGTGCATGAATTGATCTGATGAAACCCTAGGACATGGGAAAAAATTCTTGTATGCCTTCTTCACAGTAAAGCGTCCATCTTCCAAGGTCCAATGGTCCACAACATCAGTAAGGATACCCATCGTAGGCAGGGTCACCAACAAACAAGAGGTCAGTAAATCGCAAATCATTCAAATCACAATGGAAGCGGGGCATCCAACCATATCCCCTTGGAGTCCCTCACCGTGGCACCGTGCAATTCACAGCTAGCGCCATAACAAAAAGTCTATGAAACCTACAGTAAGCATGCCCTGACCAGTCCAATGATCCATCCAAAAGTGAAACCCCGGCCCTCCCCCACGACCGATGGTATGAGAGGGGTCACACCATCACACACGTGCAGATGTGTCTTTAGAAGTTAGAGGGTTCGTTCATATCCACCAACTGAGCTATATGGTCCAACAAGATGCCATAGATAGATCGAAACAGTCTATAACAACCCAAAGACCCCTATATGTCGTGACCCACGTGGTCACAAGGGCACCATTTATTACTTCCAAACCCATAATCTTGATTCTTCCAGTTCATCAAAGACATACCCTGCGCCTCGCCGTCAAAGGCCCCAAAAAATCTCTGCATCATTACTTATTAGCTCTCCTTCACCCCAACATGCAACAAAAGCGTAGAGGAAAAAACTCGCAGTGCCTGACAACACTGCCTTCAGAAAAACCAAGCGGTCACCTCTTGAAAGATGGATCGTACACCAACTAGCCAACTTCCTCTCCATCTTTGCAAGCACAGGCGATCAGTCTAACTGCTTGAATCTGTCCCCTACTAAAGGCAATCCAAGGTAGGGCAAACGTAGGGCCCCATGTGAGAAAACCAGCCTCTTATCTCCCATTTTTATCATTAGACATCTCAAAAGGAAGTGGACTTCACAAGATTGATCTGGAGCCCAGAGATCCTCCCAAACAAATCTAGCACAATGAAGACCCTTCGCAGATCTCGCGTCCCCATCCACGAAGAAAATGGTGCCATCATCATATTGAAGAATCGATAGATTCGATACAGTGATGTCACCCACTGTAAAGCCTAATAAAAAGCAGCCTTCACGTGCCTTGGTAACTAATTTTGTTAGAGCATCAACAACAATAACAAAGACCATCAGAGCTAATGGACAACCATGTTGAACCCCTCTCTGCAGCTAAAATAAACCACTCCTACTTGTCATTCACCAATAAATATATGATGCGTTCGCAATACATCTTTTCATCCAGACAATCCATTCATCCAGAAATCCCTTGTGGTGTAAGGTCGCCTAGATGAATCTCCATTCAACACAATCGTAGGCCTTAAAAAAATCAGTCTCCCACTGAAGGTCTTGATCTTCCTGTGTCTCCATCTATAACAATATCAGAGTCCATCACACACAATCCATCATGTGCTGACCCAGAATGAAAGTCGTTTATGCATGATCACAATGGAGCCAAGAAAACCCGTAATCGATTGACCAAAACCTTTGCCACAATCAAATAGATGGAATTTGATAGAGAAATAGGGCGCAAATCTTCCACCTTCCGAACCACATCCTTAGGAAAGAGGAAAAAAGCAAGCAGTTTACATGCTTGCAGCCACCATTTATCTATTGTAGCTCCTCAACCACCTCAAAATTCTCTCGACCCACCAGATACAGAAAACATCTAAAGAACGACACCGAAACCGATAAATCCAATTGAATTATCGGTATTTAGCTCAAAAATTTCCTTATGACCTCCCGCAAGGAGAAAAGGGCGCAGCATTTCCTCCCTTGAAGCTCGGATAGCTGTAGGATATCTCTGCCCTCCCATTTGGTTTTGCTACCAGTAATCCTTCAACTAAGCGTAAGGTAATGATTCCTTAATACCTCCCCAACGGAGCGATCCCCTTCCACCTCAATACCATAAGAGTCATTAACATCTCATGTAGCATGTAATGTTTCCACATCAGAAGATATTTTGCAGAAGAATTTTATCGACAAAATATGATTTACTTGATTGAAGACATTAACCATTTCTAAACATTTCTCAAAGATGTTGAGGAACTTACCATTCCTGCTAATAAGGTGAGTCGTTTGAAAAAAATGGAATTATTCAAGATCAAAGCAAGATACAAGGTTACATCAACGTGCATGAGTGATATACTGGAGTTGTTTTTATGAAAAATTACCATTATTATCGTACAATTACTAAAATTGCAGAGATCTCTTTTAATCACGATCGTCATAGTATTTAGTTTAAACATGTTTAGTTTGAAATACTTAAAGATACTTGATTTAAGTAGGATCCTCGTACCGGTTATATAAATTTGAATAAGGGACGCATTAAGTATCATTTGTTCCAACATGTCAAGTAGATCAAGTTTTTTATATTTCAGATAAAGAAAAATCATGGATGTGTGTCATTTCAATAAAATCAATTTCACGGGGATGTTATGGAGACGGTTGCGTAGATTTGGTATAGCAGATTCACAACACTGCTAGTGCAGACCCCAGCGCAAATCCTATGTTCAAGAGATGGTGCAATCTAATGCTATGGAGATGGCGGTGCTTAAGAACACCCTACAACAATTTGAAGATAGCAGCACAAACTCCACTGTGAATCCCAACATAGCAGCGATGAGATGAATCAAACAGATCCAAACAGCAGTAGCAGCAGCAGCAACAATGTGTTGGTCCCAGCAGCAAATCCCTAGCAACACAATTGCTGGAAAAAGAGAGGTGAAAGGGTTTTATGGTGGGGGCCAGGTTTCTGGGTAATAACATGATGGAATGAATTGAAGCAGTAGAGTTTCTTACATAGAGTGAAATTCTAAAACCCTAATCATCAAAAGGGGAAACACAAAAGAGCCTGTAACAAGACTGCTAATATAAAAAGCATAAAAATAAACAAATACCAATGTCCAAATATAGCGTGTTGAGAGAATTCTATCTTTTTGTCTTTATTTATATATTTCTAGTTTTTCCGTCTTCTTTATGTAATTTTTCCTTAGAGCCTTTCTCCTATATAAGAGGGCTCTAGGGTTACGTGGAATACAACTTTTTACTTTTGTCTTCCGCATGGTATCAGAGCGGGCAGTCCTAGACCGGAGCCTATGCCCCAGCCTCTCCCCACCAAAAGCGGCTACCATCGCCCGGTTGTCGCACGGGCCACAGCCCAGCCGTTGGAACGGCTACTGCTCACTGCACGGGCTCGCCACTGCTGATTCCAGACCCTCTCACCGCATGTTGCTCCTACCGTTAGGCCCGTTCTTTGGTCTCTAGGGTGTGAAGGAGTCATCTAAAGCACTTTTAGCACCTAAAGGAAAATCTCAAGAATGGAAGAGGTTGTGGTATGAGTCTACACCCACAACCATCTTCTCACATGTCAGTGTAGACGAAGATCTTATTTGTCGCCATCCCAGTCTTGGTGATTGTTGTCATCATGATTGACAACAATGCCGATGTTCCATCCCTGGGTGCCTTCAAAGATCTAGCACCCATCGTCAAGATGAATGGAACAAACTATGAACTATGGGCCATGCAGTTCATGAGTCTAATGCGATGTAATGGCCAAGAAGCACATCCTCATGGTGGAAGAACCAAGTGACAAGACTGGGATAAATGCCTTATGGGAGGCAGACGATGCTTATGCGCGTGTGTGGCTATCTAGGACCGTGTCTACAAAGATAGCTAATGATATACTGAGCCAGCCTACTGCAACGGCTATGTGGGACATTCTCGCCGCTACATACTCTCCATCGAAGAGTGAGTCAAAGATATCGCAGCTCCAACACGACATTTTCACATCGAAGAAGAATGGTTGCCCTCTCCATGCCCTCTACATTTCTTTGAGGGGTATGTTTGAGAAGTTACATTGCTACATTCCCTTGACTGCTACGCCAGAGCAGCTCAAGGCGTATAGAGACTCTGTGATGACTGGGGTCTTTCTAGCGGCCTTGATCCTGAATATGACTCAGCTCGAGCACAGATTCTTACTGATGCCACCATACCTCCGATGGAGGAGGCATATCGTAGACTGAGTAGGCTCTCTATATCCTCTGTAGTAATGTGCAATTCTCAGACATCTTTCAGCCATGGTTGCATCTCGTGGTAGGGGGAACCCTACTTCGTATCGTGGTAAAGGTGGACCTAGCCGTGGCAGAGGGGTGGCAGATATCGTCAGTCGTGTACATACTATCACAGGACAGACCACTCTGAGGAAACCTACTATTCTAAGCATGGGTTTCCTTCTTCAGCCAGAGTTGCAGAACAGACACAGCAGGTTGGGGGTCCATCTCCAGTTGCTGACCAAGATTTGACAAACTGGTGGCCAGACTCAGGGAGATCATGCCTACTTCTGGGTCAACCAACTCTCCCTCGGCATCTTCAGAGGTAGCTACCTCTGCTGTTGCATCTTCATCAGGTATAGTATATGCCTTTACTAATTGTTACAAGGCAGATTTGTCAGAGTAGATTATAGACTCTGGTGCATCAGATCATCTCTGTGGTGATAAAGGTCAATTTAGTTCTTTCAGTCCAACTCAGCCTGGACGATCTATTGTGATAGCAGATGGAACACATTCTCCTATTACTGGTCAGGGAGAGATGCAGCTAACTCCTGCAATGAGACTTCAAAATGTTCTTTATGCTCCTGAGTTTCAATGAATTTATTATCTATTAGTCAAATCACCAAGGACTTACACTGTCGTGCCATTTTCGATCCGTATGCTCTTGTGTTTTAGGACATTCTAACGGGCAGGGTGATTCATGGAAGGCCGTATCGCGATATATCGGCGATATATCGGTATCGACAGGTCACCGATATCGTCGATATGGTCGATATCGCTATCAACATGCCATTTTATTCACAATCTCGGTTCGATATCGGCGATATGGCGTCGATATATTGACAATATATCATATCGATATGTACTTCCATGGGGTGATTAGTTCTGACCGTGAGTAAGGAGGTCTCTACAGACTAGTGCAATCCCCTATTGCAGGTGCTTCTTCTATTCGCACTGGGTCTGCGTCACCTTATATGTGACATCTTCGTTTTGGTCATCTTCCTCTGCAAAAGTTGTGTCATGTTCTTCCTCAGATTTTCTCTCGCTCTACCTTTCTGTACGAGGCCAGCCAGCTTGGGAAGCATCCTCGGTCTACGTTCTAGAGTCGTCCGGGTCGAAGTAGTCATGGTCTATTTGAGTTAGTTCATTTTGGTATTTGAGGTCCTAGCCATGTCCCTGATCATCGTATGCATAGATTTTATCTTGTTGTTGTTGATGATTTTTTCATATTGTCGTGGGTCTTTCTTCTCAAAAACAAGTCTGATGCCGGTTATGTTACTCAATCCTTCATTGATGAAATGAAAATTTTTTCAGCAAAAATCAAGTATATACGTTCTAGCAATGCTCTGAAATTTTGTAGTAACCAACTTGCCACTTTTCTTGTGTCTCATGGTATTGTGCACCAAACATCTTGTGCGTATACTTCCCAACATATTGGGGTGGCTGAAAGAAACACCGCCACCTTCTGGATGTTACAAGGACTCTTTTGATTCAGAGGCGTGATCTTCATTCGTACTGCGGGGATGCAGTTCTAACTGCTTGTTATCTGGTTAATCGTATGCCCTCTTCGGTTCTGGGAGAAAAGCTCCCGTTCTCAATTGCGTTTTCCGTGACAGATCTTTTCTCTCTCACACCTCGAGTCTTTGATTCAATGGCTTTTGTTCACCAGATGTCTCCTGATCTTGACAAGCTCTCTCCTAGAGCAGTCAAATGTGTGTATGTTGGGTACTTTAAGACCCAAAAGGGATATCGTTGCTTCGACTCAGTTCGACGAAGGTAGTATGCCAGTGCTGATGTCACCTTTCTTTAGTCTATTATGTACTTTTCTCCTACATGTGACAAGCTCATTTCTTCCGACGATGGGGAAGAAGTCTATATGCATCTACCTACGATCTCTACTCTACCTTCATCAGCACCTCCACCTCCTTCACCACCTCCCCTACCACCACCTCCTCCACCACCGCCACCACCGCCTTCACCACAATCCTCCACACCTACATTCTTTCCCCAAGTTTACCAGCGTTTATCTCCTGCTCATATGTCTCCTCCATCATCCAACACGCCCAAGGTATGTTCTGAGCATTTGAGTATTTCTAATGGCAATGGTGATTTGCATGCACAGCTTGAGGTACAGGATGTCGACGATGCTCCATCTTCTGTGAGCACTGAAGATCTAGATGTGCTTGTTGCTCTATGGAAGCAGAGGTGTACATGCATTATCCTCTTGCTTCCCATGTGTCATTGGATTGCCTTTCCGAGGACTTTTAGCAGTTTGTTGTGGGACTGTCTGCAATGGAGATACCACGTTCTTATCAAGAGGCACTGAAGAGTAGTCATTGGCGTCTTGCTATGGAAGAGGAGATGACAGCTTTACAGTCTAGAGGTACGTGGAGTGTTGTGCAGGCTCCTCCTGGTGTGTCTGTTGTTGGAAGCAAGTGGGTGTTTATTATGAAACACCGTGCAGATGGTATAACTGACAGATATAAGGCAAGACTGGTTGCTCGTGGGTTCACTCAAACGTATGGGGTGGACTATCAGGACACTTTTTCACCAATTGCACGTCACTCCATGTTGCGAATTCTTATTGCAGTTGCCGTGGTACGTTATTGGTCGCTTTTCCAGTTAGATGTCAAAAATACTTTCTTGTATGAGGATCTACAGGAGGAAGTTTACATACAGCAACCATCAGGGTTTGCTGCTGAAGGGGAGTCTAATATGGTGTGCCAACTTCACAAGGCCATATATGGCCTCATGCAGAGTCTGAGGGCTTGGTCTCAGAAGCTCTCAGAGTTGACTGAACGAAATGGATTTGTCAGATCCATTGCAGATCATTCTCTTTTTGTTAAGAGAACTCAGAGAGGTACGATTGTTGTTCTGGTTTATGTTGATGATATAGTTGTTACTAGTAGAGATGAACATGGCATTCAAACGGTGAAGGATTTCCTTGGACGACAGTTTGTAACCAAAGACCTTGGCAAGCTAAGTTATTTCCTTGGCTTGGAGCTTGCATGCAGTCAACAGGGTATGGTTATGATGCAAAGGAAGTATGTTACTGATCTTCTGGCTGAGACGGGTATGACAGGATACAGACCAGCCACTACACCAATGGATCCCAATGCTTAGACTCTATAATGATGACTCTGAGGTCCGAGGATATAGATAAGCGACGGTATAGGGAGTTGGTAGGGAAGTTGCTATATGTTACTATTACCAGGCCTAACATATCATTTGTTGTGAGCAGGGTTAGCCAATTCATGGAACAACCTAGACATGTTCATATGGATGCCACTTGTATGATCTTGAGATATCTGAAATCTTCTCCACGTGCAGGTCTACTGTTTAGAAGAGATATGTCACTCTCAGTTACTGGATGTGCAGATGCAGATTATGTTGGATGTCCCAAGGATAGGAGGTCCACCTCAGGCTTCATTGTGTTCGTTGGTAGCTCGCTTGTTTCATGAAAGAGTAAGAAACAGATTGTTGTTGCTCAATCCAGCGTTGAATCAGAATATAGGGTTATGGCCCAAGGGAGCACGGAAATGATATGGGTCAAGTCCGTTCTGACTAACCTTGCTATTGAGGTGCCTCTCCCAATGCCTCTCAAATGTGATAATTAAGCAGCTTTATTCATAGCTAATAATCCGGCCTTCCATGAGAGAACAAAGCACATCAAAGTTGATTGCCATTATACTCGTGACTTGATCCAGAAGGAGCTTATTTCTACCTCTCATGTTGCTTCAGGAGATCAGATTGCAAACATGTTTTACCAAGGCTCTGCAAGAGGTCCTTTTCATCGTCAATGTTCCAAGTTGAGCATGATTGACATTTATGTTCCAGCTTGAGGGGGAGTGTTGAAGGAATTCTATCCTTTTGTCTTTATTTATATATTTCTAGTTCTTCTGTCATCTTTATGTAATTTCTCCTAAGAGCCTTTCTCCTATATAAGAGGGCTATAGGATTACGTGGAATGCAACTTTTTACTTTTGCATTCTTCCACATAGTGGATGTCAATAGATGTTACTATCAAGATTATTGGGCGTGTTAATGCAGGAGAATTTTGTATACAATTACGGGATCTCTACACTTCTCGAGGAATAATCCATCAGACTTCGTGCGCCTATACATCACATCAAAATGGTGTTGCAGAACACAAGCATCGACATATACTTAGCATCATTAGGACTCTTCTTAGTCAGGACAATGCCCCATCATCATATTAGGGATATACAATACTCGCATCTTCATATCGCATTAATCGCCTTCCTTCATTAGCGATTAATGAGAAACTCCTCATTAAGACCTTATATCATAACCATTGAATCTTTGACATGCTTCCTAAGGTGTCTGTGTATGTTGCCTTTGTGCAACATCTTGAGATCGAGAGGGGTCGAGCTCGTTCCACGAGCAATTAAGTGTCTATTTTCAGTTATGCTTGGAATCAAAACGGGTAACGCTATTTTAATTTACCGTCAACATTATATCAGCACTGATATCAAATTTTAAAACTATCTCGTCCTCCTCCACTATTAAGAGTCAAGCAACGATTAGCACCCACTTAAATGGTTTGGTGGTAGTGCAGTGTGTCTACCACCCAAAAGACCACGGTTCGAATCCCCCCTTGTGGGGGTTGCATTAGGTAGTCGACAACTAGTGTAAAAAATAGTCGAATCTTTCAACATGGATTTAAGCAAGAATCAATGTAGCCAACCCTACTTATAGTGGGAGAAGGCTTCATCAATTTTTTATCCCGTCCTCCTCCACCGTAGAGAGTCAAGCAACGATTAGTTCTAGTAAGGAATTCCAAGGAACAATGGCCATGGTATCTCGTGTACCATTACCTTGAGTCATTATGAATTTTTCAGTTTCAAATGATAGCAAATTCAGGATTCAATATACAAGCCATGCTCCTCCTCATCCAATAACTAAATCTTCACATGAGATTGTCAATGATCATGAGATCTTTCAATCCGACATTGCTTATGGTAATATAATTACATATAAGGAGGCAAGTGACCTAGATGACCTTGCTTTTCTGATTGTTATTCGAAAGAAGTCCTACAACTGCATCTTGATCCTCTCTCCAAAGCAATGGCATTGGCTCATCTCTTTAGTAGCTAGAGACAATTTGCAGAAGGTTTATCCTTAATACAATACCGGTGTCACATGCCCAGACCCTCTTTCAACCTCAGTGGGAAGAGACTATGGAGGAGGAGATAATTGCTCCGATATCCAAGGTTACTTTTTTAATCCAAGGGTACTTAGACCTTAGTGGATCTATAAGAGGGATATAAAGTGGTTGATTTCAAATGGGTGTTCATATGAAGCACAATCTTGATGTATAGAGAGCAAATCCTTTCCAGGTCATCCTCGAATCACTCATTATTTACTAAGAGGACATGTAGAGGTATTGTAACAATGTTGGCATATGTGTATGACAGTCTTGAAAAGTAGTGAGCAGAGGATCGAAGAAAGGAAGCATATACTTGAAGACCACTTATTAATCAAGGATATGATCCCATTAAAATATCTACTTGGACTAAAGGTAGCCAGTAGTCGCAGATTATTGGTTTTGTTACAGGGAAAGCATGGTGTTTACCTTGTACATGAGACTAGCACGTGATCCACCAAGTCGTCTCAAGTTCCTATGGATCCCTAGACTCATCAACATGAGGACAAGCATGCAGATAAGGGGCAACAATGTTGCAAAATTCGATATTCGGTATTTAGTTGGAGGGGTCGCAGAAATAAAGAATAATCGGTATTCGATGTCCATTAGAAATTATTCGATTATGCATTTTTTTAATATGAAAATAATGTCTACAACGTATATTATTGTATATTTATACATATATGATCTTCTATCAATAAGAATTCAAAATAAAAGTACTAATTAACAAATTATATATATGGAGCTTTAACATTTATTACGATATCGAGATAAATGGGAAACTTTACCATTTAAAAAATAAAAAATTTAAAAATCAGCATTCAGTGAATAGTCGGCCGACTATTCCGTCAGTATATTCAATAGTTGGATTGAATATTTGGTTGGACCAAATATTGGTCGAATATAGTCTATTCAATCGATGATCCTCCAACACCACATATTCAGTTCAAATATTCATTCTAGTCGGCCGACTATTGCAACACGGAGAGGCAATATCGTCGAGAAAAATTCCTAAGAGACGTAGCTGGAAAACAATATTCTCCCTCTAAGCCGAAATTTTTTTTCTTTGATTAGTGTACGCATATCGCAGTTATTATATGCGCTATACTAAAGCGCATTTATTTTATGCGCTTAAGTTTAGCGCAGACTTTCTGTGCGCCTTTAACCTGTAGCGCAGGGAATAGTTGCGATATAGTCTGCTACTCGGCCAAAAAAAAATAAAGAGAAGCAGAAGCTGGGACAGAACAGAACCACAACATTGAGAATTGTATTCACTAAACTTCTTCATGCATAAGATATGTACAAAATTCGAAGATTGTTTGAATAGATGTCCATAGGTAGTCTTCATTGCATCTGAAATGAGTACATGAGGGGTACAATACAAAAAAGTAAGACTACATTGTCAAATTTTGTTTACATTACATATTTATCTCTTCCTCCTCCTTTGATATGCAGTCCTTCCAAATCTAAGATCAATCCCTTGCAACCGAGAACTTCCAATGCCTTCTTCCTCTTCGAAGGTGGGCGCAGGTGGTGGTGTCAATGCAGCATACACATGTTGAGCTTCTTCACCTCTTATGTTCCTTGCAGGAGCTTGTGGAGTTGACATCTCGCCGGTTCGAGGTTCAACAGTCGGTGTGACAAACTATGTCTCTAAAACAAAGTCAGGAACCTCATCCATATCCTGGTGTCCCTCCTCCAAGTTGACGTCATGTTCAAAATCTTGTTGTTGTTGTGCCCTAGCCCGACCTCGTCCATGACCATGTTGTTGTTGTGCCCTAGCCCGACCTTTTCCTCTGCCACGTCCTCTTCCTCTATCTTGGATATCCTCCTGTTGCATGTACTCCTCGTTCAAGATCATAGCATCTACAAATTGAGTTGCTAATGAACGCTCCATCTCGGACTTGGTCTCTTGTGATGTCTCTATACTGGTAGTGGCCAGGATCTTTTCCTCCTAATTCCATAACAAGATCCCATCTTTGCATCTGAAAATTTGAAATAAATGTGAATTTACATAATTACAAGTTAGTGAAATATTTTGGATTATGTATACTTACATTGTAGGCGAGGATTGCACCTAATCTCCCTACGTATCTTCTGGTGATCCGAAGATACCAATCCATGTAATCCAGAGTTGTGCTAACCCCAATGGATTGGTCTATGTGGAGAACTCTATCGTGTCGAGACATCCAAGCATTGATGTGGTCAACATGCTTTTCTCTCCAATCTACATCCACCTTACCCCGCAGATCTATCGCATGCAACATCTCATCAATGTCGCAGGGAGCTGGAATACTCTGACATCCACCGAATTGGCGTATGACACGGTCGGGAAAGTAGTATTCGACCACGTGGAAGTAAATAAGAGGTACATGTGACGTCCAAACATGCTGACCATCGACGCAGTACTGTGGAAGACCTTCCAAGATGTCGCTCCCATATGGCATCCACAAAACCTACACATACCAGAATTCAATTACTCCATGGATAATTGAAAACAATAAATTTTCCAAAAATTTGTACCTGCTATGGCGATGGCATATCAAATGCATCACGATATGGACGAACAACGTGTGTTGGTTGCCGTCTATTCTCAAAGTCCGCCCTCCACCGAACACCTAATGGTCGCCCATGCCATTGGGGCCTCAATCTAATAACAGGGGCTACATGGGGAAAGTGCTCCCACGCCCAAAGCTGTAAAAGGATAACAGATACCCCTATCTCCTCAGTTCCCATGTCTGCAGCGTAACAAAGATGCATGTACAAATAAGCCAATGTGGCAGATCCCCAGCTGAAAGTACCAGTAACATCAAGATCGAATAAAAGCGGTAAAGTTATAATAGATATCAACGATCCGCTCTTGTCCGTGAATAAGACACCACCAAGGAGCTGCAGGATGTACGCCCTGGCATGACGTATCAATGTCACCTCATCTGCATGGGCAGGCACATGTGCAAATGACTGATACAACCAACTCGCTAGCACCCTCGAGCCTTGGATCTCGTTCTCCAATGGGAGAACCCCAAGTAACTGTTCGCAAACATCAACCCATTTCCCTACAGTCGATGTGGCACCGGTCACTGCCATGCCATCTACTCGCAATCCCATCAACACAGCTACATCCTGAAGAGTAATCGTCATCTCCCCATTGGCCATATGAAATGTATGTGTTTCCGGCCTCCATCGCTCCACCAAGGCAGTAATAAGATGCCAGTCCAGGGCTATGAACTCCAACTCAATAACTCCTCCAAAACCTACATGTTCAACAAATGGCCGGATCCGCTCATCCAGTGGTATATGTCGTACTTGCTTCTCCCTTCGCCGACATCGTAGCCATGATGAAACCTGCATAGTAAATATGATATGAAGTGAAACGAACGTAATAACTTTTTTTGAGATAAATAGCGAAAGAAACCACTTCCAACTTGGCGAAGATTCCTTGTCCACAATGGCAAAGGCAAGTGGGACAATATGGTTATCACTATCAATTCCACATGCAATCAGTAATTTTTGTGTATATTTTCCGTACAAGTGTGTACCGTCTATGCTGATCAGTGGCCTACAATACTTGAACGCTTCAATACATGGACCAAACGCCCAAAAACATTGCTGAAATCTACGACAATGTGGCTTCCTTGAATCAGGATGCTCTGTATGCGTAATAGCAATTTCTGTCCCTAGAATGGCAGCCTTCAAAACATGTAAAAGATGTGGCATTTCCGAATAGGATTTCTTCCATTCACCATAAATGATTGCAATCGCCTTTCGTCTCGCATCCCACACCCTTTTCTTTGTAACCAAGTACTTGTACACCTTGTTGATATGGGTCCTCAGAGTTGAAATTGAAACAATTGGGCTGTCCTTCACAAAGTCAAGAACTTCTCACGTCATGAAATTGCAGTCAAGTTGGGGATGATCTTTACCTATAGACGGATTGATGCATGAATGTGGATCGTCAAGCTTGGATATTACCCACATCCCATCGAATCTACGGTAATGACCACGTAAAAACCACTTGCATCCAATGGAATCCATCGTGCACGAAATGGACCAAACCAATGTGGTGGATTCCTTAACAGTGAAGTTGTAATGGGAGAAAATGTGGTACCTTTTCACACAAAAAATAAGGTCATCTTTCGTTTTGAAAGTGCAACCCTTTCGTAGTTCATCACTAATGCTGTCAATGGCACTTTCCTTTCGAAAATTATCTTCGAAATTTGCGAGGTCGTCACCGCCTAAAACATTGAAGAAGGGTATTTAAGAGACAATTTGAGAACCATTTGTTACATCATGCCCGACATCTTCAACTTACTCGGTTTCATTCTCTATCTCATCATCAGTGACCTCTGGAGGACAGACATTCAGAACGTGATCCACTTCCCTCATCAGAGCCTCGCTAATAAATGTACTCTCATCATTGTGTGCCAGAATAGGTGCCTCGTCGTTAGATAGATCTGCAAATGTGGGTGCACTGTGATGTTCAAAGGCGCGTTGCTCGGTTCCAAATCCAATCAAAGATGCATCTACTACCATCTCTACGGGAGACGACTTTGCATATATCTGAACGTAAAGGAAAACATTGTCTACATCATCATCTGTAATGGACGTCATCACTGAACCATTTCCATTGCGCTGCGATATGTTGACGTTGTAAGTGCTCCTATCCAACGAAAATTTCTTACAAACCAAATCCAACAACTCTTCATATGACATGGATTTTCTCAATCCCAAACCTCGCTTGACAGTACTAGTAGTGTCTTCATTATGACTCTTCAACTCAAATACGCAAAATATGGAATCCATTGACCTCCTAGAAATTATATTCACATGGTCTTAGGTCATACAAAAGCACAATGTCCAACTACAAAATGATGAAGCATAATAGATAAAGAAGCCTAATTACATAATGTCAAAACCATTACTCTTGTAAGGCAGTGGTGGCAGCGGAGGAGGAGAAGAGCTTCGGCAGCGACGCTGGAGAGGAGGCTGGGCGGAGGTAGCGGGGAGGCAGCGGCAGCAGCGACGGAGAGGAGACTTGACAGCGGTGCGGGGACGCCTCTGGCAGCCGCGGCAGCGGCGACAGGGCTTTGCGGAGGCGGGGAGGATGGAGGGCGACGGAGGAGGCTCGTGCGGTGTTCACTGCAGAGAGCGAGAGCGAACGAAGGGTTCTTTCAGCGTAAGTGACCCTTCGTTCGCTCTCTGTCTTTTATTTTTCGTACAGGGCATATCGCAGGTATTCTCTGCGCTAAGGCTAAAAATGCACGTTTTTTATGCGCTATAGGGCAACGCATACAATAGCTACGCTATTCTATAGCACATACATTATATGCGATATATCCACGCTAAACACAGAAAAAAAATGGTGGCTTATTTGGAGTTTTTTTTCTACCAACGTTACTAAGGACACAACATAGTGGTCTTGAGGTACATTAAGGCAAGCTTGTAAAAATCGACCGACTAGGCCGACTAGTCGAGTCGGGGGGTAGCCGACTCGACTAGGCCTAGTCGGTCATTAGTCGGTCAGGCCGACTTTTACAACAAGCTTTTGTACTTTTTTTGTTTTTTACTTTTTTTAAAGTAAACTTATTCTAAATATGTTTAATGTTATATTTAAAGTCAATTGCTTCATTATGTAAGTATAGAAAATATACAAATCTATGTTAATGCATAAGCAAAACTTATTCTAATATGTAATAATATTATATTTAAAGTTAATTACTTCTTTCATTTCATTATGAAAGTATAGAAAATGTATAAATCTATGTATAAAAATGATTTATATATTTAAAATAATTAAAAAATTCAAAACCGACTAATGACCGATAAAATCCGATTAGTCGCCCGACTGCCGATTAATCCTTAGTCAGTGACCCTGCCGACCGAGTACCGACTACCGCTTTCTGCAACCTTGCATTAAGGTTGCTCCTTGGAAGGGGCTATTCTTCACAATCGGGACATCACTCGATATTACAACATATTGTGATGCAGACTATGCAAGGTTCCTTTCAGAGAGGAAGTCAACCACTAAATTTTGCACTTACCCGGGGGCATTCTTGTCACAAGGAGGAGCAATAGACAATAAGTGGTATTTTGCTAGAGTGTGGAGAGCGAATACATGGTGATGGTCCAGGAAGCAATAGAAATACAATGGATTAGTGTTGTGTTTACCAGCCTTCATCGTCACCAAACACAGTGATGGAGTTAAGATGCGACAAGACAATATTGATTTTGTGCACATAGCAAATAGATTGTTATTCGACCAAAGATCTCATCCAACAAGGACATTGCGAATTTCTAATGTTCTCTCTACATGCCAGTCTACATATATATTTACCAATACACTTTCCGCAATCACCTTTGAGTGATATTGTCACAAGCTAAACATGATGGATACATTTTACCCATATATATATATATATATATATATATATTATATGATCTAGCATTAGGAAAGTGTTAAGAGTCTGTTTTGTTACTGAGATGAGGTGGGTTGGGGCAACCTCATGTGAATAGTAAATGTTTGGATGGTTATGAGGGTTGGAGAGGGGTTGGAATAAGGAATGTGATGGGATATCACATTGATTTGTGATGGAACTCCAACCCATGAATGGTGAGGGTAAACAGGATTACCCCAAGATAACCTGGTAACCAAACAGACCCTAAGAGTTTATGAGAGTTGTAACCCTCAAGGTTATTATCGTATTTTATATTCACATGTATTTGTCTAACCCTAGCCCTTTCTCATATGGAGGGGTAGGTTTCACCATCAATATAAGAATATTCCGTATTCCTTTCCACGATAAATGTTTCAAGTAAGATATATAATGAACATTAAGCAAAAATCCGCCATATGCAGTAACTATCATATGCTGACATTGGCAAAAGATGGGCATAAAGGGATATAAATCTAATCAAGGAATGTAATAAACCACACTCCAACAAGCAATGAATGAGATTATAGGGTCCTGACCAGTACGAACCAATAAAGGAAGGAATCATTTCTCATCATTTCTTTCCAGTTTACATGAAGGAAATTCTCTACGTCCACCTAAGTATTTTTACTAACAATCCAAAGGAAGAAGAATAAATATTCTGAGAAAAACATTCATCAGTAATATCATCAAGAAATTTGAAATGCAGTACAGATGCCAAATGCAAGTTGTGGGTTCATAATATAAAAAGCTGAAGATAACGGTTGAGAATTGTGCATGAGAGATACTAAAATGACTTCGAAAGAGTAAGCCAATTCTACTTAGGCAGGGTTCGGAAGTTTCACTGCTGCATCACTTTTTAAAGAATGCTGCACTTTCAAGCATAGAAAGACAATTCAATGTGTCTTCTGTGTATTAAACTGGTTACTTCCATTGACAATTACTGACCACGTTCAAATGTCAAAAATACCCTACTTTGGAGAGGAAAAAATCCTTCAACCAAAGGATCCAAGTGATGATGCTTTTTGATGAAAAACTGCCACAAAAGGCTGAAGTCTTTCAAGTTCCTCATGACACAAGTTGTGAACTATGGTTTAAGAGTCAGGGAGTAATAATAGGTAAATGAGCGGAAGAGAGTACTTACGATCTAACTTTTCCCCAACACCAAGTACTTCTTGAACATTGCGGGTCATTATTTGGTGAACTTCAAAAAGTTCATCATTTAGCTTTGCAAGATTTCTCTGGGTCCGTGTATCCAAGTACAATTTCTTCGTCTTCTGTATATAAGTGTCTTCAAAAACCCAAAAAAATAAAATGAAACATCAAAAGGAGGCACCATGGTTTTGTTCGATGATCCAACCCAAGAGCTTTAAACATACCAAATTTGATGAAGGCATATGGCCTGGCAGCGGTCTCTATTTGGTTGCCGTTAACTCTCTCAAATTCATTTTTGAGATCTTCAAGGTATTGAAACGCAAGTTTCTTTGGATAAGAACGATCACACATTGTTAAATAACAAACACGCCCTTCGATTATATAGCTGGAATTAAGAGAAAAGAACTGACTTAATCCATACAGAAAACATAATCAAATGAGCATATGATAAGGTGGCAGGTGCAATACAAGACCATCTTTAATACTCTCTAATATGGTCCAGTATATGCTGCAGATGGAAAAATGAACACACACCACAAAAATTATTCACCAATAACTTCCAATAATAACTTGGTTTAGATGCAATAGGTGCATGTTGACAAGTATATGAGAGATGCAGATATTGCGAGTGCACAAGAAACTGCAGAAATATCATGGGTTTTGGTCCCAATAGAATGTAGAAGAGTCAAAAACAATGTTATAAAGTGATGCTAACAAGAATAGATAGAACATACTGGAAGAAGTTCGGGCCTGTCTCAATGGACATTCTTGAAGCCTCGTAATGCCCCTGGGATAGATTTTTAAAAATAAGCTTGGCCTGCTGTTTATAGACATCAGTGTCCTTCTGATCCCGGCCATCATCCAGGCCTTCTGCTAATGGAAGACCATCAGTAACACGAGCTATCATAGTCAATTTCACCATCTTTCACGGACCCTGAATGGCAGAAGAACAAAGTATTCAGTCAAAAGTTAATGAAGAGAAGGTTCAAAGAATATAAATCAGCTAAAAGAATAAAAAAGATGTGTTAATAATACATTCAAGAAATTGCATGCTTATAACCAAAACCAGTGGAGTTTGCAATTGTGAATTCGGAGAGCTTAAGATATGGGGAGCAATCAATGTCATCTTCCAGAATTTGACAAAATCCCAGAGGGCCTGTTTGGTTATTGGGTTGGGCTGGGTTGGGGTAGGATGGGGTATCCTCCTTTGAATAGTAGCTGTTTGGAGGGTTGGGAGGGTTGAATGATAAGTGTGATGTGATGTGAAATTTATTATGTGTTATATTAACTTTTTTAAGGATTATAATATATTTATTTATGTTAATAAGTTTATTTGGACATGGGTTAAAAAATATATGCCAAAGAAATTGTAGGGTCAATACAAGCAATCCCAACCCAGGAATGCAGGGTTGGAGCTAGGGGTATGCCAGGGTACCCTGGTGTACCCTGGCAACCAAAAGGGAGTGTGCATGGAACCAAACGAAGATCTATCTACTTCTAGCACGTAGCAAGAGTTACTCTTCATGCCAATTTGAAACATCTGTTACTAGTTCATCAAGAAAAGGTTGATTCCTTTCCTTTATGGAGAGGAACGCCAAGAAAGAACGTAAATCCAAACCATTTCCTATATTAGAAGCCCTAACAAATGGAGTACATGTAGTAAATTACAATATAGGATTGTCACATCTCTACTCACGAAACCTCAAGCCAGTAAGCCTTACATAAAAGTCCAAATCCCAGTGTGTGCATCGAACCAGATGAAAGCCCATCTTGTTCAAGGCTTCTAGCACAGGGACAGAGGCTACGAATTGTTCTACCAATCGAAGCATCTTCCCAACTAGTTCGACGAAAAAAGATCAGATCCTTTCAAAAACCATATCGCAGTAAGTGCCAAAGCCAATGGCAGACTTCCTATCTACAAAGCACATACATAATATGCATCACGCTATGATGCAATATCTGGTACATCCCTTCTGTGAAGAGTAACCCCTTTTCGGGCATGACCTTAATGTACCTCAAGGCCATCACTAATGCAGTTTCCACAATGCAATGGAGATTTTAGGTTTAGTGGTAATGAGTTAGTAGAGCTTTCCCACCAACTAAGAATATCGCCTTTCAACCAAGGAATTGCCCTCATATTTATGAGCCTTAAGATCCATAGACATCTATGATGGTTTTTTGGTCTATCATGGTAGTTTCCAACAATAGATCAATATGAATGACCTCAAGCTAAAGAAAGCACCTCAACGGGCATGTATCCTTGATCACAAAGCAATCTCCAAGCATTTGCTTCACCTCTCTGAATCTTCACTCCTCATTGCTAGCCAGGACAATTTCATCAACATAGAGTAACATAATTATAGTGCATCTACCTATCCTACTGGTAAATAGTAAACATCATGAGGACAATCTAATAAAGCCTTGTCCTCCAATACCTCGGAAAGCTTCCGGAGCCATGCTCTAAATTTCTGCTTGAGGCCATAAATGACCTTCTTCAGTAAGCACACTTTCTGATGCTCCCCTAAAGCTCAAATCCAGGCCACTGCTGCATATAGATAGTCTCCTCAAGATCCCCCACCTAATGCAAATACCAGTGATTATGCATAGGCAGCATAGCAACAACAAGAATCCAAGGAATCCAAAATCAAACCATCTGGAGAAGGTATCAAACAAATCCACCCTCTAATTTTGGGTGAAGCCTCTGACAGCAAGTCATGCCTTGCCTCATAAAAGCATTCTATCCAGGTTATGTTTCACTATGGACATTAATTTAAAACCAACCACCCTCCAACCCTTTGCCGGATCCACCAAGATCTGCATACCCTGAATATCAAAGCAGCCATCTCCTCTTCCATGAACCCCTTCCATGGAGGTTGAACGAGGACCTGAGTGTAAATCAAATAAGCCATCTACAAACTATATGTAGCTATCACTGAGAAAGAATAACGATATTGCATTGGAAATAGTATGTAAAAAGCATCTTTGAAGCTTCTTCAGAAAAGCAATTGGAATAGCAAGGTCATCTAGTCTATTTGCCTCCTCAAACTGTCACCAAAAACATATCAAACTGGAACAGTTCCAAGATAAGGAAACAACAACTTATTCTCTCAAACTCCAATATAAGTCACTTCACGATAAATCCTTCTAATAACAAACACACATCCAAATACCAAAACAAACAAACAAACAAACAGCTTATCTACCAGCTTACCTGTAGAAAAAAAGGATTACTTTTTGGCCAGCTTTCCCCTCCATCCAGCGCATCCTTATTGTCATCTTCCAGACAAATTCTTACTCCACTTCATATTGTGTTATTTAGTAAAAGCCAACGTCCTCATTCCATGCTTGTCACATGCGCATTATGGAGCTAAACCCCATTTGTAGATCAAAAGGGGAGAAGACCCAACTAATAACTTTGGATTTGAGGCAATGAATGGGAAGTAGCATTAGATTGCTATTCAACGTTCAATATTGGTATTGCCCTTACAAACCTTAATCCATTCATTAAATTAACCCTCAACTAGACAAGCCATCAATCATTTTATGATTGAGCAATTTTACCAAGGAATGTACTTATCCCTAGCCTCTTTTACTCTTCCTCTATTTTTTCTCCTTATTATTTATGGACAGGAAAAGGAGAAGATATGGAGGAAGTGGGAGAAGGGATTCGAGTAAAAAAGTAGAGGCATTAACTATATTATTTATCCCAGGGCAGACAAAATGTCCAATGGCTCACAGACAACGAATAAAAAACCACTCAGCCCTAGCCTATAGGACTGGCATTTGATTTTTCACGATATTATGACTAGACAGACAATTGATCAAGATCATGATGAAAAGAGGTTTACCATTTTCTTCAATCTCCTCTTGTTGATTCTACTAATATCCATCGGTCCTCTACTACTTCAATCTTCTTAAGGCAGTGGTGTCCAGTCCATTTGTAAGTCAACAAACTACAATGTCTACTCCATCAGTTATCTCCAAGGTCCGCGCAAGGTCCGATAGTTTCCTAAGCTTCATCGAAGTCATTTTCTTGCGTATGATCACCTGCATTCATCTACTTCAGATCTTATTCATGTGGATGTTTAGGATCCAATTCAGATTCCAAATCATGTTGATCATCGCTACGACCTGGTCAATGTTGATGATTTTGCCCACGTATTAGAATTTTCTTCTGAAGAATAAGTCTAATGTTTGCTAAAAGATTATACAATTTATGATTAATAAAGATGAAGTTTGTTGCCACTGTTATAATGACATAATCTGACAATGCAATTGAGTTTTGTTGTTCACAATTGTAGGGTTTCTATGTTTCTTCGGGCTTTTTCATTTTTTTAAAGAAAAAAGGGCCCCAGCCTTAAAGGCTTGTGCCCAAAAACCTAACCATTTATCACCTCAAAAAATAGCAAGCCTATGGTAGATAAAAGAAATACAAAGAGTTACAAGTTTTAGCTCTTGACTAGCACCCTAGCATATGCCACCACATTCTCCACATACGCACGGTCCTGACGAAAGATCGCACCATTTCTGGCAAGTCAAATTGCAAATTATTGAGATATTGTATTTATTTCTATTTATTTCTTATTTCTATTTTCTTCATGTACCTTGTAATTAACCCATGGCTTTTCTCATATATAAGAGAGCCCTAGGACCTCTTCAATGATAAGCAATTCTATTTCCACAACCTGGTATCGGAGCAAAAGTCCTAGACAAGGGTTCTTGTATCTCATCAAAAACCCTAACCCAACCCACCCTCGCCCCTCCTCTCCCCTGTCGGCTACCGCTCCGGGCCTCCTACCTTCCTTGTCGGCCACCGCCAGCAGCCCCACCGATCGCCTCTAGCCGCCCAGCCAACCCCCGCCTCGGAGACCGCAACCTACCTAGCATGCCACTGCCAGCCCCGTAGCCTGCCGCCAACTGCTGCCTTTGCGGGTTGCGGGGTTACCGCCCCACCTCCATTGGGTCGCAATCCAATCGCTGCAAAGGTCAGATACGATCTGATTTAGATTTGGAATTGTGATTTCGGACACATAAATTGTGTTTTCCAGCCCTAGACTACAATAATGATTGAAGAGGATGGTTGTATGAGTCTACACGTACAACCATTCCTCCATAAGATTGTGTAAACTCGCTCAAAGTAGTCTACTCCCTAGTTTGTTCCGGATTTTCGGTATAATTATTATCATGTCAGAGAACAAGGATGGTGATTTTTATAGCCGTCCGGTGCCTTCAACGGCTTGGCTCCCATCATAAGAACGGATGGGACCAATTACGAGTTGTGGTCCATTCAGTTTCGCACCATTATACAGTGCTACAACAAGGAGCACATTTTGATTGATCTTAAGCTGACGAACAAGACTGGAGCTAATGCTTCTTAGAAGCAAGATGATGTCTATGCACGGATTTGGCTCTCCGGGACACTCACCACAAAGTTTGCCACCGACATCGTCAATCAACTCACAACCAAGGCTATGTGGGACATCTTAGCTTACACATATAGGCTAGCCAAGAATGACAGCAAGATTCTCCAGTTGCAGTATGACATATATTCAATCAAGCAGGATGGTCGGTCTCTTCATGCCCACTTCTCGCATCTTCGAGGCATGTTTGAGTGATCCATAGCTTTATGCCCATTACTACCGGCACTGAGCAGCAGCAGGCATATCGGAATGCAACTATAACAGGGATCTTTCTGTCATCCCTTGACTTTGAGTATGATGCAGCACGTACTCAACTGCTTACTGGAGAGACGATACCACCAATGAAGGAGATCTACAAGAGATTGAGCAGAGTCACTACTTCATCTACAACCACGACGAAAACTCCCTCTGCCATGGCAGCTTCTCGTAGCAGAGGGGGTACTTCACAATTTCGTGAGAGAGGCTCCCGTGGTCGAGGAGGAGGACGTCAGTGTGACCCATGCTCTCACTGTCACCGTCCAGGTCATTCGGAGCAGACATGCTATCTGAAGCATGGGTATACTGCGTATGCCCGTGTAGCTGAGCAAATAAAGACTACTCCGGCTCCTTCTCAAGATGCGAGGTTTGATGATATTGTCTCTAGATTGAGAGAGATGATGACTACACCATCCACTACAGCTACAGGATCCTCAGACATTGCAATTGCTGCTAGAGAGCCTCTACGAGTTCGTCGGGTATTGCTTATGCTCCTACCAGTTGTAGCAGTTCAGATTAGAATTGACTGGATCATGGACTCCGGAGCATCTCATCATATGTGTGGAGATCAAGATCATTTTACTTCTTACAGATCTATCCCTCCTGGTAGATCAGTGGTGATTGCAAATGAGATTCATCTACCCATTGTTGGTCAAGGGGAGATTGTCTTAACCCCCTCGACACACCTGCAGAATGTCTTACATGCTCCAGCATTTCAGATGAATCTTTTGTCTATCAGTCAGATTAGAAAAGATTTACATTATCGTGTCATATTTGACCCATATTCTCTTGTGTTTCAGGGCATGCTCATAGAAAGGGTGATTGGATGTGACCATGAGCAGAGAGGACTTTATAGACTGGTCCAGCCTCCATCTGTTGGTGCTGCTACCATTCCTTCTGGAACAGTTTCTCCTTTCATGTGGCATCTTCGCTTTAGACGCATTCCTCTGCAGAAGATGTGTCATGTTCTCCCTCAGATCTCTACTTGTACTACCTTGGAGTGTGAGGCATGTCAGCTTGGGAAGCGTCATCGTTCTTCTTTTTCGAGTCGCCAGAGTCGTCGCAGTAGTCAGCCATTTTAGTTGTTTCATTTGACATCCAGGGTCCTAGTCGTGTTCCCGATCATCATTGACATTGATTCTATACTGTCGTTGTGGATGATTTTTCTAGATTATCTTGGGTTTTCTTGATAAAGAATAAGTCTAAAACCAATCATGTCATTCATTTCTTATTGAAATTAAGAATATTTTTCTGTTAATGCAAAGTTTATTCGCACTGATAATGCCTTGGGATTTTCCACTTTACAGTTGTCTGACTTTCTCAGATCTCTTGGCATTGTTCATCAGACTTCTTGTGCTTACACTTCGTAGCAGAATGGGTGTTGTTGAATGCAAACACCGTCATCTTCTTGATGTCATGAGAACTCTTTTGATTCAGAGTTGAGCTCCTCATTCGTTCTGGGGTGACGCAGTCCTCAATGCTTGTTGCTTGGTGAACCACATGCCTTCCACCATCCTTGGAAAAAATATTCCTTTCTTGATTGAGTTTCCCAAGAAGGACCTATTATCCCTTACTCTCGATGTCTTCGGGTTTGTGGCATTTGTCCACAATTTCACTCCCGATCGTAACAAGCTCTCTCCAAGAGTTGTCAAATGTGTGTCCGTTGGTTATTCTCGTACCGAAAGGGTGTAGATGTTTTGATCCTATGGGGAGAAAGTATTATGTGAGTGCTAATGACAAATTTTTTGAGTCTGTTATGTACTTTTCTCCTATAGGTGACAGGTTGTCTAACTCTGACTCTGACGAGGATGTCTTTGTTCCACCACCTCTGTCATCTCCACCAATAACACCCCACGCTAAGTCAAGTCTCAGTCATCTCCACCTCCACCACCTCCACCTTCGTCGACCCAGACACAGTTCCTGCTATGGTATTACATTCGCAGGTCCTCTACTCGCCCCTCTGCTCATGCACCTTCCCCGTCATCCAGCACGCCTCAGGTATGTATTCAATACATTGTTTCTATTGATGGCACTAGTGATATGTTTGTATCATAGGATACTTTACAGGAGGAGCTGATACCAAAGAATAGAAAGGTTGATGATCATGGTGTACATATTGTCTTGAAGAAGTCTAATCATAAATGTGCCACTTTTAGCTGCACATGTTTCCTTAGATCATATTTCAAAGGAGTACAGGAGGTTTTTCGTGGGACTCTCTGTTAATATCCCACAAACATACATGCATGTCGTACAGGATAGTAGTTGGTGACTTGTCATGGAGGAGGAGATGGTCGCTTTGCAGTCTCGTGGTACCTGGAGTGTTGTTTCAGCTCGTCCAGGTGCCTCGATTGTGGGTGCAAATGGATCATTACAGTAAAGCACCAGGCAGATGGCGGTGTTGATTGCTACAAAGCAAGGCTTGTAGCATGTCGGTTCACCCAAACTTATCGGGTGGACTATCAAGATACCTTCTCACCAATGGCCAAACATTCGACATCGTGCATTCTTCTAGTAGTTGTTGTGACTCGGAGCGGTCTCTTTACCAACTTGATGTGAAGAATGTGTTTCTATATGGAGATCTGCAGGAGGAGGTATATTGCAGTACTCACCAGGGTTTGTTGCTGGGGGGGAGTCTCAGAAGGTGTTTAGGGTCCACAAGGCAATTTACAGCCTGAAGCAAAGTCCGAGAGCTTGGTACCATAAGCTATTGTAGAAAATCGGAAGCGGAAGCGAAAACGATAAACAGAGCATAAGAACAAGAAAGATAAACATGGGAACACCATGATTTTACGTTGAACCCTACTCCGTGAGGAGCGGGATGAAACCACGGGAGAAGCCCTCAAAAGGGGCGTGTTTCTCTATTGTTTTTCTTAATGAGTACAGGAGGTACGGGGCTCCTTATATAGCCTCTCCAGAGCCCCCAAGTCCCACCACTGGACGGTGTGGGACTAAACACTGGATGGGGTAAATGAATCTTCTCCAGGATCCATTTACCTTGCTACAACTCAATATGGCGCATACACGAATACTCCAACACTCCCCCTCAAGCTGGAGCATGCCAATGCTCAGCTTGGACAAACAAAAAGAAACTCAACTCAACGCTACAGGACACTACGGACAATATCAATCCAACGCGCACATTGCTGCAGTCGAGGACGTTGCTTCTCATGCCGTGCAGGTGAGGAGGACGAACGGGCTGGAGTGTGAGTCGACTGAAGACTCGGAATCTGACCATCGAGTCTGAACTGCGCCTGAAGTCTCCTCGTCGGAGAACTGGATCTCTCCTATCTGGCTCAGAGAATGGTGCACTGCTCTGGTGCATCTATGATACCACATGAAAAAAAACCCTTGCCCTCAAGGGAATGGTCCTCTGCTCTGGAGTCCCTATGGCTCACATGAAAAACTCTGGCCGAACAACAACAAGAATGATGGGGATCTCGAAATGATGATGGCAACATATGCTCATCTGAAATAAGACCGCATCCTTGTGCGTGTCTGAAACTGAGGACTTGGGAATTCTTGAACGTCGAGTCGGAATAACTGAATCTGTAGAGTCTGAAATCTGATTGGTCTGGAAATCTGCATCAATCTGGATCTGAATCGAAATCGGAAGAATCTGCAATCTAGAGAAGACCTGTGACTCTACACATATACTCCCCCTTTCTCCCATACTGGTCGAAATAACATTGGTGACCAAGTTGGGAGAAGACAAGATAAATGAGGAACAAATACAAAATCAAATAAGCCGATTACAAATTTTTTTCAGCTTCTCAAAACATGGATAACAATTGGCCGTTTGAATTTTTTTACGGCTCTTTTTTTTGCAAAAAAAAAATTCAAGCATTTTTTTAAGCCGTTAACCTTTTTTTCGGCTTTCTCAAATTTTTTTTCGAATATTTTGCGTTAGGTTTTTTTTAACAATCATTAGCCCACATGGGCTCAGAATTCACTCCCTTTTTTTAATTACTGTCGCAGCCCCCTTTAAGGTTCCCTGGCTCACGAGGTTTCGTGGAAATAACGCACTCTTCCTTTCCTTTTTTTCCTATCAAACATGGCTGGCTCATAATTTTATTTTAAGAGGGCTGGCGTGCCCTTTATTTCCGCAGCACTAGGGTTCCCGTAGTGGGAACTCCCTTCGTATTCCTCCGCCGTCAAAACCTGGAGATGCCCCGATGGGGAGAGGAGGGCTGCTGGGACTTCGTGCGAGGATCCGCCGCGCGCAAAGAGGAGGCTCCGCTAGGGCTGGAGGGCTTGCGCCTAGATAGGGTTCCGCCAGGGAGCCTGGAGCCGCTGCGCCGTCGATCGCAGCCTTGGAGTACGCTGTTGCGGCCAGGTACGCCGTCTTGGAGATCTTGAAGCGGCTGGAAGATGTAGCGGCCTGGAGGAAGACGGACTTGAAGGAGCGGTGATAGGCGCAACTAGGAGGTACGTTGGGCGAGAGGAAAGCGCGAAGGGCTTGGGAGATCTGCTCACGCGCGCCTGGAAGAGGAATCATGCGCTGGAATGTCGCGCGCTTGAAGCCAATCGAGGGGCCTGCGGAGGGCCGCCGCCGCCTGGTCGTGAACGAAGGAGAGGCACACAGGAGGGTGCGTCTGGGCGCAGTTGGCGATGCTCGCATGGGGCTTCTGGATGGCGGTGCGCACGCCTGGGGCTTCTGGATGGCGATGTGCGCCTGGGGCTGCGGCGGGACAGGAGCGTCGCCGCTTCGTCTGATTCGGAAACAGGGGCTCCAGGCCTGGAGAATGAATCGCCTGGAATATGGCTTCGTGAAACAGGGGCTAGATGCTGATGGAGGATGCGTGCACGAGCACGCCTTGAGGCATGCCTTTTTTTTCTTTGAGAACTGCGGCTGGACGATGCGATCTGTTGTTCATGAACAGGAACCCGGACATTGAGATCTGCAGCTTGCATATTTTAGGGTTACGGGAACCATAAAACTTGAACACGTAATAATAATCATCTTCATCAAATCTCGAACAAAATAATAAACAAACATAGAATCCTCGAGAATCGACCCGCTCTGATACCATGTAGAAAATCAGAAGCGGAAGTGGAAACGATAAACAGAGCATAAGAATAAGAAAGATAAACATGGGAACACCATGATTTTACGTGGGACCCTACTCCGTGAGGAGCGGGATGAAACCACGGGAGAAGCCCTCAAAGGGGCGTGTTTCTCTATTGTTTTTCTCAATGAGTACAGGAGGTATGGGGCTCCTTATATAGCCTCTCCAGAGCCCCCAAATCCCACCACTGGACGATGTTGGACTAAACACTGGATGGGGTAAATGGATCTTCTCCAGGATCCATTTTTTGAGTAAAAAGCACGGGGGAGCCTCCCCGAGGCGGGAGTCACCATACTAAAGTATTCATTAATAAAGCAAAGAGTACATCGGTGTGACACCCAGAAATTGTACAAAGCATTACAGTGGGCTACAACATTTTCAGAGTAAAACCGCTGCCCCTTGAAGATTGTATCATTCCTACCCAGCCAAATAGCCCACAGCGCGGCAAAAGGCTTGGAGACATCGTCGGAAGACCCATGGCCGACCCGACGAACCGACCGCCAAAACTGAGCAGCATCAGAAGCTCGGACCCACGTGAGCCCCAGTGACCCCCAAACCTCTGCGGAAGACCTGCAACCAAAGAAGATGTGGTACACATCCTCCAACTCCTCCTCGCATCTGTCACACCTTAGATCCGTCCCACCCAGCATTCTGCCTCTTCTCACCTTGTCACAGATACGACCTCTCCTCAGACACCAAAGGAAAACCTTAACCCGCGTAGGAATCTTAGCTGCCCAAATCACCTTCACGTCAGCACACATGTCTTCATCACGCTCCACCAAAGCCGTAGCAACCTTCCTAGAGGCCGCCTTCACCGAGAACCTACCACAAGTCCGCTCAAAATGGTCTGGGTTCCCCGACAGCTCCCCAGCAGGGGGAAGCACAGACAACATCCTCAAAAACTCCTCCAGCCTCTGATCCGATAGGTCGACAAGGAACCTCGGCGCCCACGCCCCACCATCGACGACCTCCGCAACCCGCGCTCCCCGATCAACGGCCAACGCCATCAACCGAGAGAAGCGGGATGTCAGGGCCCCATCCCCCGTCCAGTCATCCAACCAAAATCGGAACCGGAGCCCATCCCCCAAAACCGACCTAAGAAGCGGCCGAAGCACAGGAAGAACGGCACGGATCCCACTCCACAAGGAAGATTCATGCCACTTCCTCTCCGCCACCGACTCCCCAGTAACACCAAACATCTTTCTCAGCAGCTGCAAGACAGGCACATCAGACGAACCCCAGATGCGCACCACCCACTTGGCTAACAGAGCTTTGTTCATAGATTCCACGTCCCTAACGCCAAGGCCCCCCTCTGCAACAGGAACAGCCAGGTCCTTCCAAGCCACCAGGTACAATCCCCTCTTTGCCTGTCTACCATCAGACCAGAAAAAGGATCTCATCAAGGTCTCAATCCTCCTTCTAACACCAACCGGCATTAACCTCGTCGAAAAGAAAAAAAGTCGGGATGGCCGAAAGAACGTGCTTCAGCAATGTAAGCTTCCCACCCTTGGACAGAGTCACAGCCTTCCAACCTTCCAACCGCTCCTCCATTCTGCGCAGTACACAATCCCAATCGGACTTCCTCAGCCTCCCCTCAACCAGAGGCAAACCCAAGTAGGTGATCGGCAGACTCCCCAAGGGGCATCATGCCCACTCCGCCAGCCTGATGCTCTCCTCGCCACTCAGACCCATCGGAACAAGGACTGACTTCTGCCTGTTAATCTGCAACCCAGAGAGGCAGCCAAAGACATCCACCAGCACAGCTGCATTGCGGTTCTGCTCCTCCGTCCCTCCCAAGAATACCAGCGTGTCATCCGCATATTGCAATAGCGGGACTGAGATGTCCCCCATTCGAAAGCCCTCGCACCAGTTTTCTTCCACTGCCCGCTCAAACAAAACCGCAAGACAATCTGCAACCAACATAAAAAGTAGGGGAGCAAGTGGGCAGCCCTGACGCACCCCCCTCTAGGGCTGGAACCAACAGCCCTCAGGCCTCCCATTAACCAGCACCGAGCATGAGTTAGTGGTGATACATCTCTTAACCCAAGCAATCCAATCTTCCGGGAAACCCCTTTTCTGCATAGCTAACCAAAGGAATCTCCAACTGACACAGTCATAAGCCTTGGCGTAGTCAATCTTCCAAACTGCCCCTTTTTTTAGATCTCTTCCACTCACGGGAAATCTCTGAAGCGGTCACGATTCCATCCGCCATAGGCCGACCCGGAACGAAGGCGGATTGGGCCGGCAGAACCACAGAGGAAAGGACCCCTCTAAGTATGCTTGCCAACACCTTGGCGACAATAAGATAAATGCCATTGGAGATAGATATCGGCCTGTAGTCTCCCACCCCAACTGGGGTATCTTTCTTCGGTGGCAAAAAGATCAAAGCCCTGTTAACCTTCTCAAAACCCAAGTTGCCCCCCCTGAACTCAGTCAGAACCTCCAAGATGTCCCCCTTCAGCAGATCCCAGAACTCCCTGTAGAAAGAAATGGAGAAGCCATCCGGACCCGGAGCCCCGTATGGATTCAGCTCCCAAACCGCTTTGCGCACCTCATCCTCCGTGAATTCGGCCACTAACGAATCAGCATGTGCTCCACTCAAGGGCCTCACACCCCGACCCGACCAACCCCAGCCATCTTCCACCAGCACCCTCCTCGAGGCACTCACAAAGTGACCCCGCAAGGCGAACCCAAGCTCCCTTTCGCCGGAAACTCTTCGGCCCCCTACCTCCATCTCATGCAAGAAGCTCCTTCTCCTCCTCCCGGAAGCCACAGAATGAAAGAACCGCGTGTTGGCGTCCCCTTCCCTTAGCCACCTCAGCCTGGCCCTCTGTCGCCAATGAACCTCCTCTTTTCTGTCCTCTCGAAGCACAGTCTCTAGCCAAGCTGCCCTCTCCTCCACCTCCTCTGGCGACAAGCCCCGATCATCATCAAGCTCGTCTAACCTGCTCATCCCAGCCTCTGCCTCTGCCCTGACGGCCCGACGCCTCCTGGCAACTTCCTTCCCATAGCTCAACAGCAACCGCCTCAGAGACTCGAGCTTTGCCGCAAACCACGACACTGCCGACCCCGCTACCGCCACACTCCGCCAATGATCGTGCACCATGTCCCGGAAACCATCCTCCAACAACCACTTCTTCTCAAAGCGAAAAGAGAACCGAGCCAAGCGCTCCTCCCCAGAAAACCATAGAACAGGAGTGTGATCCGATATAGTCCTCGGAAGAGCCCAAGCCCTCGTCAACGGGAAGACCTCCCCTGCCTCAACCGACATCAGGAACCTGTCGAGTCTGGACCTCGCCCTCACGTTCCTCCAAGTGTACTTGCACCCAGTCGCATCCACAACAGACAACCCCAGAGACCGAACCACCTGCCTCAAATCTGTTGATCTAGGATCAGAGCCTCCGCTCCCCCCCGGCCTATCGTCCGGTAGCAACGTGACATTGAAGTCGCCACCGATGATCCAAATACTGTCGCCAGCCTCAGGCCCTAACACTCTCCAGATCCCCAGCCAAGCTACCATCCTGCCGCCGACACAGGCCATAGACATTAGTAACGCACAGACAGATCCCATCCACCCTCCGCCGCAGCCGAACAGACAAAGTGAACTGGGAGGCGGACATCCCCAGCAAGTCGAAAGAATCAGATCGCCACCCAAAGAGCAACCCCCCTGAAGCCCCATCAGCCCCCTTGTCCGCCAACGAGAACAACCCCCCTGCTTATCTCCCGCTGCACCTGGTCATCCAAAGACTGCAACTTAGACTCCTGAAGCAAGAAAATATCTGCACCAGCCTCTCTCAGCAGATCCTGCACACCGAGCCTCTTTTCGGGCCGACCCAGGCCCCTCACGTTCTATGATAACAGCTTCATCTGGTGACCAAAGCTTCCCTCTTCCTTGGGGGAATCACCCCCAAGCGACGCGCCATGTCCCTGTCAAGAGCGGAAAAATGCTTCCGCACCACCACCGGACTCGCCGCCCTCACGCTCACCACCTCAGCATCTGCCCCCCGAAGCCAGAGCAGCCCTTAGAGCAGCCCTCGCCTCCCTCTCTGCCCTCCTCCGCTTCCCTCTCCCCCTTTCATATGCCACACCAAAACGTCGCGGCAACTCCCCGCCCAACAGCATCAAAGATCCTCCCTCCTGCCCCACCCCAGCCGGATCATCCCCGCCCCCAGTTGGAACCTCCCAACCCAACGCACCCTCATGCGACCCAGCCACCCCATCCACCCCTTCCCAGATGAAAATCCCCCCCCCCCCCGGAACAGCAGCCCACTCCTCCAAAGATACGTCCACCCGCGTGGAGTACGCAGCTCCCCCCCTCTCCGAAGCGGCGCCCAAATCAACCCCCTCCACACCTCGTGCCAAAACCCCCTCCTCATCCTCCTCCACCAGACAAACTGTCGAAGCTGACCGAGGCCCACCCCCTCCCAGAGCCTCCCCACCGCCATCAGACCGCGCCGAAGCCTCCAGAAACCAAGGCAAAGAAACAGCCGGCAACCTCGGAAAATCCACTGCCGAAAATGAGTCGAATCGAAGACCCTCCCCTTGGGCGCGGGTCACGCTCGGAAGGCGCCCTCCCACCAAAAGCTGCCCCTCTTCCCGCCGCCAAGCCCCCACCTCCCCAACAGATCGCAACTCCACCTCACCACCCACCACCGCCACCTCGGCCACCGGGAACTCCTTCTCACGACACCCAGCTGCCCAAATAGCCGCCCACACATCTGCATCCACCAGGTCCAGAAGAAGCCGCCTACCGGCCAGCCGAACCTCCCACCAACCTAACTTCTCGACACCAACCGGCCTCACCCGAATGAACACCTCCAACGGTTGCCCGGGTTGACACCCCGAACTCTCGACTGAGACAACGACGAGAACGCCATGCAGCAGCTCAGAGATGCGCTCCCTCGTCCTCACCTCCATCGGAAGCCCCCTGACAACGACCCTCTCCACGTTGCCAGGCTGCACAGCAACATCACAGGCCCTCGGCTTCCGCCACCTCATCGGCAAGCTCCCAGACACCGGCCCATGCAACAACCTCTGGCCCTCGAACTCGCTGAGACCCCTCGCCAACGCCCTCCACGGAGAGATCCGAGCCACGTCCCCCTTAAAGGAAGCCTTGAACACGATGCCCACGTCCGAAGTCGCCAAAAACAACGCCCCGGCTCCCCCACCCTCGGCAACCAGCACCTCTGCACCCGCAACCACCTTCGGGCAACACCTCCTAGAATGACCGAAACCCCGGCAAGAGAAGCAATGCATCGGCTCCCGACACGACTTCACCCAATGATCCAGCCCACCGCACCGAAAATAGCCACGCCCGAAGGGTGAGACCTTTGGCGTCCCCCCATGCCTACTCCCAGAAGCAGCACACCTCCCCCTACGCCGACCAACCACCAACTGCCAGCCGTGGGACGCACCACAGGCCTCGCTGCCTCCCTCGTTTGAAGACCAGCCACTAGCACTTCCCCCCAACTTCTGCTCCCTTCCGCTGACGAGCCAGCCAGACACGGAAGCTCCAACCCCTTTGCTGGCACCCTGAACCGGAACAGTGAGACCCCTCCATGATGCTCGTGCCCCAGTCCCCCCGTTGCTCGCGCCCAGAGAGGATCCTCTCCGCCCGAAACCGCCGCCCCTCCAGGTCGCATCGCTTCGCCCTAGGTCGCCTCGCGGAGTGAATGAAGAAACGGGTCTCCCGAAGGTGCCTCGCGGAGCGAAGGAAGGCGCGCGACTGAAGGAAGGGTCGTGTCGCGTGAAGGAGGAAGCGCGTCCAAAGGAAGAGTCGCTCCCGAAGAAAAGATCGCGTCGCCCAACTTCACGCTGCGCGAAGGAAGAACCGCGCCGCTCGCCTTCAATATGTCACAAGTGCCTCGCCTTCACGCTTCGCCCTAGCATCGCGCCGCCATTTACCCTGCTACAACTCAATATGGCGCATACACGAATATTCCAACAACTATTAAAGTTGATAGAGCACCAGAGGCTAACGCGGTCCACTATGGATCATTCTCTTTTTGTTCAGAGGACACAGAGAGGTATAGTTTCCATTCTGATGTATGTTGATGATATTAATGTCACAAGTGATGATGGGCAGGGCATTCAAGCTACCAAGGAGTTCCTAGGTCAGCAGTTTGTGACTAAGAATCTTGGTAGTCTTCGTTACTTCATTGGATTAGAGTTCGACGGGAACCATAGTGATCTTGTGATGACCCAGAGGAAGTTTGTGACTGTCTTCTACTAGAGACAGGGATGACAGAGTGCAAGTTCATCCAAGCAACCCATCCATCTTGGAATCCGTTTCTCTGAAGTGATGCCCATATAAAGTGTCAATCCATACAATCATAAGTTTTGGAGGAATCCACTTTCCACAGAACTCCATTTATTTTCCACCTATGCCGGTCAGCCACAATATATGAAGTCAGAACAATGTTGTCCATGAGCTGTTGACCCGGCAAGAAAGCACTTTAAACCGGCGAGACTATCTTATTCAGTATCCCCTCTTAAACGGTTTGCCAATGTCTTTGCCAAAGTCAAGCAGATCTCTATGGAAAAGGTTATGGGTCTGTACTCCTCCACTCGTGTAACATCTTTCTTGGGAAGCAAGAAAACGAATGACTGATTGATCCTATCAAACCTGCAGTTACCTTCCACAAACTCCTTGACCACGTCCATTAACTCCTCTAAAACGAGATCCAAAAATTCTCTATAGAAGAATATCGGAAAACCATCCGGAAGCAACCATCCGGGTTGAGAGAAATCAATGCCTCACGAACCGCCAATAAATCAAAAGGTCTCATCAGCACATCCGCATCTGAAACGACACTCACCCCTACTCCGAGCCATCTCGCACCGTTGTGAGTTGCACGTCTTCTCATGTCTTTCAAGTATGTCGTCATTGCCATTGCAACCTCCACCTCTACTCTCCCTACCTCGACCGAGTGTATTAGATTCCTCCTTCTGCCATTCAACACGTTATGAAAAACCCAGTGTTTGCATCCCCCTCCTTCAGCTAATTTTGCCTTGACCCTTTGCCTCCGCTCAACCTCCCTCTTCCTATCCTCCTTTATGATTTTTTTTGCCACATTGCGGTTCAAAATCTCCTTTAACGGTGCGAGATGTCTGTGGGGCATTTCATTATAGCTCATGTGCTCATAGTTCACAACAAAATGACATTCTTGAATGCTGACACATTAATACTTGATGTAGGCAAGGACTTCATTTATCCATGCAAGTGTTCTTCCATCATATTGGGTATATGCAATACTCACACCTTCTTATCTCAACAATCATCTCACATCATTGGCAATTGATGGAAACATCCCATTAGGGGTTTTCTGTATTTTGGTGATATATTGCACGTTCTTACGTTTTTCTTAGGGTCTGTTCGGTTTGGGAATAAGCTGGAATAAGAATGGGGAATAAGAAGAATAAGGGTTTATTCTTTGTTCGGCTGGAGGATATGAATAAGGAGAATAAGGTGAAATAAAGGTATGTAAGGTGGGATAAAGATAGGACTAAGAGTGAAATAAGATGGAATAATGGGAAATAGTCGTACCACTGGGAATCGTGTCGGGAGGAGAATTGGCCTCTTATTCCAGGGCTTATTCTCCAACCAAACAGGGCCTTAGTATTTATTTAGGCTACAATTTCTTGTAATTATTAAAAATTTAAAGAAGCAATTTTTAAGGTTCCTTTATAGATTTGTTCACATTTACTCTAGTTAATATTCAGTTCTCTTAGACATTGTAATATACAAGCTTAGATATCAAGTTTGAAGTGTAATTTCTAAATTCTAAGATATGGACTTTATGTATCAGATCTTTAACTTATTGTTAGGTTTATATGTAATCTGCTTAAGATATGGTATTTTTGTATTACATTTGAGTTTTTGTTTTTATCACTTAATACTAGCTTAGCAAATCAAACAGAAATTAATACTGATTACTATTAACTATTTAAATAGCAATTACTAACTAGTATCCATTAATCCATCACGAAACTCTTAGTTTTGATCGTCACTTTAATTTCTTATTAATTTATATACATATATCCTTGATTTATAGTGTAGTTATTTACTTTTATGAAGAATGTACTTTAATTTCGATATTTTGTTATTGTACAAAGTTTATATTAAGTTATTTACATAATTATGGGAAAAAGGTTTTGTTGTTGTTGTGTATGAAGTCCAGTATTTGTTTTCCAAGATCTCTCAATGGGATATTATGTAAGATATAATAATTTTTGTGTAATCATATAATGTATTATTAATGTGCTAAATATACATCTTTCGTGTCTATAAAAGTGTATTCACAAGTTATTTACTATTCTAAGAATTAATATGATACAAATTAACTAGAAAATCATTATTTTTGAGCTATTTCCAATATCTTTCATCAATGTCTAATAATACATTTCTGAAATACTCCTTTCCAGACTCATACCAATATGATATTGTTGGAGTATGTGTCCATTGATGGGCAAGGCCTTAAATATCGGTTTCGGTCACCATTTCGGTACCGACCAAAACAGAATTTCGATGGAATTTCGGTGGAATTTCGACCAAAATTTCGGTCATTTCGGTCATTTTCTGTACTAGGACCCCCATATTTCGGTCATTTCGATCATTTCAGTCGAATTTCGATTTCGACTGAATATCGATATTCGACAGAAATTCGACCGAATTTCGCTGAAATTTGAGACCATGTTGATGGGTAATTGGATCACTCCATGGTCTAATTACCACATCCACAAGTTTAGTCACACATCGTCTATTAATGGGACTTGGTTTTACTAGTAGGGATACATAAGAAGACTCATACCACATGTAACCTTTAAGAGAGGAATAACAAAGAATCCGATCGTTGAGAGGCCTTCTCTTGTGGTTTCATCCCGCTCCTCATGGAGCAAGGTTCCAAATCAAACTCCAGTGTTCTTCGTGTTCTTTATTTGTTATCTTTGATTACGCTTCCGCATTGTCATTTTCTACACGCATTAAAGTGGATTCAATTTTGTAATTTATTATTGAAGATTTATTTTGACTGTTCTTCGGAGTTAGTGTTCGACGGCAATCAAGATTTTTGTTCAAATTTCATGTTTTTGAAATCCTAATTGTGTATGGTTTCTGAAGCTTATGTAATCGTCATCGCCATGTTCAAAAAGGTATCCAGGGTTTCTGATAGGGGTGCACATGGATCGGATCAAATCCGTAATCCGATTCAATCCGATGTGATTGGATTAGATTGGTTTGGTATTGTCATTCTGATGGATTAGATCAGAATGAGATTTAGAAAATCCGTTAAATTATAGAATAGATTGGATTGCTTCCAAATCTGATCCAATCTGTTAATATTATATATGATAACTACCCATATTTACAACTTTCTTTCTTGTTCTACTTTATGAATTCCAACCACACCTCCTTAGTAAAGTAGCATTTTAATTAAATCTAACATGTAACACCATGCTATAAATAAAACAAAATATAACTTTAAGATTAAAATATAAAAGACCTAACTATCCTAGTCTACTTCTCATGAGTCAGCCTCACAAATTAACAATGCAAGCGTTTTGACCCTTGCATACCCTCTCAAATTAAGCTTACTTCATCTTAAATCAATTAATTGTGCCCCAATCCAACTCCCTAGGGCCACCTTCATTGGCTTCATTTATTGTTTGGAGATGTGGGATACAATTCTCTTTTCCATCCCATTTTCTAGCCACAAAATGCAAAGCATACACCGGATATTGATATCGTTCCCTTCTAAGTCAAGTTCTTCCCCGGTTGTGTGCTAGCTTTCAGTTACTTTCTTTTCGATCGAAAATCAATAATATAATAATTTTATATATTCCTTTTGTAAAGTTTTTATAATTATTGTAGTTGGATATTAATTGGGCTAAATCCATTGTAGTAAACTTTCTTTTTTAAACTAATTCAACATCAAAAAAGTAATTCAAATGTCAAGTGCTACTAACATGAGGATAGACCATGAGGGGAAGAATTGATAAGTATCAAAAATCTGATCCAATCCATAAACCAATGGATAAGATTGGTTTGGATTTGAATATTTAATGGATTGGATCGGATCGATAAAATTTATAATCTGTTAAGGTTGGATTGGAGATGGATTAAGGTAAAATCCAATCCGATCCATGACATGTGCACCCAAAATTCTGATCAAACCCAGGGATCTCATCATTGCATCATCTTCCAAGCCATGTTGCAGGCATACATGATGACCTCACGTCGTTGTTTTGGTTTCAGCTCACATAATCCTAAATGTTGCTCCATCATGTTCAATCGAGCATCTCTAGGCAACCTTATCAGACGTAAGTTAAAAAAATGAGCCCATACTCTAAGTGGCACACAAGAACTCAACATGGAACACCATCTCTTACCGCAACGCACTCCCAACTCGTGCATGATCTCCAGGAACCCCCAAACTTGCAGTCATCCTCAAGGCAACCCCTCAATGACAAAGCCCTCGAATGATAGCCCTAACGACGATGCTCTCCCCTATGGCGATGTGTTTCCAATCAGAACCAAATAAAAAGAATAAAGGATGATGCGCGTGACTTTCAGATTCACATCTGTTTAGCGGAGGATATGGGTGAATTCAATCTAACAATTATGAATGTAAATACAGTGAAATCCAACATCCGACAAGTGCGAATATAATATTCTAAATTTTTATGGATACAAATATACAAATTTTAGAAGATACAAATATAAATAATTATTTTATAAGGATTTAAATAAATATAACATATAATTATGGGAGAAAATCAAGAGGCATTGTTTTCCATGCTCTAAGTTATCTATAGTTTAACCTCTGGTTGCTTTATCAATAACCTTTTTATTCAACATAATAATTTTGATGCAATTTGCCGTGTTTCATATCTCTCCCTCGCACATGGCCTCAAATTTCAGCGAAATTCGGTCGAATTTCTGTCGAATATCGATATCCAGTAGAAATCAAAATTCGATCGAAATGATCGAAATATGGGGCTCCTAGTACAAAAAATGACCGAAATTTCCGTCGAAATTCGATCAAAATTCCACCGAAATTCTGTTTTGGTCGATCACCGAAATGGTGACCAAAACCGACATTTAGGGCCTTGCCCTCGCCTCAATGTATATTATTAATGATTATTTCCCCTTATTTATGCTCCATGAGACTATTAGTGTTAGGACTTAGAAAGCTTTTTAATAACTAGTGAGATTAACTTTAGTTGTGTTTTTAAATATAATATTACTTATGTTCTTTTTTATTTTCACCACAAACAAAGTAATTGTCTTCTTTTATATATTATTCCAATACCATTAGTTATTTTTCCTATATAATATGTTGTTATATGTGAGTATTTTTATGGAAGATCTATGCAAAATATGCCATGCCTATATAGAATGAAGTAAAAATATTAAAATAAAGTAACCATATTACTAATTCGAAGTTATTGTATTCATATTAAATAATACATTCATTTTTTACATATTTGATCATTTTTCTTAATAAAATGTATATAGGTTCATTTATTAGAGTATGATGAAAATTAATGCATCGGTTGGAGTTTCAAGTAATGAATTTATGGAGAAAATTGTGCATACCAAATCCAAGAAATAAAAAATTAGTAATTAGAGATAACATAAGTCAGTTAGGATATGTTCAATATTAATATATTAATCCATACTTGTTTGTCAGATATTCAAATATCTGTTTCGAATTCGTATTTGTATTTTGAGGATATGATGTATCATTTTGCAAATTCATAAGATATTCGCATTCATATCCTGTTTTAAAAGGATGAGGATATACGATAACACTTATATTTCAATATGTATCCAACCATTTCATTCATAATCAAGGTACATGTCACACATCTAGTTGCAAGAGGGTTCACCCAGATCTATAATGTTGATTTGTTCATGGCCTCCCGAAATTCAGTCGAATTTCTGTCGAATATCGATATCCTGTCGAAATCGAAACTCGATCGAAATGACCGAAATATAAGGTCCCTAGTACAAAAAATGACTGAAATGAACGAAATTTCGATCGAAATTCTACCGAAATTCCATTTCGGTCGGTTACTAAAATGGTGACTGAAACCGACATTTAGGGCCTTGGATTTGTTCAGTACTTTCTCACGCTCATCTATCGACTCACACAATTCTTCTAGCTATAGTAGTCACAATCAATGATCTTCACATCAGCTAGATGTCAGTTATATGCAGCAACCATATAGGCTCAGCCTTCGAAAGTGCTAAAGAGCAAGTTCTTTATCATATTATTGTCAGAATTCTTGTTTAAAACCATGAGGCCAAGAGGAGGCATAATAGTTTTGTTGGTCTATGTCAATGATATAATTCAAAAAGGGGATGATGAGTAGAGGAACAAAAAATTGAAACATGTGTTGGTTGATTACTCATCATCAAGGATATAGGACCGTTGAAATACTTCTTTAAGTTGGAGGTAGCCCACAAATGCATCAGAACTGACATATCCACAAAAGGCATGTATTAGTTCCAAATTAGCTCATAGAATATCAAGAAAGGCTAAGGGAAAAGAAATGCCACTTCCCGACGACTCGCGATTCCTAATGGATCTCGATGTCAAGCTATATGAAGGGGATACACTGTTGAATAAGGGATAGTATAATTAATTAATTGGAAATCTTTTTAGTCTTACTATTACCAAACCGGACATCAACTTAGCAACTAGGAAGCTTAGTCAATTATATGCATGCTTAACAGGCCCACTAGGATGCCTCCATGATGATCTTGAGGTATATCAAGGTAAACTACTGAAAAGGGGGATATTCTTTGTAGTATATCGTCAATGGATATAACAAGATATTGTAATGCAGACTATGTAGAGTGCATTGCAAATAAGTAATCCACCACCAATTTCTGCACATGCCTCGAGGGCAACCTTTTTACCTAAAGAAGCAAGAAAAAAACATTGGTTTCTCGATCAAGTGCAAAGAAAGTGCATGACAATAATATAGGAAGCAACAGAGATCGTACAAATATAGGCAATGATGACTAGTTTTCATACTCCATGAGATAATGTTACAAAGTTGAGAAGCGACAAAACAACTACCATGCAAATAACAAACAACTTCATGTTCCATGACCGGAGTAAACATGTAGAGGTTAATTGTCGCTTCATTAGAAACCTCATCCAATATGTCCTCTTCAAACTTCAAGTATTACTTCTACAAATTATAGAGCAGACATGTTCACTAAGGTACTTCTCAATGTTCCCTTTAAGTGATACCATAGCAACATGAGCATGTTAAATACTTATGCTCCAACTTGAGGGGGTCTTAGAGTATAAAACATACACCATTGGATGTAATTAAGTATTTTCCTTTTCTGACAAGGTTTAGAACATGATATGAGGTATTTCTTCTGTCAGGGGTATAAAGTGAGTAAGTGGGTAAGCAGAGGAGTATGTGGGAGTGTACATGGATTATGATATGTAATATTTTAATAAACATATATGTAAAAATGCGATAAGGAATTCAAGCATTAGCTATTTATGTTCCAAATAAATATTGCATAACTTTTTAGCTAAAGCATATTGCATAACTTAGACAGAAAAGGTGGCAGCGGATAAATCTAGAAAAGTGCGAGTACATAATGTATCTACGTAAGTTAACTATGAGGTTCTTAGACAATCTGGATAAATCTAGATAAATGCAAGTACATAATGTATCTGACATAACTATGAGGTTCTCAAACAATCCGTCCGGAAACCACAGGATTATTTGGACACTAGAGGTTCTTCTCATGATTAAAGAGTTTGCCAGATTGTTGAGATGGGACAAACTTCTCATGGTATTTTATAAGAAAACGGAATAAACAGGTAGGGATTTGATATGATCTTTGTGGGGAGGAGGATGTGGACCATTTGCTTTTTAGTTTATTTTGCATAACTATTGTAACTAGTGTACATGCCTACAACGAATGCTCATCTCCCTGCTTCGGGCAAGGATGAGTCTAGGAGCACTTCCCCTGAAGGAGATTTATATCTGAGTACCTTTGTTGTATAGAATCATAGATGCCTTCTTATTAAAGAGAAAATTTTGTATTCTATAGAATTTGATGCTTCTTGGTGTGTGCATACTCGACCGCATATATGGTTTAGCCCGACTGAGTACGTGCCCATACCATAGTAGACACCGCATATAGTATATGAGATTTTGTGGACTTACCACCTCCGTATATGTGATTGCATATGTGGACGCCTAAATTGACTTTCTAAACACTGCTTTCTATGGCATACACTCTAACCCTACCTCTCTCTATATAAAGTGGATTAGGGCTCTTTTCTCAATACAAAATTTCATCCCATGACTTACTAAATTTAATGTCCTATAGTTTGCACAATTGTACCTCTCATTAATTCTTATATAAAGACATTAAAAAAGGACAAAGCATTCTCCAACGTTATGCAGGGTCGGCTAAATGGATTCTTGCTCAAATCCATGTTGAAAGATCCAACAATTTTTTATGCTGGTTATTTGACCTCCACAAGAGGGATTCGCTCAAATACATGTATAAAGACATTGCAATACTTTATCTCAATTCATTTGATATTTTCTTTCTCAAATAACATCAAAGAGTTTCATCAGACTTAGGGTAATTTTTCTCTCAACATCATAAAAACATCCACAAAGGTCTAACTCATTTCCTTGATCACATCCTATTCAAAACAGCCTTCACTTCATTACTTCATACGCATGGTTCTAGAAATTTCCGAAGTTAAACAACTGATTGAAGTTAACTAGCCTAATTCACATTAAAAAGTTGCAAAAAAAATTTAACCCACATTACCTTAATATCTTCACTCATTATCAACTTTTTTGCACAAAATTTTGATGTATCATAGTGAAGTAAGATCATGTATTCTTACTTCTTTGAATGTATCTATATATCTTCCCTTAGAATCATGTTTCACGTGCAAAAATGCTCCTGAGCCTTTTTCCATCAGTATTCTCATACCATGCCTTGATATCTTATTTTCAGAGCAGGAAAAAACGGATAACTAGTTTCTTTTTCAAGGAAAAAACAGAAGTAGATTGTTTCGATTATCCATTCTCCTACAAGAATCTTAAGAGCATCCAATTGCAAGATACTATAATGAAATGGGGATACTGACCATCTATCATTTCTTTGATAAATGCAAATCTGACAGAAGATCAGCACCATCATTTTACGAGATATATAAAATCCCACATGTCCCATCAATTATCCTTCTCTTACAACCAAGTAAGATTGCCAGATGATTCCCATTTATCACCATGCATAATATTTATCCCTTATCCTTTCCCTGAAACCTAATAGACAAGGAGAACCATACATACATCAAAACAAGGAAAACTACCTGTCTTTGCAAAAGCATACAAATCTGGTTCGGTCCAAAATCTAAAGCGTTATCTCCAAGTTCAGTCATTGACAACTTTCACTTAATTTTTGCTCGGTAATAGCATCAACATCCATCAATATACATTTCTTTCACCAGAAAAGAAATTGCATTGCAGTTACATGGTTCTACTCCTAAGTCAAATGTAACCTTGTGTTGCGCCGCACAACAATGCGGCAGGAAAATAAAGCATGCGCTTGTTTTAACCAGTAGTATTTTCGGTCCCTCTAGGTTGCTTCTGCTAAAAACATTCTCTACAGGCCATGCTCTACTTTCCCTTTTTACTAAATATGGCAAATGAAGGCTACACGAGGAGAGTAATCATCTAAAATTCATCAAAAAAATACAAGTACAAAAGTAGGCTTGCATTAACCAGTCCAAAACCCCCCAAAAATACCCAAGAGAAGTACAACTCTTTGACACAACGAACAACATCCCTCGCCTATATCCCACAACATTCTCAAATAAAAACAGGCCAGGAGGTCTATCATGTATACCATACTATTGCCCATCTCACATCTAATCCTACTCCTTAACATAATCAACAACTCTGTCCCAAGCATTCATTTAAATGAAACATACTCTCGCCTCCTCCATCGATTCTGGAGGAGCTTAATAGCTATCAGAGGGGCCGTTGCTTAGGGCCTCCTCTCCGTAGCCATGGCTCCTCTCGGGATGGCGCATAGGGTGATAAAAACTGTTACAGCCTTCTCAAATTTTCAATGAATTATTCCTACTACAAATTACTGATCTCAAGTATGATTTGTCAAGACAAAACCTCTTGTCCTGAGAAGAGCTACCGGAATCACGAGATTATCGATACATTCGTTTTGTTTGACCGCACGATTCGTGGCCGATGTTCTAGTATGACAAAATTACCACAGCCAAACAACTATTAAAAAGGTCCGTTTTCTCATCCAACAACACGAATTCAAGGAATCGATTGCGACGATCCATATGAGGAGGTGTATAAGAAACCCTACCTGGTAGGATCGATCTGGGGTCAACTGATCTGGTAATGGGTCGATGAAGAGAGATCGGAAGGGGCGCCGAGATCACGGGACGGATCTGGAGATGGGAGCGGCGGATCGCGGTCTGGCGAGGCGGATCGGGGATGGGCGTCGTGCGAGCGACGAAGGGCTTTTTGTCCGCATCAGATCTGTCATGCAGAGACGGAGAGCGGTGAGACAAAAAAGGTAAAACGTTAATTAGAGGGGAGATTAGTGCCAAAAGATCTGGATAATCCTCTCCCTCTCCTCCGCTAATTCTGTATCCGTACGAGGATGACGGTCATTTTTCTACGGTCTTCTCTTTTTCTCCTTGTATCGTCTAAGACTAGCTATTGAGCCACTGGTTGATTAATCAAGCTCATTTTTGGTTCGGTGAGAACTCGTGAACTTAGTTCATTAAGCTATTGAGTTGAACTCGATTCAAAATTTTATGTTTGATAGCTTAACGAGTCGAGCTCGAGTCGAGCTCGGCTCAGCTCGATAACTCGATAAGGCGCTCGATAACTCGATAAGGGGTTTTACTTTAGTCTCACATCAAGTAAAGTTGAACTCGGAAAGAGCGGGGAATCTATATAAGCAGAGGGAATACCCGGTCTACATACATACAAGCCTTAACTCGGCTCAAGCCTTATCAAGCCCGAATTGGCTCGATAAGATGTTCGAGCTCACCGAGCCCGAACCCGAGCTAGCTTGCCTGGGCTCGAATGATCCCGAGCTCGAGCCCGAGCCCAAACGGGCTTATTGAGCCCAAGCCAGAGCCTAGCTCGACTCGTTGGGCTCGATAGCAAGCCCTAGTCGAATCAAACATTTTCTTAATTTTCCTTTCGAGGGGAAAGACTGTAATGTTACTTTGAAGACAATATGTCAAAAATATTTGAAAATTGTACGTAGCGGAGAAAAATTAGAAAAGAATTATGCTAATAACATGGTCAGTTACCTATTCATATGTTCATAACTATCAAAAAAAGATTTGGTTGATTGTTTATCTAATACATTTTGCAAAAAAAAATCAAATGTGTATATTGTATGTATCATTTATTAAATCTTAAAGATTTTGTTATATCTTTTTTAGAGTAGATTACACTAAAGTCCCTGAACTTTACATCCAATTTCAATATTATACTTGAAGTTTAAAAAAATCTAGTATCCATTCTTTAATATCTGTCTCAATGTGGTTTTGATTGTTGTGATTTAAGGTTAGAAAAAATGGTCAACTAAATTTCAATAGGCCATGATCACGTTGAGATAAATGTTAAAGATTTGAGACCATGTTGCTACTTTCAAATTTGACATATAACATTGAAATATGGTGTATAGTTATGGAACTTTGTAATTTATTATTTATTATTTTTTAAACTTATTTATCACTATGTTAATGAATATTCTCTGAAGCTGAAGAAAAATAAATATTATATTTATATTTTTTATATTGAAACATTTTGTATGTTAAATAAGAACTTACACACAGAGCTGATGTAAAATACCACATTATTTTCTTTAATTACCCCAATAAAGAAATAAAATTAACAATTGATGGGTGAAGAATTTTTTAACATGGAAAATGCCCGAGAAGGTTAAAAAATCACGGGATCGCAATCCAAATCCAAGTAATATAATCAAAGTTGTAACATGTACCCTATCTAAAAATGACATAAATCATCAAAAATATAGGTAGTTTAAAGCAAAGCTATCGTCACAATCACCAACAGATTAATTCCTTAAAATCGTAAAAGTCCACAAATTTGAAGATGTGGTTGTGCTTCAATGCCTTCAAATTACAGAAGTCCACAAAATTGAATATGTGTATGCACTTCGATCTCTAACTACGTGTCAAGGTGGGCCAATGATTCTTGTTTTGCTCTCTTTCTTTGTTTGATTTCTCTATTAAGTTGGATGACTTTGATGGGGGCATAGGGTTCGTTATATAAGGATGGGGATAAAGAGAATATGGAGCCTTCAAGTCCTAAATTTCATCGGATTCAGAATAAAGAACTCACATTCCCAAAAAAAATTCCTATCCTCATCAAATGAGACCCTAATGCAAAGATGTAAATTCATTGTCCTATTTAATTGTTCAGTTCCCACAATGAGAGAACTCCATCAACAAATATTTCCCTCACAATGATGTGGGAATGACTCCAAACATGCACGGAAACATCTATCAAATTTCCCAAGCATCAAAGTCTTTGTCATCATATCAGCAACATCATCTTTGTAGATTTTATCAAGTACAAGAGGTTTTGATTCTAGAACATCCTATTTTCAATGATCTAACATCAAAGTATTTTGACCTTGCATTAAAATTAAAGTATTTGCCAAGGTGAATCATACTTTAACTATTACAATAGAGGATATACTTGTTTTGGAAAAAAATAAGTTCCTGCATTCACTTATCCATTCACAAAAGGTCTTTGTTGGCTTATATAGTGGTATTTGAATTATTCCTTTATAACAAATAATGCTATACACTTTATGCAATCTTGCATTACTGTGAAATAGTGTCACCTACATACAAGTAACTAGATGTATATATGATTCATCACTTTAATAGCTAAAATAGAGCTTTGTCCCCAAGTAATTAAGTCCATCTAGGCATTTATAGTGCATTATTATCATTCATGCATATGTAAATAAGATATATATTTTATCATTCATAATTACATTAATAAGGAGCCAATTGTGTATATATTCACTTGTATTTTTAGCCTAAAATCCTCTATTTTTATTTAATTTAAACTAACAAAAATCATGTAAAATCAACTCCATTATATAAATATTACTAACATTAACAAATGAAAAATACCAAAAAAATCACAACTTGTATATACCTCAAATAAAACCAAACCCTAATTTGAGATCAAAAGGTTGTAAAATCTAATATTTGTCACAAACAGTCTCCTATGAACGCGTACTCACTTTTGAATTAATGTACATTCAGTTATGTAGAATTCAATATCAAATTCAAAAGAATCGGAGTCCATATGTGAAACTTAAGTTTTAGGTCCACATTGTATATTGTACATATTTACTAATTTTGACTTATCATTTATATATATAATTAATTGTTTTTAATTTGTTTCTTTTTCATTTATTTTCTTTGATTTGGATTTTAGCAAAGCATGCAAAAATCAAAATCCAAAACAATTCAAAAATCAAAGAAAACATAGTTTTGTACAAATTATGTCTTTGTGTCTTGGTCCCTTCATAAAAGTTGCAAATCTCATCAAGACAAACAACTTTCATGAAGTACACTTTTTTATTTAAGGTCTTTTACTATTTCACTTTGATTTTTCTTTGATTTTGTATTACGTTTTCTGTGGAAGCGACACATGGCAGCTCTTGGAGCTGCCACGCATCTCGACCCCTTAATATCCCTGCTCTTTCTTTACGAGCCATTGGATCGATAACCCTTCATCTAACGACCCTCTTATTTTTTTCTTTCTTCTCTTCTCTTCTCACAACATGTCACATTCCTGGATATTTGATCTCGGGTGATTGAACAATCGACAACTCTTCTCCTACTTCTGTTCTTCTCGACTAAGATCCCAACGCCTAGTGCCACCAATAGATGCCCATTGCCCGCGACCCACGACCACTTCCTCCATCTCATTCCCTCGACGTCTGAGCTCCATCTCCAACCACCTAACTGAAGTTCTCTCAAAACCCCAAGCCACAAGCCACAATTCCATCACCCACCTGCAGTTTCAGATCATCTGTCATCCTTGATAAAAAAAACCCACCTATAGCTTCAAGATCCCAAGAATGCTTTGGCTAGTGATGTCTACCCGAAGTCGACGATGCAACGACAAGCGAGGGTTATCATCTTGGACCTTGTAGCAGCAATACTCTGGTGTTGCCCATAGAGCTTCGGGACCTTCTTTTCACTGATCTTTAGAGGTGAGAATCGGAATGGATTCGACACTCCAAACCTCAGGCAAAGAACCCCTTCCATGTAAACATCTATTGTCCTCTTTTATCTTTGTTTTCTTCTTCTCGAGGCCATTTTCTCCATTACTATTTTTGACCTCCCTTTTCCCTTATGTATGTGATGTAAATTAGAACCCTGCATTCAATTATCTAGAAACCAATATCAAATTCAAAAGATTCAGAGTTCGTATGAAAAACTTAGGTTTTGAGTCCACATTGTATATTGTATATATTTACTAGCCTTGACTTAACATTTATATACATAATTAATTCTTTTTAATTTGTTTCCTTTCATTTATTTTCTTTTATTTGTGTTTTAATAAAGCATGTAAAAATCAAAATCCAAAATAATTCAAAAAACAAAGAAAACACAGTTTGCACAAATGGTGTCTTTTGGTCTTGGTCCCTTCATAAAAGTTGTAGATCTCATTGAGACGAATAACTTTCATGAAGAACACTTTTTTATTTAAGGTTGTTTATTATTTACTTCAATTTTTCTTTGATTTTGTTTTTTGATTTTTATGGAGGCGACACGTGTCAGCTCCTAGATCTGCCACGCATCTAACCCCTAATATCCCAGCTCCTACATTGGGAGCCGTTGGATTGATATCCCTTCATATAATAACACTCTTCTTTTTTACTTATTTTCTTCTCTTTTCACCACGTGTAACATTCTTGGACGTTCGATCTTGGCCAATCGAACAACCGAGAACTCTTCTCCTACCTCTGTTCTTCTTGACCAAAACCCCAATGCCTATTGCCCCCAATAAATACATGTGACCTACGACTACTTCCCCCATCTTAGTTCCCGACGACCGAGTTCCATCTCCAACCACCTCCCCAAAGTCCGTTCAAATTACCAAGCCATGAGCCACAAAATCCATCGCCCACCTGTAGTTTCAGATCATCTGTCATCCTTGAGAGAAACCGACCTGTAGCTTCAAGCTCCCAAGAATGCTTCGGTTGGTGACATCTACCCGAACTTGGTGATGCAACGACAAATGAGGGTTGATCCTTCAGCAAGATCTGATGTATGATCTGTTAGACTTGTGAGCCCTGGGCGAACCATTCTTACAATAAATGTTATTGTAATATTTTAAGTTTATCAATAAAAGTTATTGATGTTTCAATCCCTTTCTGAAATTATATGAATGAATGCACTATAAGGTCCCTCTGTACAATTAGGGTTATGTACCATGGCCAGCTTGATGATCATATAGCTGTTGTTTCATTAAATGAATCATAGAGGCTGGTTTTTGGATGAATATCTAAGGAGTTAGATGGAGGACTCATCAAACACCGTCAAATGATTGTCAAGTGGAGATCTCCAGCCTGAGTAGGAGACGGCAATCCTTTCTCATATAGGTTGATATCTGACCGACCTCTTGATGTAGGTCCTCTGCATGGGAATAGTGATTCGGAGGTGTCAGATTAGTTAGGTCAATGGGTTGACCTAACGAGATCGAGATAACTTAAGTCCTATGTTGAATGCTGTCACAGCATAGGCACGCATCCTCTGACCGGAGACAGATATATTGCTATATATCTGAGTATGTACATTTGGCAGACCAATAGGTTGATGACCTAACCAAGGTCTATACACCGACGAGCTGGTGTGCATATAAGGGTATATGAGCAATATGATCTCTCAAAGGGATCATACAGGTTCACTTGTGAACCGGAAGACATGAGCTCACTCATGAGGTATTGGGACCGATCAAATTCCATGCATGGTCGTCATGCTTTGGAAGCATGACATGAATTTGAAGGTATGATATATGCTTTGGGAAAGCATATGATCGATACCAAATCCCAATGACCAAGATTGAGAAACTTAATGATTAAACCCTGAAGAAGACAGTGTAAAAATGATCTTGATCTTCGGGTTGATCATGGGTCTTCCAGTATGCAGGATGTACAGGTATTGGGAATACCTGAAGGGTGATGTGATCATAAACGATTGTATATCCATGACGCTTCCATTCCGAGGGAGTGATGAAACGGGTCTGGATTTTAGTGACTCCTTTTCAGTAGAGAAGCAATCCGATCTTAGTCCAAGTGTTGGACATTGATCTGAATGAGATTCAGATTCAATGAGAAGATTGGATTTGCGGTCTTGATTTAATCAAGCATCTGTGGGAGGTTCGTAAGATCTGGATTTGAGATAAGATCTCAATATCCAAGTCACTATACATGGAATAATACAATCGCCCTGTCCTTATCTCCAAGTATCTGCGGAGAAAGCACATTATTCTTGAAAGGGTTCAAGAATAATTCTTTTGATGAAATATCCAAGCAAGGACTTGATGATTAAATGTGATTTGATTATCAAGCTTAAATATGAATATGATTCATATTGTGAAAATGATTATCTAAGATAATTAAATGAGATTTAATTATCAAGGATTAAGAGAATGTGGATAACACTATCCATGATATATGTGTGTTATAAATATGATTTATAATATACATATATAAGAGAGAGAATTTATGTAAATAGTATTTGTTAATTAATAATGTGGATTGGATTCACATTTGTTAATTAATTGGAAATGCAATTTACTAATTAGTTTGAGTTGTGAATATGATTCACATAATATTCAATGGCATGATTGAAATATTCCCAAATTAATTTGGAATTATTTTGGTGAATATTTATTGTGATTAATTAAGGAATAATAAGATAAATAAAATGGAGCAAATAACCACCTTCATAGGTGGCGTCACCCATGAATGGTTCATGGGTGACGCCCCCCCTTTTTAGGAGGTTGGTTAGCTCCATTTCATTTATCATATTATCTCTTAGTTAATTAATATTTAAATTGATGTTGTTGGTTTTAACCAACAACAAATCATAGCCATTGATTTATCATGGACCAAGCATAGCCCTTGGATCCATGTGTCCCATGGATTGAGATCCATTGGATCCTAAACTAGTATAAAAGGAGGGCTAGGGTAGCCTTTCCAAGTTACAACATTCTTGAGTTGAAGAACTCTTCTCTCTCTCTCTCATTCTCGTGTGGGCTCTCCTTAATATTCAAGTGGCCGTCCACTTTGTGTATTAGGAAGGAGAGCATTTCGGCTTCGCTTGGATCTTCGTCAAAGGATTGCGGGAAGGACGCGACTCATCATCGTGCTCGCAAGCGCATTCTCCGTGGGTCGGACTTAAGATAGGAGGATCTCTACTTTGGGATCTCGCGATCACAACCACGCTTCAAGAGGTATTCCTTGTACTTTGTGGTTTGATGAAACGATCCGAGAAGTGTTCTCGTGATCATGTGGTTTCATCGTTAAGTTAAAAAAATTTTAATTTCCGCTGCATCTAGCATCTAGTACGACTAGTTGCTCCGATTGCATACGATGCGATCGACATGCTTTCGTGATGCGCTTAAGGATTCACAATATCCTTCAAGTGGTATCAGAGCCATAGGTCGAATAAGGTTTTGGATATGATCCATACACCTTAGACGATTTGGTTCTTGAAAGGGTTGCGAAATTTTTACTGCATTTCAATTTTCGCACCTCTGTCTAATTGAATTTTTCTGTACTGTTTAAAATGTTTAAACACAAAAATTTCAATTGGATTTTGTTCCCCATTAAACAAGGAAACCATAGGACTTGAGTTTACTAAATTTGGACTTTATTTGCTCAAGATATGGCTTTTTGAATATGACTATATTCACTGTTGCGGGAACTGCGGATTTGAACGTAATTAATGAGATGATTACGGTTTTAATCCGCCTTGAAATACGTGAATTATCACTTAGGTTCTTTAATAAATCAAATAGGCAATCTTTGTAAACTGAGTTTGCAATTTTTGGATTTAAATTGATCAAGATAAGTTAATTTTAGTGATTGGGGGTCACTGCTGGAAATTAACAATTTTGATCTTGAACCTTGTGATATGTCATTCAATTATCATGATGAAAATTAATTGTTAATTTTCTGGAATAATTAGTGATAAATATTTGTGAAATATTTAAAGAAATAATTATTTCATTGAATGACACTTGCCTAAACCACAATGATGAGATGTTAGATCTTGATCATTGTTTCATCAACAAACATTGCTTTCATGAAAACAATAGTTTATCCTACAATAGTTGTAGGACAACTTATACATGAAAAACCCTTTTGGTTGAATAGGATTGGGGATTTGTCTAGCAAATCTCCTTATAATAAAAAATGTTTTGATTTATATTATATGGTATAATTTCGGTTGAAAAACCGATGAACATCTCAAAGTACATGATGGTCTATCTGGTATTATCCTTTCCCGAGGCGGATGTGGTGCCTAGTCGGAGAGCATTGGGGTCGCGGGTTGCAACATATGTGGTCCGTCCCACTCTCGTCGGTACTGGCCATGACAGCGGGTAGGGACTGTATAATACCGGAGACAGACAATATGTATTTTTCTAATTATTAAAATTCGAATAATACGTATTTTGAGAATATACCTACTATTCAAGTAAAAGACATGTTTGTTGATGATTGGATTAATGATTAATTTAATGTGATTAAATTAATTATATCCAATAAACACTATATTTTGAATAGATGTGTATTTCCCTTGGAAGAATTAATTATGTGAATGTGATTCACGATAATTAATTATAAAATTTGAATATGAGGTGGAGGATCACATAAGTGACATCCATGGTCTCCCGTCAAGGCAAAGGATTTCGTCGCCAGTTGTTGTGTATGGGAGACGCTTGTCCGAAGTGACAGATCCTGTGCATGATTTAATTGGATCGGGTTCTTTGCTTCTCGAAAGAGTAAGGCCGTATACGTAGTGACCCCAATATCAGGTCCTCATATTATTGGGGCGATATTGGATTGCGTATAGCGAGTATTAAGCCTGTTGACGGTTGGTTCAATTAACAACGGGTCAACATCATCTTAGGGATGGTGGGCCCGGGTGTTAAAGACCGAATTGGGAAATGCAAGTTGGACTTGCAAGGCGGAATGTGTTCCCGCTTCTCTTATTCGAGTCACAGGTTCTCATATTATTGGGATGTGATAAGGATAGAGAGGAGATCCCAGATCTTGCTTGAGATATAGCGGTAAGTATATCTCTTACTTTGAAAGAAAAATAAGGGAATAATCTTTCAAAGTCGACATGGCAGGACAAATTTGATTTAAAATGCCTTAATCAAATTATTCTTAAAATGAATATATAATTATTCTAATATAGTGCATTCTTAATTTCAGAAAATAAAGTCCATGAACCCACTTAGCAGGCTTCTAGAGGTCAACCAGTTGACCGGACCAAATTATTCGGATTGGATCCGAAATTTGGATCTTGTTCTCTCTGCAGAGCGCATCTCCTACGTGCTTAGCATGGACAAGATAGCAAACCCTATGACTGATGAAGATAAATTATATAATGATAAATATGATGAAGACCATAATCTGGCAAGGTGTTACATCTTTGGATCATTGTCCAATGTGCTTCAGAAGCAACATGTGGAAATGAACAATTGCCAAGAGATTATGCTGAATCTGAAAGAAATGTTCGGTGACATAAACCGCACACAGCGTTACAATGTGATGAAAGAGCTTATTCGCTGCAAGATGCAGGAAGGGACCTCTGTCAGAGAACATGTACTCAAAATGTTTGGGTACCTCTCTGAGCTGGAAACCCTGGGAGCCTACTTGGATTCTGAAATGCAAGCTGATTTCATTCTCCTGTCGCTCCCTAAGTCTTTCAACAACTTTGTTGTGTCTTACCACATGAACAAAGGTGACTTCACAAACGCTGGGCTGTTAGCTGCATTGAAGTCTGCAGAAGACGTCATGAAAAAGGACGGCCCCTCTGCTAGTGCAATGGTTGCACAGGTGAGAGGAAAGCGCGGACGGAAGCAAGGTTCTCAGAAGGGCCCAGCCTCGAAGAGAAAGAAGAAGAATCAAGGAGTTGGTTCATCTTCTAGTGCTTCCACACTGATGACATCGAAAAAGACCGATGTCTGTCACCACTGCAAGAAGCCGGGGCACTGGCGGCGTAACTGCCCAGACTACCTGAAGTCCACTGACAAAGGTAAAGCCCCAGCAGGTATGAAATATACTTTCATCATTGAAACTAGCTTTCTCGTTGGACGAGAAGGAAGTTGGGTTATAGATTCTGGTGCTTCTGTTCATGTATGCAATTCATTGCATTTGTTTCAAGAAACTAGGAATCTGGAGCATGGGGAGATAGTTATCCAGATGGGATCTGATGCAAGTGTTGCAGCAGTCGCCATCGGGACATGCAGACTGTCATTATCTAGTGGTCGAGTCCTAGTACTTAAAGAGTGTCTTTATGTACCTGAGGTCAGGAGGAACTTGATATCTGTGTCTAAGCTTGTTAGATATGGGTACTCCTTCCTGTTCTGTAATAAATTAGTCATTAATCAATATGATAAATTTGTTGCGGAAGGTGTTCTGACTTCTGGTGGACTCTATGAATTGTGCATTAATGAATGTGTCATAAATGTCACTACCACTGATAATAAAAACCCCAAGAGATCCAGGGAGAATGGAAATCATTCGAATATGATTTGGCATCAAAGGCTCGGTCATTTATCTGTTGATAGGATCAATAGATTGATAAAGGATGGACCTTTAGATTTTCTACAGGTTCAAACTTTACCTACCTGTGAACATTGTATTCGAGGTAAAATGACCAGGATGCCTTTCCGTAACAAGGTTACGAGATGCGAGGGTATTCTCGACCTAGTACATACTGATGTATGTGGTCCCTTCAATACCGCGACTAGAAATGGATATCGATATTATTTGACGTTTATCGATGACCATTCACGATATGGGTTTATCTTCCTGCTACGTCATAAATCTGAAACCTTTGAAAAGTTCAAAGAGTTTAAGGCTTTGGTTGAGAACCAAGCCGACAGGAAGATTAAACGGATTCGATCTGACCGAGGTGGTGAATACCTCTCAGATGAATTCAAGGAATACCTTAAAGAGAGTGGAATTGTCTCCAATCTCACTCCTCCTGGAACTCCCCAACTTAATGGTGTTGCTGAAAGACGCAACAGGACCATCATGGACATGGACCGTTCAATGATGAGTAAAGCACATTTACCTCTTAGTTTCTGGGGATATGCAGTAGAGACTGCAATATATATCCTAAACAAGATTCCTAGCAAGTCTATACCAAAGACTCCTCATGAGCTCTGGTATGGAACCAAACCTAGTGTCAATCACTTGAGGGTTTGGGGATGCTTGGTTCATGCGAAGAACGTAGACGCAAGTAAGCTAGAATCTCGCACTCGTGAGTGCTACTTCATTGGGTATGTTAAAGATGGTATTGGATACCAACTTTATGACCCTGAGACCCAAAAGATTTTTGTCTCTAGGGATGTGAAATTTCTGGAGGATGATTTCCTTAAAGGTCAAGACAAGAATGAAGTAGAGGAACTCATTGAATCCCCTGAGGATTCTGAGATTCCTGAACCAGAAACTGAAGAGATAAATGAAGATGAAACACCCATACCTCTTCGAAGGAGTTCGAGGGTGGTTGCACCACCTGAAAGGTATGGATTCCATGTGTCAGGTGAGACTGACAATGATCCTTCTTCATATGATGAAGCACTTGCGGATCATGACATGGATAGATGGATGCTAGCAATGAAGTCAGAGATTGACTCCATGCATAAGAATGGTGTATGGACCCTAGAGGATCCACCTAAAGGGGTAAAACCCATTGGGTGTAAATGGATCTTCAAGAGAAAGAGGGGACCTGATGGGAAAGTAGAGACTTTCAAAGGCACGGCTCGTAGCCAAGGGCTACACACAGAGAGAAGGCATCGACTACGATGAAACATTCTCTCCTGTGGCCATGCTTAAGTCCATCAGGACACTGCTGGCTATAGCTGCATCTCTTGACTACGACATCTGGCAGATGGACGTCAAGACGGCTTTCCTCAATGGATACCTCGAGGAGGATATCTATATGGAGCAGCCCCAGGGCTTCATGGCTGAGGACGGTAAAGTATGCAAGCTGAAGAAATCCATCTATGGGCTCAAACAAGCTTCTCGTAGTTGGAACATCAGATTTGACGAAACCATAAAGAGTTATGATTTTGTGCAAAACCCTGATGAACCTTGTGTGTACAAGAAGCTTAGTGGGAGCGCCATTGTGTTCATCGTGCTTTATGTAGATGATATCCTTATCATTGGGAATGATACAGGAATGATGACCAGTGTGAAGATTTGGCTATCCCATACCTTCGAGATGAAAGATCTTGGAGAAGCCTCTTACATCTTAGGCCTGAAGTTGTTCAGAAACCGAGAAAAGAGAATATTGGGATTATCACAACATGGATACATCAAGAAGATTCTTGAACGATTCCGTATGGATAGTTCGAAGAAAGGATTCCTCCCCTTAGGACATGGTATCCATCTGTCCAAAGGGATGGCTCCTCAAAGTGTTGAGGAAAAGAAGGCCATGGCTGGATGCCCTTATGCATCAGCCGTAGGAAGCTTGATGTATGCCATGATGTGTACTAGGCCAGACATCTGCCATGCAGTGGGAGTGGTAAGCCGTTACCAATCCTGATATGGAGAAAAACACTGGAATGCAGTAAAGAACATATTCAAATATCTAAGACGGACGTAAGATTACATCTTGGTCTATGGGGATGGTGATCTCCAAGTCTTGGGATATACAGATTCAGACTTCCAGTCAGATATTGATGATCTAAAGTCGACATCAGGATTTGTATTCCTGTTGAACGGTGGTGCTGTGAGCTGGAGAAGCAAGAAGCAGGACACTACGGCGGATTCAACAACAGAAGCCGAATACATTGCGGCATCGGATGCTGCAAAGGAGGCGGTGTGGTTGCGCAAGTTCATCTTGGAGCTTGGCGTAGTTTCCTCTGATACTCCCGTCCCGTTACTCTGCGATAACACTAGAGCCATTGCCCAAGCAAAGGAACCCATGTGCCATTAGAAGAGCAAGCACGTGGAAAGGAAATACCACATCATTCGGGAGATTCAAAAGCGTGGTGATATCATCATCACCAAGGTGGCCTCTGCCGACAACATTGCTGATCCTCTTACCAAACCTCTGACACAGAAGGTTTTTGACCAGCATGTAATGAGTATGGGTTTACGGATTGTACCTGAATGGTTCTGAGGGCTAGTGGGAGATTGTTAGACTTGTGAGCCCTGGACGAACCATTCTTACAATAAATGTTATTGTAATATTTTAAATTTATCAATAAAAGTTATTGATGTTTCACTCCCTTTCTGAAATTATATGAATGAATGCACTATAAGGTCCCTCTGTACAATTAGGGTTATGTACCATGGCCAGCTTGATGATCATATAGCTGTTGTTTCATTAAATGAATCATAGAGGCTGGTGTTTGGATGAATATCTAAAGAGTTAGATGGAGGACTCATCAAACACCGTCAAATGATTGTCAAGTGGAGATCTCCAGCCTGAGTAGGAGATGGCAATCCTTTCTCATATAGGCTGATATCTGACCGACCTCTTGATGCAGGTCCTCTGCATGGGAATAGTGATTCGGAGGTGTCAGATTAGTTAGGTCAATGGGTTGACCTAACGAGATCGAGATAACTTAAGTCCTATGTTGAATGCTGTCACAGCATAGGCACGCATCCTCTGAATGGAGACAGATATATTTCTATATATCTGAGTATGTACATTTGGCAGACTAATAGGTTGATGACCTAACCAAGGTCTATACACCGGCGAGCTGGTGTGCATATAAGGGTATATGAGCAATATGATCTCTCAAAGGGATCATACAGGTTCACTTGTGAACCGGAAGACATGAGCTCACTCATGAGGTATTGGGACCGATCAAATTCCATGCATGGTCATCATGCTTTGGAAGCATGACATGAATTTGAAGGTATGATATATGCTTTGGGAAAGCATATGATCGATACCAAATCCCAATGACCAAGATTGAGAAACTTAATGATTAAACCCTGAAGAAGACAGTGTAAAAATGATCTTGATCTTCGGGTTGATCATGGGTCTTCCAGTATGCAGGATGTACAGGTATTGGGAATACCTGAAGGGTGATGTGATCATAAACGATTGTATATCCATGACGCTTCCATTCCGAGGGAGTGATGAAACAGGTCTGGATTTTAGTGACTCCTTTTCAGTAGAGAAGCAATCCGATCTTAGTCCAAGTGTTGGACATTGATCTGAATGAGATTCAGATTCAATGAGAAGATTGGATTTGCGGTCTTGATTTAATCAAGCATCTGTGGGAGGTTCGTAAGATCTGGATTTGAGATAAGATCTCAATATCCAAGTCACTATACATGGAATAATACAATCGCCCTGTCCTTATCTCCAAGTATCTGCGGAGAAAGCACATTATTCTTGAAAGGGTTCAAGAATAATTCTTTTGATGAAATATCCAAGCAAGGACTTGATGATTAAATGTGATTTGATTATCAAGCTTAAATATGAATATGATTCATATTGTGAAAATGATTATCTAAGATAATTAAATGAGATTTAATTATCAAGGATTAAGAGAATGTGGATAACACTATCCATGATATATGTGTGTTATAAATATGATTTATAATATACATATATAAGAGAGAGAATTTATGTAAATAGCATTTGTTAATTAATAATGTGGATTGGATTCACATTTGTTAATTAATTGGAAATGCAATTTACTAATTAGTTTGGGTTGTGAATATGATTCACATAATATTCAATGGCATGATTGAAATATTCCCAAATTAATTTGGAATTATTTTGGTGAATATTTATTGTGATTAATTAAGGAATAATAAGATAAATAAAATGGAGCAAATAACCACCTTCATAGGTGGCGTCACCCATGAATGGTTCATGGGTGACGCCCCCCCTTTTTTAGGAGGTTGGTTAGCTCCATTTCATTTATCATATTATCTCTTAGTTAATTAATATTTAAATTGATGTTGTTGGTTTTAACCAACAACAAATCATAGCCATTGATTTATCATGGACCAAGCATAGCCCTTGGATCCATGTGTCCCATGGATTGAGATCCATTGGATCCTAAACTAGTATAAAAGGAGGGCTAGGGTAGCCTTTCCAAGTTACAACATTCTTGAGTTGAAGAACTCTTCTCTCTCTCTCATTCTCGTGTGGGCTCTCCTTAATATTCAAGTGGCCGTCCACTTTGTGTATTAGGAAGGAGAGCATTTCGGCTTCGCTTGGATCTTCGTCAAAGGATTGCGGGAAGGACGCGACTCATCATCGTGCTCGCAAGCGCATTCTCTGTGGGTCGGACTTAAGATAGGAGGATCTCTACTTTGGGATCTCGCGATCACAACCACGCTTCAAGAGGTATTCCTTGTACTTTGTGGTTTGATGAAACGATCCGAGAAGTGTTCTCGTGATCATGTGGTTTCATCGTTAAGTTAAAAATTTTTTAATTTCCGCTGCATCTAGCATCTAGTACGACTAGTTGCTCCGATTGCATACGATGCGATCGACACGCTTCCGTGATGCGCTTAAGGATTCACAATATCCTTCATGATCTTGAACCTTGTAGCAGCATCACTCACACCAACGGAGTCATCTCACAAGCCTACGTGCTGCTTGCAGAGCTTCAAGGACTTATTTTCGTTGATATTTAGAGATGAGAATAGTAGGGCATTCGACACTCCAAACCTCAGGCGAAGAACCCCTTCCAAGTAAACATCTATGATCCTCTTTTCTCTTTGTTTTCTTCTTATCCAAGCCATTTTCTCTGCTACTGTCTTCAACCTTTCTTCTCCCTTCTGTATGTGATGTAAATCAGAACCCACTGCAACCCATACTCACTTTTGAATTAATATACATTTAGTTATCTAGAATTCATGATCAAATTCAAAAGAATCAGAGTTCGTATGTGAAACTTAGGTTTTGGGTCCACATTGTATTATATATTTACTAATTTTGACTTATCATTTGTGAACATAATTAACCCTTTTTAATTTATTTTTTTCATTTATTTTCTTTGATTTACGTTTTAATAAAGCATGTAAAAATTAAAATCCAAAACAATTCAAAAATCAAAGAAAACATAGTTGTACAAATGATGCCTTTTGGTCTTGGTTCCTTCATAAAAGTTGTAGTCTCATCGAGATAAACAACTTTCATGAGCACTTTTTGTTTAAGGTTGTTTATTATTTTACTTTAAAATTTTATTTGATTTTTTATTTTTTTGTGGAGGTGGCACGTGGCAGCTGTTGGAGCTGTCATGCGTACTCCCACTAATATCTTAGCTCTTTGTTTGAGAGTTGTTGGATCGATACTCCTTCATCAAATGACCCTCTTCTTTTTCCCTTCTTTTCTTCTCTTGTAAACATGTGTCACAATCTTGGACATTCATTCTCAGCTGCTCGAACACCTGAGAACTCTTCTCCCGCCTCCATTCTTCTCGACCAAGATCCCAATGCCTATTCCCGCTAATCGATGTCTACGACCCACAACCACTTCCTCCATCTCAATCCCTCGATGACTGAACTCTATCTCCAACCACCACCCCGAAGTTCGCTCAAAACCCCAAGCCACAAGCCACAAATTCCACTGCCCACATGTAGTTTCAGATCGTTTGTCATCCTTGAGAGAAACCCGCATGTAGCTTCAAGCTCCCAAGAATTCTTTGGATGGTGAAAACTACCCGAAGTTGGTGACACACTGACAAGCAAGGGTTGATCCTTCAATGAGATCCAAGGTAAGATCTTAGGAGGCCTCAGTTCACCCCCTCCAGTTGTTACACCTCGTGAAAGTCCATCTCCTTCCAATTCTCATTTGATGATATCGAAAAATACCTCTTTAATAATGACGTGTTATTGTAGTACATGAGACCGATTTCAATTCATCAAAGACCACAACTTTGAATATATGGCAATTATTTTACATAGTAAGTGTACCAAGGTCAAACACAGGGATATGAGCCTCCTAGTTTACTCAATGAAAAATATCTGTTAAATATTGAGCGATCAAATTCTAAAATCTAGGTCTTTATACGCACACACGTTATGTACACAAAATGATATGCAGATGCAAACAACATGATGCAGAGACAATCAACATGATGCATGCAGTTTTTATTTGGTTTTATTTAATTAATATGAGATGCAATGTGAAATGCAAATAAAGAAGTATGCAAACATATATGTATGCACAAATATGCCCAAAAATAAATTATATACAAGAGAAATAGAATAATGGTCGATTTCAGAGTCAAATTAAGCAATAAAGGTGATTAATGGCATTTATATAATGAGTAGGAGACACTATATATCATCAAAAGTTAGCACATTTAATTAAGTATCAAATCATGAATTAAGTATGTCATTAGATAGAGGATGAAGCAAGCTTCAAAATGAAACTAAAATCGTTCGATTTGGAACTACAATGCTCAAGATATGATCAAAACAATGCAAGGGAATAATTGCAATAAAAATGCATGAAAATAAAATCATAAATATAAAAATAGGCCCCTGGAGGGACCTATATGCAATTTCATAAAGACGAAGGGACCTTGTTGTAATTTTCCTTTGTGTGTGACCTATTTGCAATTTTTAATAACCAGCAAGACCTTCATGGAATTTACCTCAAGCGCACACGTGAGGCATGCGCCTGGAGGGACTTTCTTGCAAATGAGAAAACTCTAGAGGGCGTACCTACAATTAACCCAGCCCTTCAGGTGCAGGACATGTGGGAGGGAGAGGCTCGGACTGAGGCAGCTTTGGTGGACACATGGCGGCAACTGGCACTTCGGGGGGGGGGGGGGCTTGGTCTACTCGAGCCTGTAGGGTAGGCATGGAGGCTAGGGTTGTACATGGGTCGTTCGATCCAGATGATCGGACAAAACTTGTAAGATCTTCTCCCCCCACAACACTACCTCTTGCGGCGGTCTTGGTTGTGCTCCGACGAAGCAGGGCTAACTCCTCCTTGCTTCCCGAGCTCCTCCGAAAATTGGAGAGAGTCGTTAACGTACGGGCGAAGGAGATGGAAGCACAGCGAAGGTGTTGTGATGACTTGAGAGGCGGGGCAGTGCATGCACGTCAGAGGCAGAGAGGGTGATTGGAGCATGCTTGCAATGTCCGATCACTGAAGCATTCACCTCAATGTGTTAGTGGACATAGTTGAAGCATGTGCATGGGTGAAATGGAGTGAACCGATGGCGTCTGAGGCATAGAACATGAATGCCCGAATGGGCTCTCCTCCGCTGCAGGTGGAGGAAGAAGCATGGAGTGGGAGAGATCACGAAGGAAGGAGGAGGGTATTCGGAGGGTGTGGCGAAGGGGGAGGTGAAGTGGTGAAGCTTGGAGTGTAGTCAATGGGCGGTGAAGTTGGTCGTAGGTGGTGAATTAAATTGGAGAAAACATATAAAAATGACACCTGGAGGATCTAGGAAGAAGAAGGTGATGTGGAGCTTGGGATGAGGTTTCATTGGAATCTTGGGTCATCGCTCGAGCTGGTCAGTGACACCAACGAGCTCTACGGTGCCTAAGGTGGCCTCAACATGGCCGGTGAGGCCATGGATTGACACGACCATGAGGCCCATTATAGCCCCTCATCTGACCTCTGTATGTCACAGGGAGGTGGAGTGGAATGGTGGACAAGGTTGGATGAGGTAGAGGAGAGTCTATATAGGAGGGAGCTCGGCCGTTACAAGTAATGGAGTGTGGATTTTGAATGGTAGGTTGAAGGCCCTAGAAGCTCGGATCGGATCATTGATGGTCTCATGAAGAAGGTGGATCTCAGGGTTTCATGGGGGCATCTTTAGGTTATGGCGAGGTGTTAAGGGGTGGTGGCTAGAATTGGAAGGTATCGGAGTGTTGCAAGGTGTAATGGGGGGGGGGGGGCGTAAACTGGAGGTAGGCGATGAGGCGATGACCGTTTGATGACGAGATCCAACATCTAAGATAGGATCATGAAGTGAAGAGGGGGATTAGATCAGGTATCTGATCAAATGATTGATGGATAAGTGTTGAGGGGCTATGGAGATGATGGTTGGCTGAGTGATCTTATGGTCGAGGATGAAGGGGCGATGTGGAAGACGTAGAGCCGATGGATGAGGACTGATCACTCCAAAAATCACTAAAAAAATACAAAAGAAAACTCCTAAAAATTACAAAATCCCTAAAACCTTTATAAAAATCTTAAAAATTCCTAAAAAATCCTAAAAATGCAATTTCAGTTTCTATATTTTCTCTGATTTAATATCATTCAATTAAAGTTAATTTGAGGAATTTTGGACTCTGATTTATATTTTTCATCCTCATTTTAATTTCGGCCAGCAACTTTTATTCACTGTTTTCAATATTTTTGACTTTAAAAATAACAAAAAAATTAGGAAAAATCTAGAAAAATCACAAAAACATTAGAAAAATACAAAAAGACCAAAAATACTCTATTTCCTGATTTTTCCTTATTTTTACCTATTCTTATAAATACTCTATTCCTCTCTCTCTTATATTGTGTATATATATTCTATTATTGAAAAAGAAAATATAAAAATATAAAATACAAAAAGAAAATATAAAATCAGTAAATTAAAAATCAAAATATAAAAATATAAAATAAAAAACTAACTAAAAAAATATAAAATTAAAAACCCACAAAAAATAGCATAAGTAGACAAATACATCACATTCTCATTCTTGTGCATTCACTTGCCCCGTTCTACCTGTCTCCTCCCTGTGTTCGACCTCTACACGTACTTACACACTATACACATCCTCTGTAGAGTTATAATAAATTTTAATTCCGCACTGCTCTTAATTTCTGTTGTGGGTTAATTGTTGTTTGAATTTCGGATTTAGCTGGAGGTCAAATCAGCGACTGTTGATTCGCCTTGTGAGTCAACACGACCTCTGCAAAATTCGTGTTCAACAAGTATTTGTACAAAAATAAAATAATAAAAATATAAAAAATATAAAAATATAAAAATAAATAAAAATCACTAAAAAATAGTTTTAAAAATAATAAACATTTTTTATTTTGTAAATATTTTAAAATAAAATCGTTTTTTATTTTTAATTTAATTTAAAAATAATATTGACTCTGGCTCGAAAACCGTACATGATTTTTGATAGACATAATTCTAGGTTGTTCCTTTGCCTCCTTGTGTTCGACCTTGGGACTTGCCCAAGTAAAATAAACATAAAATCACGTGATTAAAAATTGAATAAATATTTGTGGTTATTTTCTTGATCGATTCCGATTGCCTCCTACAACGAAACGAAAAATCATTTTTACGCACGATCAAATACATATCTTTAACAAGCGCAATTTTTGAATCGTCAGGGCTCCATGAACACTAGCATATCTGAAGCATCCTTTCCCACATATCAATTTAGATCTCCACCCAGGCAAATCATCTTTCTTGTGGGATTCCTTGCAAAATCTTATCTATATACTCCTAAAAAGCTTGCATAATCCTTTCATCTAAACCAATTTGTGGTGCATAAACTAAGATGATATTCGGAATTTCTTCTTCAAGCACCAATTTTTGCAAAATAATCCGATCCTGAATCTTTGCACCTCATCTACACAATCTTCCTAATCATTATAAACAGCCACTCCAACACTGTTTCTACCATTATCTTACATCAATATCAAGTTTAAAGCTTGCCTTCTCGATCTTCCTTGTTTTCTCTCCAGTCCATTTTATCTCTTGGAGATATAATATATGAAACTTCCTTCTTTCCATCGTATCTACTATCTCCATCGATTTTCCAGCCAAAGTGCCAATATTCCAATTGTCTATCGGCTACTTATTTTGCAACTCCTTTTGGACTAACTTCTTACTCGCATATGTCCATCATGCGAGAACCCTTGCAAATTTTGACCTACATCTGGGCAACAATTTAGCATCCCTTGCTAATTTTTCATTACATTTGGGTGATTAAACGCGTCGCAAGTTGGGAGCGCCCCAACAAAATCTAAATGTTTGCTTAAATCCAAGTTGAAAAGATCCGAATTTTTAAATCAAATTCTTAAATAATATTTTAAAAAGTACTATTAGGAAGTTGTTTCCGACTATTTTACGATGCATGTCTGCTACCTATTGCGACCCTCCTTAATTATCCGGTTTGGGACCGGTCATGGCTGAGTTATTAGAATTTCATTTCAAATCAAGAAAATCTAAAAAAATCGTAATAGTTTAGAGTTACATATTTTGTCATACTAACCAAGCTTCATATAGTTTGGTATTGAATTGATTGGAAAAGTGCAAATTAGCCCCCAAGCTTAATCAAATTTGCACAACATCATTTATTTACATTTAAAAATCTAACATTAAGTTATCTAAATTAATTCTTGATCGTGTAATTGCTTCCATGTGTTCGAATTTATGCCTACACTAAGTAAAATCAAAAATCGACTACTTTTCACATTAATTTTATATTAGTTGGGAAAGTGATTTCTGACCAAATGTCTAATTGTCCGACTACAACGCATAATCCACACAATTAACATAGAGTAATTAGACTTCTTCAATCATTTGCCATAAACATCACATGGCATATCAAAGTATATATAGTCCATGAGAAATGCCGTCTCCGGTCTTAAATAAATTTATGTGTTGATAGTGGAATTGAGATACCCAGGCATCCATTTGACTACATTCTAATGCTGCTTTTTTGAATATGAGATACACTTGTTAACAAACCCAACAAAATGACTGAATATTATGTCCACTACATATCATGGCATACATTAGACTATTAGTCAAGGCATAAGAAATCACCTTCATGTCTCTCTTATCTTCTTCTACCCATGGATTGTGCTTAGTGTTTAAATTGAAGCGTGATGCTGATAAATATGGTTTTTATGAGGACCTGCTAATCAAATTCAATTAGCATCGCTGATGTGACCGCTTGAGAAAATCCAACTTTAATCAACAATTAACCTATAATAAGAATCAATCAATTAAGTATCAAAAATATGGAGTTAAAATTTATTATAAGTCTAGTAAAAGTGTATAGGTATAACTACGTGTAGAGGTCGAACACTGGGAGAAAACGACAGAAGGAGGCAAAAAGATGCTTAAAACTTTGTCTTTTATCTCTTGTCCATGTTATTGTTTTTATAGAGTTTTTATTTTATATATTTTTAATTTTATTTTTTCTTTTATAATTTTGTATTTTCTTTTTATATTTTTCAATTTTTATATTTCTTTTTCATTTAAATATAATATATATGTATATATACATGCATAAATACAAGAGGAGATATATATTGATACTATATATAGATATGTAAAAATAGTTAAAATACAGTAGAAATAGTATTTTTGTGATTTTTATAATATTCTATTTTTAATTTCCGGATTTTTTGCTAATTTTTATGTATTTTTGAAGTCAAAAATATCTCAAATAAGGGATTACTAAAATACTCGAAATTGATTTGGATATTAAAAATAATAAATAAATCCGAAAATTACCTAAATCAATTTTAATATATAAGTATTTCTATAAATAAAATTATAGAATAGAAAAATATATTTTGGATTTTTAAAGGATTTTTTAACTTTTTATAAGAGATTTTGGGGTTTTTAGATTTTTAGGGTTTTTGTTTTTTGTTTTTAGTGATTTTTGGCTTGAAATTAAAATAGGAAAATAAATAGTATATATATTGGAATTGTTAGAGATGTTTTTATATTTTTTAATATATTCTAAGTTAAGCAATGGATATATAAGCTCCTTTCATTTTAAGTAAATGGGTTAAATGCAAAAAATGCTAATAAAAATATATGGGCGTGAATATACAAGGCATGAAGCATATAACCTATTTTTGTGGATTTTTAGGAGCACGTTAGATATATTTAATAAATAGCCGAAGCACACAAAATCAATGTCCTAGCAGGGGCATTTTTTCAATTAAAATAAATTCCAGGAGAACAGGTGCAAATTCGCCAACGTGATAAAACATTTATTTAATTTTAAAGACTGTTTACAATTACAAAACCCAGCAGGGTACATATGCAAAATGCCCATCACGTGGACTACATGTGACGCAGTCTGGGAAGGACCAAAATGCAAATATAATAATGTCCAGGGGCCTTCCAACAAATTTTACAACGTATACAACATTATTCTCAATTTATTGGACTAAATATAAATACAAAAACTCATAGGGGTGTCGCTGCAATTTCCCAGCTCACGTGGCATTACACGTGAGCTAAGTTTGATCAGACCCAAATGTAATTTAAATAAATACATGGATATAAAAATGTCCAAATTATTTATAACATTACATGATTGAATAATAAAGTACAAAAATGTGGGGCAAGAATATGCAATTTACCTGAAAAGAGGCGTTGGCAAATGGCTGGGATGACTTCACTTATACAATGGCGAGGATCAGAACTGGGGCCACCTTCATCATCCAACAACAACAGAGGGGCCTGGAAGAACTGGGGAGGAACTCGTCATAGGCGAGTTTCTTCCGACAAAATTTCCCTCTACCGCCCGTCTTTGCTACTCCGAAGGGGCCTAAAATCTTCCTGGCAGGTATCTTTAACGGTTGGAGGCATCCGAATGGACAGAGGTTTCTTGGAGCGCCACCACGAGATCGGAGAAGATACAACGCCCCAGGTACCTCCGATGATTTTTGAAGTCCCCTCCTAGTATGCGTTTACACCTCTGACTTGCACAAGAAAACATAGGGACTGAGGGCAAAATGCCTCGGCCCCGTTAAACGGCGAGATGAAGCATAGGGGGGTTTTGACGGAGCTCTTCTAGCCTGCAGCAGAGGTGAAGGTGCAAACTCTCGATCCACAGGGGAGTGAGGTGAATTGAGTGAGGTGAGGCATGGAGAAATGATAGGATAAGGAAATGGAGGTGGAAGCGAGGTTGGTAACGGGCGAAAACACAGTGGAATCGTTCACCGAAGTGGAGCTCCGGTGAACTACGAGTCCGCTAATCTATGCTTAACTACTCCCTAAGTAATGAAAAAAATGCATGAAAATGATCCTAAGAAATATAGCTACATGGAAAAGCAATAAAAACCAGCTCTTATACCTGGTTGGACACCAGGGATCAAGGCCGTCGGTGTTGGGGCCATGGGTGCGCGTCCCGCCTCCGCAAGCTTCCTGGACCTCAGGGGTTCCACTCCTGTCACAAGAGTACTTTGCTTTGGTTGATATCTGGAGCTCTAGGGCTTGGGAGATGACAAAAAATCATGGAGGTAGGAGGTTCTTATTATTATACACGTATGGCACCCTTATTTGACTGACCGAATGGAAAGAATAGGCAATATGTACAATAGATTTAACGGATGGGCGTGGATCATGATAGTTCTAGGATCATTTTGTCTGAAGGAAGCAAAGGTGATAGATGGGTTGAGCGAGAAAAAGGGTGCAAAATCAGGGAGTAGATAAGTCTATGTCAAATCAGACCTGGGGGGACTATTGATCGGGCGGTCAACAATCTCTGGAAGGGGATTGGTCCACGTAGACCGCTACGAGACAAAACAAGCTACTTGTTGTAAAATAATTAATTTAAAACAATAAATGATTTTATTATTTTTTGATTATAAAATAATAAATGTTTATTATTTAATGGAATATTTTATTATTTTTATTTATATTTTGGTTTTATTTATTAGTAGTTAATTTTTAATAGTGTATTTATAGGTATATTCGTCTATATTTTATACATTTTTATTTTTATTTTGTATATTTTATTTTTATTATTTTACTTTATATATTTATAACTTATTTTTTGAGTGTAAATATATTTTTATTATATCTTTATAATGTTATTGTACACTTAAATAACTAGATATGTATATCATATAGGTATATTTATAGGTATTTTACTTATATTTTATATACATCTTTTTATTTAATGTATTTTATCAGGTTTTATTTTGATTTTGTATTTTTAATAGAGTATGGATAATATTTACAATATTACAAAAATATAAATGAATAAAGAATAAAAGAATGATATTTACTTTATTATGTACATGTATAACATAGGTATTTTGTCTATGTTTACATAGACTTATTTTATTTTTCATTTTCTTTTTGGTTTTATTTTCATTTTAATATGTACATATGTTATAAATGATATTCACAAAATTATAAAATATAAATTTGTAAAAATAATAAAAAATGAATAAATTGATTATTTTAATCAGGTACAATATACAATGAGGGTAAAAAACATAAATTTCATATAGTAACCTCAAAAAAATATAAAACCACACCATTACATAGATTATGAAAAGTTATATACAGTTAGAGGTGATTTGATATGTTTTGAGTTTTTATTTGAAAGATATGGGTCTGTGAAGTTGGATTTTTGGCCTTTTATTTTGTGTATAAAATGAACACTGTATATTATTTTTGTACAAACTCAATTTTGTATTTTTATTCACATTATTATCTGCAACTTTCATGTATAAAGTTTCTTTATTTGATGAATAAATAAGAAATAATGAAATAGGTGTCAAATATGCATAAATAAGGAACAAAAGAATAGGGTTTTTATACTATTTTTGACCCTTTTCTCCCCTACTTTATTCCTTGTCGACCAACTCAATTCCTGACTTGGTCTCGGGGTTTAGGGTCATAAAATATTTTCAATATTTATTCCTTTTTATTTTCTTCTTTTTATTCTATAATTTTGGCATTAAAACCTTATTTTATACACATATAATATAATAAATAATGAATGCTATCATGCACAAATTGATGCTATTGACATGCATTATCTAGGTTTTTTGAGGCCAAAATGATAAAATAAAGGTGATGAAATGGATATTCATCATCCCCCTATAATTGCCTTTACTAGTCCCTAGCAAACACTTATGCAATAAGTACAAAAAGAATAAACAGAATTGATCATGATTATTAAACTTATTTGTACAAAGTCAAAGTTTGGAACTCAGGTTAGACCTTGATGTGAGAATGTGTGTGGAACGTGGTCGGGAACCAAATTTAAAACACAACAGCCTTCGAGAGTTGAATAACTCGGTTCAAACCACCTCAATAACTAGGTCAGAACTAGCCTACATCATACTCAAACTCTTATGACTATGAAGCTGACTTGTACAGTGTAAGTGATAGTGGCTCTCCCCAACTGAAATGACAAAGGAACTGACTTCTCCAGATTGACAACCCAGTGATTCCCCAATCCAGCACTCTATCCTCGATTAGCGGGGTATTCCCTTCTAAGTTCATGTGGCATCCAACTCGAGAGGAGGAGGTGACGAAAAGAATGGACGATAGCCAGTGTAGCTACTTATCCTGGGATGCAAGACCAGTGTAGTCAAGTCATCCAGCTGCATGCTCACATGGTATAACTTTGATGCTCAAGCTTGCTTATTGACTATACAACATATATACATACTTCGACAGGCATTTTATTTTATTTTCAAGCATGTCCACTTTTGGAGTTTTTTTTGAAATACTATTTACAACAACATTTACATAAGGACTTTTTCCTCTTGAGCCAAAAGACTATCCCTTTTTTGAAGCTTTATTGCAACCCACACTCTCCTATCATTCGACTTCATGGCAACTAGACCAGGTTAGGATGCACTTCCTCCCTAGATGAGGACGAATGTTTCCACCCGTGTGCATCTCAGACCAGCAAATCCAACCCGCTCACTACTCCAACTGAGTTAAGCCAAGTGAAAGGTGCAAGTGTCCAAGTTAGGTCACGACCAACAAGAGTCATGCGTGCATCTCGAAAAGTTCTAGTTAGTCAGTTGAGGTGACTTGAACCCAGCCATGAGTCTCAAAGAATTAAGTCCCAATGGACATGAAGTACCTTAAACCTAGTTCCCATAAGGCTTCAGTGCAGTTAGGTGCATTAAGGTCCAACCAATCTCCAATCTTCGACTTTACTGGACTAGTTCAATTATCAAGCTCAAATGAAAAGAATATGAATGCTACACAAATACTATGTACAATGATGCGATAATGATGCAATTTTTCAAAGATTTTTGAAAAATATTTTTTTACACAAAGAAATTTACAAATAAAAATAATTTGCCACAAGAATAAAATATATGCATCTATGTACACGGGCGTGATTATTTTTATTTACAAGAGTTAAGATTTAAAGAATTTATAGATTTTAAAAGTTATTTTATAGGTATATATACAATTGGTAATGAATTTTATTTTTATTATTTTTATATATTATATATATTATTCTTATTTAATGATACATTTATTCCTCAAATTTATTTGAAATAAATATTCAAAACTATAGTACAAAATAATTTTTACAAATATTTACAAACATTTGAAAACCATTTTGCAAAGATTTCCCAATCATTATACATATAATTTTTTTAACATATTTTTACAACCATTTTAGTTCAAAACTTTTATTGCATGCAAAGAAAAGAAATTTTCAATCAAAATATCTTTACAAAAGTTGAAAACATTTCACAAAAAGTTTTCCGGACAGTTCACACCATTTTTCAAATCATTTTGCAAAAATATTTTAACTTGATTTATTAATCAATATATACAAAAAGAATTTTGAGGAATAAGAAGCATTATTAATGGTTTTTAATGAATTATATATGTAAATACAGTATTTTAACCATATTTAATAATAATAATAATACGAAAGTATGAATTATGGATAAAGTATATACAAAGTAGATACGACCCCCCTATACTTAGCATGAGCTATGTCCACATAGATCGAAAAAAGAGAAGACATAATTTGCACTAAGTATAGAAAAGCCTATACTACAACGGCTGAAATAAGGAATGAAAGAATAAGGGAATCAGAAGTTGACCTTCCCCCTACACTTAGGATCAAATAATCCTAAGTATAACATACTGTCTATAACACAGGGAGGGTCAAGGGCAAGAATAAACATTTCACGACTCGAGCTGTCTCCCCCTATACTTAGGGTAAAATATCCCTAAGTAGAGCAAATCAACAAGATAGGAGGCAATGGAGGGGATCAAAGAATGACTCAATCTAGGGTGCACCCCCTATACTTAGGACAAATTACATCCTAAGTATAGAAAACTGACAAAAAGGGGTGACACCTTTCCTATAGAAAAAGAAAAATGAAAATGAAAAGAAGAAAATAAGAAAAGAGGAAAAGACAGATATATACATATATATGAAAAAATCGTAGAGAACGTATGCATCACTCCACCTATACATAGGGTAAAAGATCCCTAAGTATAGGCAACAACAAGAGTGAAGAAACGGAACTGAGAAAGAACAACACGGTGTGTACCCCCTATACTTAGGACAAGGTACGTCCTAAGTATAGACACACAGATATGGTGCAAGATCTGGGGCACATAAGACATACGGAAGAAAGAAGGAGTTGAATACACAACATGTATATACAACAAGTAAGAATAGTGAAGTGCAGGGATGGTATCTAGTATGTGAATGTTGTACTCTCGTCATTTCTCCCTATGAGAACGAGGACACAGTCTGTTCACACCATTTCTCAAATCATTTTGCAAAAATATTTTAACTTGATTTATTAATCAATATATACAAAAAGAATTTTGAGGAATAAGAAGCATTATTAATGGTTTTTAATGAATTATATATGTAAATACAATATTTTAACCATATTTATTATTAATAATAATAATACGAAAGTATGAATTATGGATAAAGTATATACAAAGTAGATACGACCCCCCTATACTTAGCATGAGCTATGTCCACATAGATCGAAAAAAAAAGAGAAGACATAATTTGCACTGAGTATAGAAAAGCCTATACTACAACGACTGAAATAAGGAATGAAAGAATAAGGGAATCAGAAGTTGACCTTCCCCCTACACTTAGGATCAAATAATCCTAAGTATAACATACTGTCTATAACGCAGGGAGGGTCAAGGGCAAGAATAAACATATCACGACTCGAGCTGTCTCCCCCTATACTTAGGGTAAAATATCCCTAAGTAGAGCAAATCAACAAGATAGGAGGCAATGGAGGGGATCAAAGAATGACTCAATCTAGGGTGCACCCCCTATACTTAGGACAAAGTACATCCTAAGTATAGAAAACTGACAAAAAGGGGCGACATCTTTCCTATAGAAAAAGAAAAATGAAAATGAAAAGAAGAAAATAAGAAAAGAGGAAAAGACAGATATATATACATATATATGAAAAGATCGTAGAGAACGTATGCATCACCACCTATACATAGGGTAAAAGATCCCTAAGTATAGGCAACAACAAGAGTGAAGAAACGGAACTGAGAAAGAACAACACGGTGTGTACCCCCTATACTTAGGACAAGGTACGTCCTATGTATAGACACACAGATATGGTGCAAGATCTGGGGCACATAAGACATACGGAAGAAAGAAGGAGTTGAATACACAACACGTATATACATCAAGTAAGAATAGTGAAGTGCAGGGATGGTATCTGGTATGTGAATGTTGTACTCTCGTCATCTCTCCCTATGAGAACGAGGACACAGTCTGATAGTGAAAAGACACCCAAGTGTGCAATCAAGTGGGTGTCAGCTACCAGGGGCAAGAGATCAAAAACTAAACCAGGGACCGGTAGCATGAATCAGAAAATCGACTCATAAGGAAGGAATGGGTGAGCGGAGACGATACTGTAAGACTTGGAGGAAGAGTGAGTAGCACAAACTCCTCCAATTCAATCATGGTCTCAAAAAGGTATAAAAGGTGAAGAGCAGGAGACTCTCAATGCAACGTGTGGTATCCGATGATCATGAGGTCAGAAAGATCAGGGATAGACCGAATACCATAATATAAGGATCAACCCTACGAGGGTCCTCAAGGTGAGAAGACTCAGATGAGTCAAAGATATCAAAATAAACAGAAGACTCGGCTCTGTGCTCCAATAGATAGGAGGCACATCCAGCAAGGATAACTGAGCGTAAATAAAATGTTGCATATTCTTGCAGATAATCCGCGGGGAACAATGCAATCTAAGCAGTGATAGTCATATCAGATCTCATCCTTACGAGGGTCGTCAAGGCGAGCAGACTCAAAGGAGTTAATCAGAATGGTCTCGATAACCATAGATCGGTTACCCAGCAAAAGAGACCGCGGATCTAGCAAGGTGTAATAGTCTCTCGTAGATAACCCTCGGAGAGCACTATGAACTAGGCAATGAATAATAAAAAAACGTGAAGCTCATCCTTGTGAGGACCGTCATGGAGAGAAGACTCAAATGAGTCAGGAAAATTGGCCTCGTGCACCTATGGATCATGCGCATAATTAACATGGAGGCCAAACAGTCAAATCAGATGACTCGGTTCTGTGCTCCAACAAATAGGCAGTACAAACAGGGAGGGAACCGAGCGTAGAGAATATATTGTATCCTCCCGCAGATAGTCCTCGGAGAGTAATGCAAACTAGGTCAATCAAGTCATGGGATTGCTGGCACTGAATCCCAGGTCCTCAAAAGCAAGCAATCAATCGATCAATCTTCAGGAGGGCATACGATCAGTAAGGGGTATGAAATTATTAGGTAAATCAAGCATGTCCCCCAAGTCAATCCAATCAACTGAGATTGCATGAAATATCAACAGAAATCCTATAAGTGCCACAGGTGGATGATGGAATTAGAGGATCAAGGATGTACTAATCAAGAAGATGAGAGAGATCATGTGGGTTCCAGTCACCGTTGCATGGAATTACAAATGAAGATATTCAATCAAACCTCTAAATCAATATGGACAAAACCTCAAAATATATTGATCAGTCATAACTCATGATATCATCATTAAATCATCAAAATATGTCACATCCTCAATCCGGTGTGCGTGATAAAAATCCACAATAAAGAATCACACCTAGTGATCGTGCATCATCAAAGTTCTCAATAAGCTCCTATGCACATATCGAAAGTCAGATCCACAAAGAGTGGCATATCAATCTCAACGCCTTCAAAAGGTGCCCGACTTACTCTAGTAATCACTATACGACATATGCGGGCTATACCTACCAACACAACAATCTCGGGTAGAAGAAGGGGATGACATAGAGGGTCACTAGGAGGGTGGGCGAGATGAAGGTGGACACAACTGAAATTGTGGTTCAAGGAGAGGGTCTCCTTGAACTGGACTAGATGTGGGTGATATGGGCAAGGAGAGAAGCCACAAAATCTAGCTAAGATGATGAAGCTCAAGACCCAATATCACGACCTAATGCAAATGAGGAGATGTATGTATAAGAGAGAAAGAGAGTCTCAAAGATGAAAAATAATGACTCACACGGGTGGGACCGCAAAACTCAAAGAGATGAAAATACAAATGGACTCAAAGTCGCAATCAATTATACAAAGCAAATCCCTAGTTCACCTACTCGACACAGTGAAGACCAAGACAGTCTTTTATCTTTTCTTTTTTAGAGTTAGGTGATCATCACAAAGTTGTACACACCAAAGACAGGATTGGGATTTGGGCCCTAATCCTTAGCATATACGTAGGAATAAAATGCGTATACAAGGAGGGGCTTTCTCTCCCCAATACAAGGAGTCCATTAAATTTTATTTTAGAGATCAAGTAGAGTTAGCAATCCCACTTTTATTATGGTTGTCACTTTTTTTGGTTATTTTTCAATGCACGTGCCTAACGGTTTTCCAATTCCATTAACATCCTAAGTGGTCAAAATCAGAGGGAGAAGATCGGAAAAGCCATGCAAGTCAGAAATCGATGATGCATGCAAAGTCAGAAGATTTACAATGCTCCCCAACTCTCTCCATAGGCGATGCATAACATAATTTGATAACCTATGCCATATAAGATGCAAGCCGATGAAATCACCCTAGAGTAGTAACTGTTATTACCGTGAAGTACACGATGTTGATTATCCAGAGTCAAACCCTAAAGTCCGATCTTGGAGACATCTCGTGCCCGCCACAACGGGTCCTGCCCGCGTTGTATGACGTCTCTTACAGTGCGCGGGTTCAAATATAAATAACCAATAATTATTATTTGACTAAGTCCAGAAGCACATCTATAGGTACATGCAAATATATTAGGGGCTTTGAACCTTAATCTATCGAAAAATAATTCCTAAAATAAGGCTCATTCACACAAAATAATAAAAAAAAGCAAAAAACATCAAAACTATCGAAGCCCCCATGGGAACAATCCCTCGGGCACTGGACCTCGGGAAGTCAAAGTGTAGAATGTCTGAATTATTACATTCCAAGTGTCACTCTCTCACATAAATTTACACATTTTTTAAGAAAAATGCATAATAAAATGAAGCATGGAAACTGTCTCAAAAATTCCTCCAAGTCTAGATCAGTTGCTCTCTCCTGCCGGCTCAGTCAGAAGGCCGGCTCCGTCTTGCTTGGGTGCATAGGTCCTCCTAGGAGATCCTCCGTCACGCAGTGGTCCCTCGCAACAAATTCAAACATGAAGGAGTGTCAGACAGTTCACAATAATATCAAATAATGATATCAAATAATTAATGAAAAATAAATAAATAATGCAAGAGATAAATGAAGGAATAAGAGATAATAGACAAAAATCAAATAATCTCCTACTAAGCGACACCGCTCCCCGGCAACGGCGCCATTTTGATAAAGAGGGGTTTTACGAGGATCTGCTAATCAAACTCAATTAGCATCGCTGATGTGACCGCTCGAGAAAACCCAACTTTAATCAACAATTAACCTGCAATAAGAAACAATCAATTAAGTATAAAGAATGTGGAGTTAAAATTTATTATAACTCTACAGTAAAAGTGTATATGTGTAAGTACGTGGAGAGGTCGAACTTCTGGGAGCAAACGGTAGATGGATGCAAAAAGATGCTCAAAACTTTATCTTCTATCTCTTGTCCATGTTATTGTTTCTGTGGGTTTTTAATTTTATATATATTTTATTTTAGTTTTGGTTTTATAATTTTGTATTTTTTTATAGTTTTCAGTTTTTATATTTCTTGTTCATTTAAATATAATATATATGTGTATATATATACTTGCATAAATACAATAGGAGATATATATATAGATACTATATATATACAGACATGTAAAAATAGTCAAAATACAATAGAAATAGTACTTTTGTTATTTTTATATTTCTCTAATTTTTTTATTTTTCTAGATTTTTTGCTAATTTTTATGTATTTTTTAAGTTAAAAATATCTCAGATAAGGGATTACTAAAATACCCAAAATTATTTTGGATATTAGAAATAATGAATAAATCCCAAGATTACCTAAATCAATTTTAATAAATAAATATTTATATAAATAAAATTATAGAATAGAAAAATATATTTTTGGATTTTTAATTTTTTTTAACTTTTTATAAGATATTTTGGGGTTTTTAGAATTTTAGGGTTTTTGTTTTCCAATTTTTTGTGTTTTTTGGTCTGAAATTAAAATAAGACAATATATACTATATATAATATTTTTGAAATTTTTAGAGATTTCTTTTTGTATATTTTTTGGTATTTTCTAAGTTAAACATGAAATACAAAGGCTCCTTTTCATTTTTAATAAATGAGTTAAATGCAAAAAAATTCCAATAAAAGATATAGATGTGAATATATAAGGCATGAAGCATCTAACCTTATTTTTGTGTATTTTTAGGAGCACGTTAAATATATTTAATAAATAGCCAAAGCACACAAAATCAATGTTTTAACAAGGGCATTTTTGTAATAAAAATAAATTCCAAGGGTATAGGTGCAAATTTGCCAACGTAATAAAACATTTTTTAATTTTTCAAGACTATTTGACAATTACAAAACTTTCCAGGGTACATATGCAAAATACCCATCACGTGGCTACATGTGACGCAGCTTGGGAAGGACCAAAATGTAAATATAATAAAGTCCAAGGGCCTTTCAACAAATTTCACAAAAATATACATTGTTATTCTCAATTTATTGGACTAAATATAAATATACAAACTTGTAGGGTGTCCCTGCAATTTGCCCAGCTCACGTAGGACTACACATGCGCTGAGCTGGACTGGACCCAAATGTAATTTAAATAAATATAGGGGCCTATTTGCAAAACATCCAAATTATTTATAACGTTAACTTTTATTTATAGGAGTGAATAATAAAATACAATAATATGGTGCAAGAATATGCAATTCACCCCAAAAGAGGTGCTGGAGAACGGTTGGGATGACTTCACTTATACACGTGGCACTCGCACAACGGCCAATGGCGATTCGCCGCTGGACGACGTGGATTAGATCAGCAAAGCCGATCCGACGGTTGAGGGGTGTATTCATCCAATAGCGAGGATCAAAATTGGGGCCACCTTCTTCATCCAACGGCAACAGAGGGGCTTGGAAGAACTGGGGAGGAACTCGTCGCTGGCGAGTTTTTTCCGACGAAATCTCCCTCTATCGCCGATCTTTGCTTCTCAGAAGGGGCTTAAAATCTTCGTGGCAGGTATCTTTAACGGCTGGAAGCATCAGAATGGGTGGAGGTTTGTTGGAGCATCGCCATGAGGTTGGAGAATATGTGACGCTCCAGGCACCTCCGACGATATTCAAAATCCCCTCCTAGAGCGTATTTGTGCCTCTGATCTGCATAGGAAAGCGTAGGAATAGAGGGAAAAATGCCTCAGCCTTGTTAAACGGTAAGATGAAGTGTAGGGAGGGTCATGATATAGCTCCTCCAGCATGTGGCGGAGGTGAAGGTGCAAAGTCTCGATCCACGGGGTAGCAAGGTGAATGGAGTGAGGTGAGGCGTGGAGAAATGACAGGATAAGGAAATGGAGGTGGAAGCGAGGTCGGCAACTGGAACTACGGGTCCGCTAATCTACGCTTAACTACACCCTAAGTAATGAAACAAAATGCATAAAATGATCCTAAGACTACAACTACCTAGACAAGTAATAAAAACCAGCTCTTATACCTGGTTGGACAACAGGGAGCAAGGCCGTCGACGTCGAGGCCATGGGTGCACCTCCCGCCTCCGCAAGCTTCGTGGACCTCAGTGGACCCTCTCCTATAAGAAGAGTACTTCACTTTGGCCGAGATCTGGAGCTCTAGGGCTTGGGGGTCGACCAAAAAAGCATGGAGGTCGGAGGTTCATATTTGTATACACATATGGCACCCTTATTTGACTGGCCGAATGGAAAGAATATGCGATATGTACAGTAGATTTAACGGATGGGCGTGGATCATGGTAGTTCTAGGATCATTTCATCTGAAGGAAGCAAAGGTGATAGATGGATGGGTTGAGTGAGAAAAAGGGTGAAAAATCAGGGAGTAGACAGGTCCGCATCAAATCAGACCTGGGGGGGATTATTGATCAATCGGTCAACAATCCTTGGGAGGGGATTGGTCCACGTAGACCGCTACGAGAAAAACAAGCTACTTATTGTAAAATAATTAATTTAAAATAATAAATGATTTTATTAATTTGTTATTATAAAATAAAAAATGTTTATTATTTGATGGAGTATTTTATTATGATATTTATTTATTTTTTGGCTTTATTTATTAGTAGTTAATTTCTAATAGTGTATTTATAGGTATATTCATCCATAAATTAGACATTTCTATTTTTATTTTGTATATTTTATTATTTTATTTTTATATATTTACAACTTATTTTTATAAGTATAAATATATATTTATTGTATTTTATAATGTTATTTTTACACTTAAATAACTAGATATGTACATCTTATAGGTATGTTACCTATATTTTATATATATATTTTTATTTTAATGTATTTTTATAGGTTTTATTTTATTTTTGTATTTTTAATATATATATATATATATAATATTTACGTATTACAAAAATATAAATGAATAAAGAATAAAAGAATGAGATATACTTTTATTTATATACATGTATAACACAGGTATTTTGTCTATGTTTACATAGACTTATTTTATTTTTCATTTTCTTTTTGGTTTTATTTTAGTTTTGATATGTACATATGTTACAAATGATATTCTCAAAATTATAAAAATATAAATTTGTAAAAATAATAAGGAATGAATAAATCGATTATTTTAATCGGGTACAATATACAATGAGGGTCAAAAACCTAACTTTCACATAGTAACACCAAAAATATAAAACCACCATTAAATAACTTGTGAAAAGTTATACAATTAGAGGTGATTTTGATATATTTTGAGTTTTTATTTGAAAGATATGGGTATGTGAAGTTGAATTTTGGCTTTTCATTTTGTGTATAGAATGAACACTGTATATTATTTTTGCACAAACTCAATTTTGTATTTTTATTTACATTAATATCTACAACTTTCATGTACAAAGTTTCTTTATTTGATGAATAAATAATAATGAATAAAATAAGTGTCAAAGATGCATAAATAATGAATAAAAGAATTGGGTTTTTATTCTACTTTTGGCCCTTATCTCTCCGTACTTTATTCCTTATCGACCAACTCAATTCTTGACTTGGTCTCGGGGTTTAGGGTCATAAAATATTTTCAATATTTTATTCCTTTTTCTTTTCTTCTCTTTATTATATAATTTTGGCATTAAAAACCTTATTTTATATACTAATAATACATCATGTACAAATTGGTGCTATTTACATGCATTAGCTAGGGTTTTTAAGGCCAAAGTGATAGAATAAATGTGATGAAATGGAGATTCAACATCTGCGAGAGGGGAAGTCATGATCTTGGCCTTATCCATGAATCTCTGAAGTACTTTCTCCATGTACTTCTCTTAAGAAAATCAAGTTCTATTAGATTTTCGGTAATAGAATATCTTCATACCAAAAATCAGATTTGTAGATCCCAAGGCCTTCATAATAAAGGACCTAGTCAATTCATTATTCAAACTTGAAATTCTTGAGGTATGACTACTAACAACTAGCATGTCAACAAACATAAATAAAAAAATGATTAATCATCGCATGAGAATTTCTTGATGAAGATAGAACAACCTGATGTAGTAGTTACATAGTCGTGATCTCCCATAAAAGATTCAAGTTTCTTATATTGTTGTCTTGTAGCCTTTTTTAATCCATACATATTATTCATCAATGTTAGTGAAGTGGTGACAAACCTTTTCATAAATGATCTCGTTCGGAGAAAGATTGTAAAGATGCATGTAGTACAAGAGGCATTAGTCTTCCATACCACGTTGAACAACAAGTGGTTGATGAATCCATGATTCTTCACCTTTATTCTTTTATTTTGACTAAAATTGTTAGTAAAACACATGTAAATAATCACTATTTTCCATCTTTTAACAACATAATTTCATGTATTAATAATGTATAATTAATTATTAATACCAAAGTAAAAGAATAAAGGAAGAAAAAGAAAAGAAGAATGCTCTATATATGTACCATTTATATAGATTGACCCTAACTCTAAGACCAGGTCAATACTGACATGGTAGACAAGAGAATAAAGTAGGGGAAGATATGGTCCTTGATGTATATAAATTCAGAAAATCCATATCTTTGTACACAATTATCTTATCATTCACGTTATACATAACTTACACTATTTTATTTATCATCAGTATCACTCGAAAAGTTGTTTTATTTATAAAATATATATGTAATAATGTATACAAAATAAAATTATCCCATAAATTATACCTTACATGGATATCATGTTACAATAAATCGAAAAAGCCGTAAAACTTACATTCAAAATTTCAAATCTTCTTCATATGAATTCAAAATGAACCAATGTCATTTCATTGCACTCACCATAAAATTCTCTTTAAAGAAAGGGTGTTTTCATTAAATTGAAGTTAAATATGTGAAAGTCAATTTTTGAGATGTAATTGGTAGTTGTACAACTATATATTAGTTCTTATTATTTTATCTTTGTATTTTTGATTATTTGTGTTATTAATTTCTTCCCCTTATTTTTTTATAAAACTATATAATTTTCAAGTAAAAATCACAATAGTAAAAAATAAAAAAAAACTAAATCTTTATATATAGGTAAAATGCACTTATATGGTATCTATATGTATTTACTCTTGTAAACATCCTTATGAAAATATAATAAAAATATATTTAAATCTTTAAAATATGTTCTATAAAGATAAAATATAAAAATAGATAAAATATGAATACAAATTACTTATAAAATATTAAATACTTGTTTATATGCATATTTGTATTATAATCAACGTATATTTGTTATTTATATAATTATAAAATTTTGTAAAAAAATATTATATTCCTTAAATAATATATTAAATTAATAAAATATAAAAATACAACTTGTGTGCAATATAATGAATTAAAACTATGTCGAATATTGTATATAAATAAATTATACCTATAAAATTATGATATCTAATTAATTTAAGAAATTAAATTAAATTATTTAAATTAAAAATCAGCATAGAATAATGTATTATGTTAACACATTGTTTATTTAAATTTATTTTTAATTTAAATGAATTGATGTTTATAAAATAGTTTATATCGCAATTATATGAGTTGGTCAAAGTGTTTTTGTCATTTCGAGCAAAGCACCTTTAATGCCACATGGCAGAAGCTCATTGAGTTCTCCAACTCAGACCATTCAACATTCGTCTTATACATGTTTCTTCTTCCTCTTCTATTCTCTTCTCAATTCCTTCCTTTGTCTGTGTTTTGATGCCAAAATGACAGCCAAAACCATAACCAATTCATCTCCCTTTCGATTTCCCTTCGTTGTTAATCTATCCTACACAACTGATTACCTCTGGCCATGCATGGAGGCCGAAGTTTGGAGCTCAGTCCTCCAGTCATCGGAGCTCCTACAATCATCTTCATATATTTGTGTTTTGAGAATGCGATGATCATCTCATCGTCGTATAAATTGTAAGTGCACGAGGATTCAATCGTGAGCGAATGCATCTTCGTCATATTCCATCAAACAACGTTGCATACCCGTCACCTAGAGCATGAACCACTACATCTAAGCACCATCTAGAAGCATGAGACACCATCATCACCTGGAAGTGATTCTAATGGGAATATAAACATCGTTTGAGGTCAGTAACTTTACCACAAGATGTTGAGCAAGCTCTAGATTCCGAGACCAGAGACTCGAGAAAGAACTGCATGGAGCCGTGTTAATTTGGGGAATAACATGCATGCTTCCAGAAGTTACATTAGTCGTACGATCGATGAAGGAGCATCTACCTTAACGAAACCGGTTCTTTCCCACCTTCATATCATGGCCATTCACTCATGATCCATCCACAAGAATTAGATCAACCCATGATCCTTTGCTCATTGCCATTAGATATGATAGTTTTATAGTTATTTGATCGCAACTAATTTAATGCCATGTAATAATAGCACGTTCGCTCCATTAGTTCGAGATTGATCCATCTGAGCCTAGCACGTGCATTTGGAACAATTGCACACAAATCCTCAGTGTTTGTTTGATATCGGAACAATTCCATCTATTGATAACCACATGACTTATGGGTATTTTACGCAATATATCCCAAACATTCGATTATTCTAAATAGGTTTTATTATGAGAGGCAGTCATGTTAATGAACACATGAGTTGGTGAATAATACAACCATACTCTAATTTCTCCAGATTATTTCGACCATGTCCCTCGACTATAGCTTCATGCGGTTTACCATGTGTATAAACTGGATTTTTGCATGCTACACCATACTATTTCGATTATTTCTCCAACACAGCTTATAATTTAGTACTATTAGCAAATATACCTCTATACATTATTAATAATTAATACTTAATAGATCTATAATAAATAATATTAATATAATAAAAATACATGTAAATAAGTAACACTATGCCCTACATTATATTTACCAAATTTGAAAAATAAAATAATTTCTTATTTTAATAAAAACAAAACTAAAAATTACGTAACAATTGTAAAAATCATTAAAATTTAAATAAACATTCAAAAAATCCAAAATAATTATATTAAATCACTTTTAATACGTAATATAATATATAAACGAAAATCAAATAATAATATCCAATAAAAATTTGAAAATCCAAACACACATAATTTTTTTAAAATAAAATCATAGAATAAAAGAGTAGAATACATCAAATTAAAGATTTTCTGAAATGTTATAATATACAATCGATTTAAAAATAATATAAATCCCAAAAACATCCCAAAATTATAAAAAATGGTAAAAATAAATAAAACAAGAAGCATTTTATTTTCAAATTTGTACATATTATTTAGATTTTGAAAATACAAAAAACCTTTTTACTTGTATATATACTTATTTTATAGAATCCTTTTTCCTCTATTAAAAAATAATAAAAATTTAAAATTAAATAGAAATTAAAATATTTAAAATATAAACACATTAAAAATTATAAAACTTTTACCTACTTTTGTATAATCAAAATAGTGTAAAAAGTATAAAAACATATAAAATAAAAACTACATAAAATCTTTAGAAATAAAAATATTTAAAGAAATCCCTAAACCTAAAGAATTCTACATTACTACCTTAATTTGAACCATTTTGCCTCCCAAAGATTGGCACTCCTTTCTCATTGTTGTACACACCTAGTCCTATTAGTATAAATAAAAAACAAATAATTTTTTTCTTGACAACATTGAGCAACAAATATAGATTTTTCTCCTCTTAAAGAAGCGATCAAGGCACTTCATCACTAGTGAGACCAGCATTGAGCAAGTGGGGAGTAGAATTCTCGACAAATGGAGTGGGAGACACCATAAATCAAATATGGAGATGTTTAATCCTCTAATAGAGTCAAGAGAGGTACACCTAGGATGATGGCTGACGAGAATGCTCCTCTTCTCATGACAAAGGCCAAGTCAAGACCCAATATAGGATGACGAAGTTCATGAGAATAAATTATACTATTTTGGAGGTGGTGCATGCTTGCATAACCCTTCCTTGTAAGTGATAAAATGATGATGAATAGATAAAGGATCATGAAGGGACATTAGATGAAGAACCGATGCTTAGTTGAGAACAATTAAATCTTTAGGTTGAGTAGGTTTGTCACACTCCCAAATTCCATAATCTAGAATGAAGATGCATGCTTTATGATGGATGCACATACACGAGCGATATCAAACATTAAGAGGAATTGCATGGATTGATAACTCGGCAATTATGTACATAAATCTGGGTAGGAGTAAACGTTTCGTTAGAGTATGTGGTCATGGACGAGTGTTACATAGAGACACTAACTTGGAGGCAGAGTGTTGTTGAGCTCTTGGCGGAGCAAGCATACCAATTAGTACATATAGTAGTGCATTACATGATAGTGGAGACATGAATTAACGCATATGCATGAGTACTAGTGGTATGCATAATGAAGCATAAGGAACGTATAAGAGTAATTAGGTGATGCCGCATAAGGATATGCATAGAGTTACACATGATTTATATTGTTGAATGATTATCTAAAGAATCATGGAGGTATTTTAGTTGTTGAGTACAAAGCGTAGGTGTGCATGCTTAATGATGCACCTACATAAGTACTCAGGTGGTATGTTGTGAAGTTTGGAGGACTTCCACTCAGTCTACACATGAGATAGATACCACAGTAAGGATATGATATTGTGGGTTCTCTTCTTGGCATATGACATGGCATCTGGTAGCACTTGATGTAATTTTGTGAAATAGCTAGCTCCATCATGTGTTAGAGGATGTTGATGATGGTCAAGCGATGTGGCATCATCTTCAGAAGATGAAGAGATTGCATGAAAATTTAAAACACAAGAAGATGAAAAGTCATTGTAGAACGTGAAGTTGTTGTAGAGTATGAAGGATATTATAAATGTAATAATGATGTCTCTCTTGACTTTTTGAACTCTATATAAGGGGGGTGCATCTCATTCTCTAAACAACCAATGCTCACATATGTTTTGCATTCATTCATAAATAAGAGTAAATATGTTATCATCATGCTTGTGTTTGAGCATTCCTATGTGAGCAAGGAAATGTAATAAGAGTAGATCAACCATTATACTTAGGCAAAGACTAGTTACCTAACAAGGAGCTAACATCGGACATGTTAGAGTTCAAAATTTGAGTTTGGTATCTTCACTATGTGATGGGTTATGATAATGGATTAATTAAACTACAATGAAAAAATACTTGATCTTTTACAAAGAAGGAAGTTAACATAATCGTCAAACTTAGACCTTTAGTCATGATCACTTTAGGAATTGGAATAGTTATCCTAGATTTCTCCTTTTATCTTGGATTTTCTTTATTCATGGAGTAACTATTTCACTTTCCTATTAGATACTATATACTTCCTGATGAATCCATAATTCATCTATTTTATATGAGAATCTTATCAAAATCCCCTTAATACTTCATCGAAGAAACCCTCTAAATAACTTAATTGACTCTACTTATATAGCATAAAATTAGGGTTAACTCTTGTGTATAAACAAACCCTAAAAGTCACTGGATTTGTAGTTTTTTATTTTATATAAAATAACTGACTAATTTAACTTAATTCTTTTTCAATTATATTCTTTGAATCATTTACTAACTTGGCATAATGAATTTAAATTCATAAAACACATGATTTTATTTGACCTTTTTCCTAACCTATAAAAATCTATAAAAATCAGATTAATGATTGTATATATCATATACACATATATCCTTAATTAAAACAAAAATTACAAAACATAAAAATATGAGGTTTAATTGTCAAATTAATACTTATGCAAAATTGTCTTTTGTACAGACGACTTCTTTTAATTTTGGACCCTTCATGAAATTTATAGATCTCATCAAGACCAACAACTTTTTTGTTGACTACTTTTTCATTTGACTTCTCTTTCTACTCTATTCCATATTTTCTTATTTTCGTTTTTCAGTCAACTATTTGGTCAACACTTACAACCACTTGGCGGCCACTTATTGGTCTAGCTCATAGAACAGGTCAAACTCGCCCCTTGATCGATCCCTTCTCTTAGTCTTACAATAACCCCATTTTAGGACATTAGATCAATCTAGATCCAACGACCACGATCCAACCCCACTTCACCCAACCCCTGCACGTGCACCCCTCGTGGACCTCACCCTCCTCCTCAAATGTACAACACGTGAACCCTCCACCCTCCTCTACCATTGGATCTTCTTAATCCAACAACAACTCCATGTCATTGTCAATCTTGGATAATTCTCCTCTACGTGTTACACACCATGTCAAATGACCATTCTCTCACTTACACATGTATTTCCTCTTAGCCCCTCCACGTCGCACCATCACCAAATGACTCTCCATTCAACCCTCATCCCAGCGTAACCCCTCTGCATTCAATCCTATACATGCAACCTTAACCATACACATTCGAAATCCTAGCTCCACCTCCTGCACCTCTCCTATAAATCCATCTCCCCTATTACCTTCTTCGCCATCCACCGATCGTGAGAGATAGGAACGAGCTCCAAGAGATTTGACGTGACATGACATAACCTTTGTCGAGTGATGAAGGTCTTCTTCTCTAGGAGTGATCCATGGCTAGCCACCATGCCGTAGCTCTGCTTCTCTGCCATTGTATTGATCACGATGAGCGAAGACTCTAGAACCCTCCCTAGGGTCCAACGCAAGCATCCACTCTACCTAGCTCCACCTTGCTCCACCCCAGGTACTCTGATCACTCTTCCCCCTTTCATTTCTCCATTTAATTTAGCAGCCATAGTCTCTCTTACATCCCTATTGGGCAACCCCTGATCATTACATCACCTCCACAATCTTCACCGAGCAATCCACGGTCAACCTCCTCTTCTCCAGACCCCCTTCATCGCGCTATGTCTCCATGTCTTACAAAGACCTGGAGCTCTAGGTCTCTACCTCCTCTCACACGTGAAAGAACTCCATTTCCCTCCAGTTAGCCTTTGATTTCTAAACCTACATGTCTTCGTGCATTTCATTGATCAGAAGGAGTAACAAGGCTTCGGTCTCATCCTCCACCTTCGACGGCCAAGTATCACCCCACCATTCCAACCCTCATATCTACTCTGCCAGACCTCCAACACCTTCTTCTTGGCCTCCTCGTACCCTTGCTAATTTTGTGAAATTAATGATTAATTTCATTGCAGTTGGGCAATAAATAGATTAATCAAAAACCACTACTCAATTAATGTTTTTTAAAAGCGAGCGACCCTATTTGTATTTTACTTGGGCAAGACCAAGGTCAAACTCAAGGAGGCCAATGTCTCCTTAGATTGATTATTAGGCAATCTAGAACTTAGGTTTTCAAAGGTACATCCAAATATTTTTGTTATTTTTCTATTTTTCACTTTTTATGCTTTTTTTATTTAAAGAATATATAATTAATTCAAAGAGGAAACATATGCATGATTTTTACAAAATAGTTTTTAACGCGAGAAAATAATGCTATGTTATGCTATACAATAAATAAATGCATTATTTTTGGGGGTTTTAGATGATACAATAATGATGCAATATGATAATGCAAAGATGAAGGTGGGTGTAGAGCAAGTGAAGCAAGCCAAGACCCAAGCCAATTATCCAGTGGTTAGCACAAATAATTATTTCATTGAGATCTAATTAATCCCCAAAAGAAATATCCACAAATCACAAGTTATTGAGTAATAAAGAGTTGATACCAAAGGACAAAAGTGCTTAAAATGAACAAAATGAATCCTTGAATTATTTAGTGCCAAATAATGTCTCAGAAATTGAAGTTCAATATTTAATATTAAGGACAATAAATCAGGGATCAAAATGACATCAAAAATGTCGAAATTCGATAAATAATGTTCAAGATATGACTAATTTAAGTTCATGTACTAAATAGTAATTAAAATAAAGAAATTTGTAGTTTTTGAAAGCTTGCAGGCCTCTTCCGTAATTTGCCCATGGAGAGGGTACAAGTGTAGTTCCTAGAAGAGCCGGGGACAGGGTCACAATTTGTCTAAGGGGTCACGTGCCTTGCAAGTGTCTTGGCTGGCAAGGATCTGCTCACAATTAACAAAAGTGAAGAGGCTCAGTCGTAAAAATCTCATGGCCTCATGCACCTTGTACGTGCGCGGGGCTGGGCGTGCTCTGTTGTGAATGTTGGAAGTTTGCAGGGCCTCTCTACAATTGTTCCCCACCACACATGCTATGCACACGAATGGAGGTCTCAAGCATCTAGCAAGCAGACAGAGGAGGGTAGAGCTGGATTACAACTGTGGTTAATCACCAACGAGAGCAGCAAGTGGAGATCGGTAGCGATGGGCACACGAGATGATGTCAATGTGGAGGTGGCATGATGAAGGAACGACAATGTCAAGTTGTGGTCTTATGTGACGCTGCTGGAAGGTGAGTTGGGATAGGGTTCGGTGATGACCTACTACGGAGGAGCAAAAGCTCAACCTCAAGCGACACACGCTTGAGGTCGAGGCGGTGTCGTTGATGAGCACGAAGGCCAGTGGCTGCAGAGGCAGTGGTTGGCTACGACATTGAGGGGAGCAAGGAGGCTAGGACCATGTAGACTCCCTTGGTCGGTCGACACACGTCCGACTCAAGGAGTGGTACTGTCGAGGCGAGCGCACGAAGTTGCTCGAGGTGGCTGCTCCTTTGCGGCAGAGTCAAAGCGTAAACGCGGCGAACGTGCTGTAGCTTCTTGGAGCTCTACCTTTGTGTCTTGCAAGTGATGACGAAGCTTGATCTTCGAGCTTGATGATGGAAGGAAGATGATGGGTGAAATCATATGTAGGTCCTAGAGCGAGGTGGAGAAGATAGGGGACCGATGTGGCTTTGAGCTTTTGCGAATCTCAAAGAGAATCGAAAGGGAGGGGAATTTGATGGAGGAGAAGGCATGATCGGATTGATCGGAGGAAGGAGATGGATGCAATATCAGAATTGGATTGGGGTATGGAGAAGAAGGTTGGAAATAAAGGATTTTGAGAGAAACATGGGAATAACAAGAGGGGGAAGAATTGGAGGGGAAGGGATAAAGAAGAATCAAAAGAAGAGAAAGAGAGGAATAAGAAAACTTTACCTGGGAGTTCTCTCACCGGAAGAGTTGGAGGGGCAGAAGCAACCTCCGATCATTACCTCAAGCGTGTAATAGAGCACACAAGGCTCTACAACAATGTCGAGGGGGGTTACTACAAGGTTGGAATCCAACCTTAGATCTCGCCTGCAAGGCGATGAAATGGAGGTCATTGTAGTCGTCGAAACCTAAGGCTTGATGCTGTCACCACAAGGTCGGTTGAAGCTAGGTCTCCCTCTCAACGGTGGATGATGCGATGGAAGGGGGGGTTGGCGAAGGGCTTTATAGGAGAGGGTTTTGGGTCGGTGTGAGGGGATAAGGGGGGCGGTGGTTGCGGAGGATAAGGGGCGAGGATGGATAGGATAAGAGAGGGAGAGAGAGGGGTGAGCAGGGGTTGAGAGGATAGAGCGAGATGAGTGTGGCAGGCGATGAACGGAGTGGGGATGGCGGCTAGAGGTTAGGGATGCATGATCTAGGCATTCGCGTCAGGGGTGGCGTGGCATGTGACGACTCCAGGAGCTACCACGTGTCGAACTTAAAAATTTTCATAAAAATGTATGACAAAGAAAAATAAAAAAGAAATAGGAGATGACCTCAGGTAGAAAAATTTTCTTCATGAAAGTTGTTTGTCTCGATGAGATGTACATTATGAAGGGACCAAGAGTAAATGAAATGCACAATGCAAGATATGAATTTCTTGGTGATATTTTATGTACACAAAATACCAATTTTATGCTTTTAAATTTTTATTTAATTTTTCAATGATAGATAAATTCATGCAAAATACAAACATGCTATGAAATAATATAATAAACTCAAATGACATTTTTTTGAATTTGTATGAGTTTTAAATATGCCATAAAAATTAGGGAGGTTAATTATTTACAAGTGGATTAGGTCAATAAGTTCAAGTCAGAATTGGTCTTTTTCTTTGCTATTCTGATTTTTTAGATTTTGATTTTTATGTAATTTATTAAAACAATGAATAAATTAAAGAAATAAAAGAGAAAATAATTAAAATGAAAGAAATATGCACATGAAATGATAAGTCAAGATCAACAGAAATGTACAATGTGCAAAAGAGGCCCAAAACCCAACTTTCACAAATGAGCTCTGATTTTTATGAAATTGATCTTGTTTTGAAGGTATTTGAATGAATATTACTTTAAAAGTGAGTAGTGTGAAATTGGACACTGTATGAGAAATATATCAACATTTAAGTCTGTTTGGTCTGAAATTAAGGTCGAGTTTTAATTTGCATGAATACAAGTTAACATTTTTTAGGATTTTTCATGGATTATGGTTAGTGATATAATTACAATGAAGTTGATTTCATATCAATTGGAACATGGATTAACTAAAAAAGCATGATGTTAAGTGAAAATGCGGATATGATTATGAATGCAAATATTCATGCTAAAATGCAGATATTAATTCTAAGTGCATGAATGGTAAAAGTGCAGAATAAATGATGAAATGCAGCTAATTACTCGGGAACGGAGCTTTTTTTTCAACTTTTAGTGTGATGAATCACACCATCAACATGACCTCGACGGAGCTCAGGAGGGATTGCCGAAGCTCTGTCCCTTCGCCTCCGCCTGTAGAGGAAAGTGCCCTTGGATCTCCATCCAATGACCCAAGATCACGCATGAACCTCCACACCGCTCCTCTAGCCTCAGGCGCCCCTAGGCTCTTCCAGAGCCACCGCACAGTGCCAACGCTGCATGTAGGCCCGCATCCACACCTCACTCTGAACCTCGCCCCACATGCAACCTCCAAGTTGTCCAAACGCACCCTGCACGCTCTTGCTTGGGGAATTTGCACCCAGGCCATGTCGAGTCTTCAAATTGCAAATCTACTACCACTCGCTTGGAATTTTACACAAAACCTCCTTTGGGTTTTTAAATTACAAATAAGCTCATGTTTCAGGATGATATAAAACTTTAGATTTCCTTGACTTTTAGTCCTTGAATTCACTATTGAACATTTTTTACATTTTAAATCCAATTTCTACATGTTTTATGTAATTTTTAAAGCTCGTTCTATTCTCTTTCATTTTATATAATTTGTGGACAGATCAGAGCATCAATATATTGTAGTATCATGTGAGGAATACATTGATTTATGCTTGTTTAAATTGACATATTTATGCAATTACATACGAGATATAAGATCTATTTCTATGAGGACTTTATTGAGAAGATTAATTTCTGTGGTATTCTTGATGATTCACAATTATTTTTGAGGATTATTTGTTGCAAGAAGAAAGGAAGTTCAAGAATTAATTTGATTCGATTTTAGCAAGAATTGGCGATTGATCTTTTACCCTACAACTTTAAATTTAAATTGACAAATATTTCTTGACTACATTCCTTAGATTCGTGAATTTTGTTAAGCATTTAGTTGATCACATCATTAGAGGATAAAAATATAATCACAGATCTACTACTCTTTCTTTCTTTTTAGTTTATTTACATACTCATCCTACATATCTTCATCTTAATCTTACTTCTAACATAGAAATTAGCATTACAAATAATTAAATACACATATTATTATAAACGACACCACTAAGGCATCATTTTCCCTTGAGTTTGAACTTGGTACACTTACCAAGTAAAATTTATCGCATATTCAGAATTGTGGGTTTTGATCACCCATTTTCTATCTCGCTATACTACGATAATTCAACAATTTTAAGAGAGGTAGAAATCGATTCAATAAACAACATCGTTATTGAAGAACAATGTATACTTTAAGGTTTAATTATTATTTGTAATTAAATTTTGTAATACTAATCTTTGTGTCAATTTTCTTTCATATTTCTTTTATTTTTCTATTTTAGTCAATGTATTTCTCTCTTATTATAGATACTAACTACATATTCTCTCTTGACATATCCAGCTCGGAGCATTTTTAAGGAAAAATTTGAGGAGCCACAAGGAGGATATTTATTTTTTATTTTTCTAAGAGATAGATTATTTTCAAATTAATCTTTGAACCCTATTATCTGTAATAAACATGACTGAACTCTTTAAGGCATGTTGGTCATGTTTCAACCCCTTCTTTATGGTTGGAGCCCGACTTGAGTGGCGTATAATTAGGCGCAAACACTAGTTTAGATATCTCTTTTCTCATGCTCATAATTTCTAGGGCACACTCTCACTAACAAGACACACTAGTAGATCGTTCTGACTTAGCCAAATTTTGAACTCAAATTCTTCACACTAATAGAATTATCTGCTTAGGGCAATGCACACCATTTATTAAAATTTTAGTTCCTTGTATTGCATCCTGCATAAAGATAGAGAGGAGTCATTATAAGTCTTCCAGTTAAGCATGCACCATTGATTTCACATTTGCATCTGCTTTGACAATTATTTCTCCCTCAGTTTTCTAATTTAGGATTTCAAAAGGAATTAGGACTGCTCGTTAGGCATGCGATTTTGTACCCATCTAAGAGTAAAGTGACAACTCAAAATTGAATAAAACTAACCATGTGACTAGTGGAGAGAAACCCACTCATTCTACGTAGGAGAGAAACTGTGCACTTAGGGCAGATCCAAAACCTTTTCTCTACGTACTTTTTAGATATTGTTTTACCACTCAATTAAAACTGAAAAGATAATCGGTCTAACTCTTGTGTTCTTCTTAACGTTGAGTTAGTGAAACCAGGTTTCACTTTCTTCATATGTATGTGGTTTGTCTTGTGTCTTCTTCGCTCCCTGTTTTGATCTTCTTCTTCATCTCTTATATTCCAGCATGTATCCCATATCTACCTTGTACCTGAGGTCCACTCGATATCACTAATGAATCTCCATTTCATCACCTTTTTTCTATCATTTTATCCTTAAAGACCCTGGTATATGTATGTAAATACCTTTAATTCATGCAAATTAACATGTATGCTTTGTTGTAGAAATACCGTATAAAATAATGCTTTAATGCAAAAATGATAGAATAAAGAAAAGAAAAGAAAAATAAAATAAAATATCAAAGATATTTTATGACCCTGAACCCCGAGATCCAGGCATCTAGATGACTAGGTCGATAAGGAATAAAGTAGGGGAGAGATATGGGCCAATAATATAATAAAATCTCCTTTTTATTACTTCATTATTTATTTATTTTTGGGACCTGTTTTATTTTCCACTTTTATATCTCAAATAAAGAAACTTTGTACATGAAAGTTGTAGATAATAATATATAGAAAATACAAAATTGACTTTACCAAAATCATATGCAGTATAAATGGTACACTTTGAATAAGATTCCAAAAGCCCAACTTCCCAAACTCGTATCTCTCAAATAAAAACTTAATATATATCAAAATCACCTTTAATTGTATATAATTTTAATAAGCTATCTAATGAAGGTAGTTTCATATTTTTTGGACTTAAGGTGTGAAAGTTAGGTTTTAGACCCCTATTGTATAGTATACCTGAATAAAAATATTCAATTTATTTAACCTTAATTATTTTAATTATTTTATATTTTATAATTTTGTAAATATTAGTTATAAATTGTATACATATTAAACCTAAAATAAAACAATAAATAACTAAAATAAAATAGAATATAAAGTACATAGATGAAATACCTATAATTATACCTATATAATCTATACCCCTATTTATTTAAGTATAGAAATAACATCATACAAATATAATAAAAATATATTTATGTACCTAAACATAAGTTATAAATATATAACGTATGATAATAAAATAATAAAATAAAATATACAAAATAAAAATAAAATAATCAAAACATAGATGAATATACTTATAAATACACCCTTGAAAATTAACTACTAATAAATAACACCAAGAAATAAAAAAACATAATAAAATACTACATAAAATAATAAACATTTTTATTTTATATTAAAAATTGATAAATCATTTACTGTTTTTAATGAATTTGTGAATAAATACATTGTTTTGTCTTTTAACAGCCTACGTGGACCAACGAGGTCGCTCCATGTGTTGACCGCCAGTCAACTCTCCATCCCCTCTTCTGACCATTGTCAGGACCTCGAGCAGCCCTCCTTCTCTGATTATTCCCATCCACCCCGTTGCTTAACCGCGCTCGAGCCCTTCATAGGATCTCTTCCCCGATCCTCCATGATTTACGTCATAGCATTAGATGGATTGTACATCATGTTGATTCTTCTAAAATTACCCTCAATAAGGGTGTGTAAAATGTATATAAATAAATCTCCAAGCTTTGCCTTCTCTTTTTGATCCCCCTTTGAGCTTTGCTAGGTGTCCTTGTGAGTGTGTTGAGGTCCAGGTGACAACTGCACACCTCTCAAGCTTGGAGACGACGTAATGAGGACAAGGCGGTGGTCTACAGTGGTGCTCTGATTACCCTGCTCCCAGAGATTTCTCTCAAGTATAAGAGCTGCCCTTTCTACCTCATTTTGATTGCATTTTACTTTTTCTTTCCAATTTTGCATTTAGTTTAGAGATTAATCCACAATTTTCGTAGTTCGTCGGAGCTTAGCTCTGACCACCCTCCTCGATCATGCTCAATAATTTACCAACCGCTACCACCCTCCCTTCACTCCTCTCCGTCCTTCGAACACAATGCCCACTTCCACTCATTCAGATATCGCCTAGATTTGTACACTCGATATCCTCTCTCTGCCGCACAGCGGAGATCCTCGCCCGACACATCCTTTCACCTATTCCCACTTCTGGTGTATCCCCTAGCACCCCCTTTGGTTTCGACTAACTCATATGCATGACTGAATGCCGAAGACCCGGTGGAGACGGTGTTTGAAGCCCACATAAGGTTTCTGAAGCTCTTGAGCTTCCTCGACCTCGTGGGCATCCTTCGAACATCGACGGACCCCTTTGTGCCATACATACACTAGAGGGACCTTCCAGGAACCTTTTTGGCTCATCAGCAGTGAAGCATGAGCTCGGGATGTAGAGATTTGGCCGATCGAAGTTCACCCGCACACCAGTTCTTTCATGTTCTTCCGGTGGCCTTCATCACCATTCGATCAACCCTGTTCTTTGTGAAGTTCATCATCCGTCCGATGCGCTTTACCTCAGCCACCCGATCGAGAGCTTGGATCTAATCCTAGCAATCCCTTGTGAAGTATTATCGTCACAAGTGGAGGCACCGCGCGAATGAGTAGGCGACGCCCATCCTTTGATTACACCTAATAAGGGAGTAAATTGCATACTTATCCCTATTCTTTTTGTATTTATTAATTAGTCATGTACATAAAATAGGTAATTTAAATAAAATGGTAAAATTGCATGCAGACCCTTGTAGTTATGTCATATTTCATATAGGTCCATGCTAGGTCACCTCACGTGTTGTCCCATGTTAGGCAGCCATTTTGCAAACATACCCCTATGACTTGTCGTATTTATATTTGGTCAATAAAATTTCATGTATGTTGTATATTTATGGAAATATTACACAGAGGCCCCTCGAATTTATTTTATATACATATATGCCCCTGCCAACCATTGTATTTTTGTGTGCTTGATTAATTTATTTAAAATAGCTACAATGCTCCAAAAATCACAAAAAATAGATATAGGCTCATGATTGTTTGTAGTGTCATGATATTTTAGCTTGCAATTTTGGATGTTTTTGCTATTTATTAAAAATTAAATGAGCATGTTTTTACCTTTGTCTAGCTTATAAAATATAAAAAATTAGAAAAACTTTTTGAAAAATTTCCACAAAAATATATGTAACTTTTCTAAGTGTTTTTAGCCTCAATCATTAAAAATATAAAAGGAAAACTCTTAAAAATTGAAAACCCTCGAAACCTTTATAAAAATCTAAAAATTTATCAAAAATAAAAAGAATAGCTTTTCTTATTTTATAATTTTCTTTGTAAAATTATTTATCTATTAAAATTGATTTGGAAAATTTTGGATTGAATTTTCTATTTTTAATTTCCATTTCAATTCCGACATAATATTTTCTCCCTGTTTTAAGCTATTTTGACTTTAAAATTATATAAAATTAAAAAAAATTCACAAAAATCACAAAAATGGTAAAAATCATTTAAAACCAAAATATTTATTTATGTAATTTTGGATATTTTTAGTTATATTTATACCTGTATTATCTATTATTATACATATAGTCTTATATATCCTATATTAGATATTTAAAATCTAAAAATATAAAAATATAAATTAAAACAAAATACAAATTATAAAAACAAAATTTCATTTTTTAAATTGAAACCCCTCAAAAGTATAATGAATGACATGTTGTACATATTATGCTTTGATTGATAATAATAGTAGGCTACCAATTTTGCTCTCTGTGGTTCGGCCTCTACACACTTACTTGCTATACATTTAGTTGTAGAGGAAAAATAAAATCTTAACTCACATTTTGTGCTATTCATTGCTTGATTTTTATAGTGGGTTAATTGTTGATCGATTGTGGTCTATTGAGATGGTTAATACACCGACTGTGGTTTCACCTTGTGAAACCATATGACCCTCGACAGATCTCTCTCATCAAATGGCGTCATTGCTAGGGAGCAATGAGCGTAACCTATTTTTGACATTTATTTTGCACAATCATTATTGCTTATTCATTACTTTATTGTTGTAATTAATTAGTGATTTTATTTTGCACGTTGCCATTCAATTATGCTTTGTATACAACTCAGTTTGATTTTATTTGAATTATCTGTGCTAATATAAATCTTTTGTAACTTTGTTGCGAGGGCCCGCCATGCAAGGACAACTTCATAGGAGGCTGATGCAGCCAAGTTGTGTGGAGACCGGTCTTCGCCCTTTGACAGTTGGAGATGCTACAATGGAATCAAGGAGAGGAGACTTAGCATAGAGATAACTTAGCTTCATTTATCTAATTAATTGGTAAGAGAGAGAATTATAATTTGTAATAATTAAGACTTGGATGCTACTCTCCACAACAAGGTCTAGTGTTCGGGTGCCAGTTCATCTGGGGGCCTCGTCACAGTTTTCTGTGTTTTTATCGCCTTATTTATTTTGTTTCACGATGCTTTGAGTTTTCCGCCTTCCTTTTATTTGTTTTGTGTGCATGGGCCCTTAGCTTGTAGGTTGCTTACCTCGGTAGTTTGGTCCAAACCTTAACAAGAATGCATGTACCTATAGTCTCTTAAGTTTGAATCTAGTCAAATAAATAAATAAATCTTAGTTGTTTGGAATCAAACTTGCACGTCGTGAGAGACATGATATAACGCTAGCAAGACCCGTAGTGGCAACCACTGAGACGTCTCCAAGATCGGACTTTAGGGTTTGTCTCTGAATAATTAACATATGGTTATTCATGATTAATAACGTATGCTGTTTAGGGCTATTTTTTCGATTGCACACTGCCATGTAGATAGGTTTAAAAATTTTGCTTTGCATACCAAATGGAGAGAGCTAGGAAGCACTGTAAGTCCTCTAACTCAACATGCATCATTAGATTCAATGGTGAGATTTCCATCACTGAATCGACTTGCATGACTTTTTCTCTATCTCCCTTTCATTTTAAACACCTAGGACTTAAATGAAAATATACAAATAGGTCCAAAAAAAGTGAAAACCCAAACAAAAACAAGGGCACTACTAAATAAACTTTGACCTTAATTAAAATTTTTAATGGACTTTCCTTGTCTTGGATTCATAAAGCCCTCAATGTTTTCAGGTACCTTAGGAGGGGACCAATACCCCTCCCATGAGCAAGGCACGACCCGCCAAGGATTAGAGCCAAAAACCTAGTCTGTAACTGCCTTGTGTATCGCCTGGATTTTCGAAGTAATGGCGCTTCTATTGTACGTGATCGAGTAGGGCCTTATCAATGATGGTGTTCTCGCCTTGTGTGGAACATAGACATGATCTGAAGTACTGAGCTTAGGACACACCCTCACGGGTGTTCCTGTCTCATCGGTTTGCATCCGAGTAGGGAATTGCATGCTCACGAGTGATTTCGTTATGAGCAAGGTCTGAAGTAGTGGTTTCGCCTATCGACGTTTCTCTCTCTATTTATTTGTCTAAGTAGGGATCCGGGAAGGGTTACAAGGACCTCAAAAAGTGCTGACTATAGGTTACAAAGGAGGAGGTCAAGTACATGATACTTTTATAGCAGTACTCTCTCTCCCCCTATATGGTTAGTATGCTAAGGACTTGTTAAAAGATACGCTAAAATAAAAAATCTAAAACTGAAAATATAATAAATAGTCGATCCTTTATGGCTTCACACAATGTGATTTGGTGAACTCAATTTTGTATTATGTTTCCATGGATCTAAATTAAGGTTCAAAAATCAAGTTCCGTGAACTTGCGCCAATTTTGTCATATTTGTCTTCCTTTTGACCACCTCTTAGTTCGAGCCTTTTTACTATTTTACACTCTGTTTTATTCCTCATTGACCATAGTATCTTTACTCCTGTATTGATCTCCTTCTTGCTTCACGATGGCGATCCATGGATGGTTCAGTAAGGACTCCACCAATGCCCACATCGATTTTATGGACTCGAAATCATCAATAATTTGAGGAGATTCTCGAGAATCTGGTTCGAACTTTATAGGCTGATCTCCAGACTCCTCATCTTCTTTTCTTTGACCACCCAATAAACTGGGATCACTTTTGTCCCACATTTACCGTTATGAATGAGAGTTGATTTCAGTCTACATATTTTTCATTCACAACACTCTAAGATTGAACCTAATTCCAGATTCATCTTGGAAGCTCTTATTCAATTTCAAGTGATCTGATTGAGAATTTTTCACATTTCAGATAGAATCCAGCGTAGTCTTGGATTCCAATACAAAATCCATCTCCTCGGACTCAGAACAATAGATGGAACCTTAGGGCAAAGGAAAGGAACAACAACCTCCACAAACGTAGTCGGGTCAGTGTATCAACTAGATACATGTCAACACTCAGTTGATGGCCTCCATCCAGGCCATCAAATAGCAATTGACAGAGTAGGATCTTGTCGAGACCGCATTTCAAGACATGTTGAACAATCTACGAAACATGCTAGCATGAGGAGGTAGAGGGGGAGACATACCCCATGATGACTTTAACGAGGAAGAACCTAACATGGGAAGTAGAAACCCACACTAAAAGACATATATAATCCTGGAGACAACCAGATGACCGAGTGGATCCTCATTCCACCGGTACATGATCACTTCGAGCTCAAGCCTCAGTTCCTGGCCCTTCTACTATCTTTTCATGGGAACACCACTGAGGAGCCATACATTCACATGTAGCAGTTTTCGTGCATCTTCCGTACTACATACTACCCCAATGTTCCCTTGGACATTGTGAAGATGATGTCATTATCCTTCACTTTGCAGGACAGGGCCCTATACTGGGTAAATCATTTGGGAAAGGTTGTGACGACATGCGAGGAACTAAAATCATCCTTTCTATACAAATTCTATCCTCTCGGTCGGCTCAATCAGATGCGAGCCAGGATCAGGAACTTCTCCTAGGGTGCTGATGAGCGACCTACCGACTAAGGTTAAGTAACAAAATAAATCAATGGTCGTTGTGACCCTAATAAGTAGTCAAACTCAACAAGAAGGAAAAAACCACTCAGGAAAAAACCAATCAATCAAGTATATAAGTGGTTCGCTATTTTATTTACATGGTATAACCACTAGGGTCGAACACAAGGAACACGAGAAAAGTACAGAGTATTCAAATTTCAAGGAACAAAATATTTTTTTGTGGTTTTTAATTTTGCAAATTTTCAATTTTTTGAATAAAGGTAAGCAAGCACACTAGGTACAAGACATGCATCACACTCTTTTTGTATTTTTCAAAATAGCCAAAAATGCTCAGGAAATTACAGATAAAATATTTTTTATTTTACAAGTTTTGAAGTGTTTTCGGTAATTTTTCTAAGTTTTTCTGATGTTTTTATGATTTTATAAAAATCAAACAGTGCTCAGAATGCCAAACAGTGCACAACCAGGACCAAATTGCAACTGAAAAATACATTAATGCTCCAAGATCCTGGATGACAATTTTATGATAAAATAGAAATAAAAAACTACAAACAGGAACTGAAATTGCAATTTTTGGATTTTTCTTTGATTTTATGTGATTTTTATAAAATTTTAGTTGTTTTGTAATTTTTAGGGGTTTTAAAATGAATTTTCGAATGAAATTGATAGTAGAAGTAACACAAGCAAAAAGGCACACGCATGAACTTTTACAGAATTTTTAATTTATTTTTCAAATTTTTATAATTTTTATAATGTAAACATGGACATTTTTAAGGATTTTTGAATTTATTAAAAATAAAATGCAAATAAATCAATCCCACAAAATTATAGAAAATATTACACACTAAAGGAGCCAATGGTAATTTTTATGTAATTTTTCGAATTAATTTAATATTTATTAAGTCCAAAACACAACATGTTATTAAGCACAGTTCTCAATGACCTATTGGCAATTATTTAAAGTTTTCAGATCGAATAGATAACACTCTATAGTAGCTCGAGGGTCGAGACGCAATTATCCCAACTAACACATGCGTCACACGTGATCCAAACTCATATGGACATATATGCAAATATTAAAAACTTGGCATTCATTCCATAACAGATAGAAAGTTCAGGGCAAATAGTGCAAATATCCCAAAACGCATGTGGGGATACACGTGACTCATACTCGGAAGGACTGAAATATAAATACCATAAACTATAAGGTCCAAATTGTAAAAGTTCTTAACTATAACATTTATTTAATCGACTAAATCAAAATCTCGAAACATGCAAGGGCTAAAGGGAAAGATACCCGCGGGGAGGACACGTGGTGTGCGTGGAGGCTGGAACTGACATACAGTTCTGATCGACTCCTGCTACTGATCTGACGGCTGCAGAGGATATCGCGGATGTGTGGGGCAGATGCGTTAGGGCTCTGATCCAGTGGCCAAAAGGCTGGCACTGTCTGGCAGCTCAGATTGGATATGGCAGGAGAGGTTCCATTTGACGTCGGGGGAAGGGTCAGCAAGAACAAGACCCCGACGAACTTCAACCGAGCATTCGATGGGCTTGAACGCTCTGATGAAAGATCGGAGAGGTATGACGGCATCATGGAGGTAATACGCATCGGGTGGGGTGCCCAGATGGCAGTGGCGACGGCTGGATGCACACAACGGTGAAGGGGGTCCTAGAGCAGCTCAGCTTGAGCATATGAAGACTCTAAGTGGTCTCCTCACTGATGAATCTGTGATTCATCACTCTAAAAGTTGAAAATAGAAGCTTGTTCCCGAGTAAATAGATGCATATTTCCCTCTTTAATGCATAATTAGCATTAATGCATGCATTCAAAACATAGGCATTTTAGCATTCATTTTGCATTAAATAAAAAGCCAAGATCACTTGTAAAATATCCACTCATAAAAATAACCTCTCCCTTATAATATGTATACCTTAGTTAATAATATAAGGAAGAAAGCCAAGATCTCCTTTGTAAAAGCACCCAATAAAGCCCTAAAACCCTTGGACCATAAAATGCTCATAGCTCCATCATACAAACTCCAAAATAGGTCTACTCACTTTCAGAATAATACACATTCAAAGACCTTTAAGATGAGACTAATTTCATCCAATTTGGAGCTCATATGAAAAAGTTGGGTTTTTGGGCCTCTATGTATACTATGTATACTGTATTTGTGTATATTTGTATTTTTGTATCATATTTGACCTCATCGCCATCTTTGGTCAACATGAAACTTGTAGATCTCATCAAGATCTACAACTTTCATGTTTTGAGTTTTTCCAAATTCGGCCTCCTTCTCTTTCTAAATTCATTTCTCTTCTCAGCCAATCACAACTGGCCACGTGGCGCCCTCTGGTTGCGCCACGCGACCCGCTCACCTTGCCCTAGCCGCCCGCGCCTCTCAGCCGTTGGATATTCTTCTTGATCCAACGACCACCTGTTCTCCACATGCGCACTTATTCTTAACCGTCTGATCATCAACTCTCCTTGATCTCAGCCGCCCGCCTCCGCCTGCCTATGCGCCTGACACGTGGCGCACGTTGTGCCCTTCGATCACGCACGCTGACCCTTCATCCTACCCGCTTATCCTGCCTTGTACCTCAGCCCTTCGATCGAAGACCTAATCGCATCTCCACCGTTCGCCAGCGCTGCTCCCCTATCGCACCACGTGGCTCCATCACGTCCCTCAGATCGCCTCGCCCCAGATCTAATCCTACCCGATCCTTGACGCTTCGACCTGGGCCGTTGGATCACAAGATCCAATGGCCACGACCTCGTCTTCCACCTCCAGCGCCCCTCTCTCCCACGATCTCAGCCTTGCGGGAGGGGTTGCCCCTTTCTATTCTCGACCGCACTCCAGCCACCCTCGTCGACTGCCAACACCTCCACGATCATCTCCACTCTTCCCTCATCCTCGCCAACTTCCCCTATTCCCACGACGTCCACCAGAGACGCTCCACAAACCCCACGAACTTCACCTCATCACCAGCCAACCCAACACCTTCCATCCTATAAATCACTTACCTCCGGCCATGTTCTTCCCCATCTGCCACCCCAGAGGGAAACCTAGAGCTCGGAGACTTCGATTTGTGACAGAGATTGAGTGATTCCTAGAGCGAAGACGGGCCTTCTTCTCCGGCGAGATCCACGTCCGCCACCGCCGTGTCGCAGCCTCCCTCCGTGAGCTGCTTGAGCTCGGGACCCTACCGATCCCTCGAGCGAAGACTTGGAACTCAAGAACGAGCTCCATTCCCCATGTAACCTCCTCCATCCCTCTTCGATCTTCTTCTTCATTTTTCTTGATTTTCTCCGATTTTATTCGCCTTCCACCGTGATCTTCTCGCTCCATCTCCATTCCTCCGAGCTCCGTGAAGGAGCTTTGATCTTCGTGCACTCGTCCATAGCTTAAAACACCATCAACATCTTCCATCGACTCCAGCTCCGCCAGCTGGGCGGAGCACCATCGCCGGACCACCTTCACATCGCCATAGGCCTCGCCGTCCACCGTGCACACCTCCACGCACAGCCTACGTGCTTCGGATATCCGTTAACCATCTGCAAGTGCCATCTCGTTCACTGGCCGGAAGTTCACCGGAGCTCCTATCGAGCTTCACTGCCATCGAGCTCCGACGTGCCTCCGTCACTCCTGGGACCATCGGACGCCTCGCCGCACCACCGCGCATCTTCTGAGATATCTCCGAGCCTTCGGAGAGCTTCACCGACGACAGGAGGGACGGGCAGAGCAGAGCCACCATCGCCGGAGCCTCGCCTACTCCTCCGCAGGTGGCAGAGGACCGTTGAAGATGAAGCTCCATCCACCGTCCGATCATCTTGGTCGAACGGTCAGCTTCACGCCACGTCACCCATGACCGAAGCTGGACGCGACCGTTGGATCTATCAGTGATCCTACGGTCAGCATTCAGCCACGTCAACCACCTCCGACCGCGACCACCCACCGCTGTCCTCGCTCCTCCCCGTCGCGTGTGACTGCAGCCATGCGGTACCCACTACTGTGCGGGCGCTGCCGCACCTCGCAGCCGTGCGGGCCGTCCTTGGACCGTCGCGCCGCCCCTGGAGCCGAGCCTCCAGGCCCATCCGTCACCCTCCAGCTCTGCCACGCTCGAGCTCCTAGACCGTCGCCCTCCCTAGGCGTCACCGCACTCTCCCCCGCGGCCAGGCGCGCCGCGCTCAAGCTCCTAGATCTCCTCGCGCGACCTAGCCGCGAGCTCACCGCAACCGCCCACGCATGCGCCCTCGCGCACGGCCTACCGCTACCGCCCCTCGCGGCCAACGCCGCGCGACAGCCCAACGCTCGCTGCCCTCGGCCATGCACCGTCCCCGCGCACCCCTTGCCACGTACGCCATCACCGTCGTCGACCCACGCTGCCAAGCTCCACGCGTGCCGCCGTCCCTTCCAACTCCCTGCCTTATACCCTAGCGTGAGCAAGGTTAAATTTATTTTTATATTTGTGAAAGTTGCATTTTCATCCTTGCAAGTTTATTTATTTTCAAAAGTGCCCCTGTGCACATTTCTTGTTTGTTTGTTTCATTTTTGTCTTTCAAAGATATCCCTGACTTTGCGTGATTATTTGGACTATCATTTTGCATCATTTATTTTAATGAAAAATAGCTTGTTGATGAGCAACTAATTCTTTATCTCTTATCTATTTATTTACATTTTTGGAAGCACCATATTATTTATTAAAAATCAGATATTGAAAATCAATAATACTTTGCCCATTTACGCTCTGAAATTCGCATAGACCTATTTATTGCTCCAAAAATTGCGAAAAATTTTTGGATCTAAGTGTGCTTTAATTACAGTCCTAATTTCGTCCAATTCGGAGTTGTCTTGCATAAAATAATTATAGAGTGATTTCTTTAATTGATTTTTAATTAACTCCATGAGTAATATTTTTGATAAATTTCAACTCTCCTTGATTCCTTATTGAAATATCTATTTGAAAAAAATCAATCTTTGGATAATTTGATTCCGTGTATTTATTAGAAATTAAATACTCACAGTTGCTCTGTTTTCAGTAAAATATTCATAAAAAATCAGAAAGTGTCAGAAAATTTAAAAAAAATTATTGTAGCTTCATTTCATCATATTTGACCTTCAATAAATTTTTCATAATTTTTGCATATATTTTGCACGAAAAATTGCATAAAAACCCCAAAAAGTTTGCATTTTTCATGTGTGTATTTTAAATCCAAAAATTCTAAAAAAATACATTTGCATTCATTGTTGGTTTAGGTTCTTAGAAAAATTACCACTTGGCTGATTGGATTAATTTCACGGTAAAATTAAAATTAGCTAAGTCGCTTATTTTGTTAATAACCTAGTTCACTCGCATATGTGCATTGGCATTTTATCGCATATAAAAATTAAAAAAATCCCACTTGGAAAACCGTAATCGAATCACTCTAACTTGATCCAGAGTTGTTACTTTGCCTCCTTGAGTCGACCCTGGGGCTTGCCCAGACTAAATAAACATAAAATCGCGCTTAATTTCATTAGATGATTAATCGAGTTGTACGGTTATTTTTGATCGACGTGGATCTATCCGACTGCAACACACTAGTCAATCAGACCACATAAAAGGGTAGGTCATCTGTATTCGTCAAATGGTGCCGTTGCCGGGGAGGCACGGCTTAGGTTAATTTGAAGTGAAATTCTGATTGTTTGATTTTCAATCCCCGGGTAGTCTGACCCCCGGCTTTTCTTGTGAATATTTTCCGTCCTTTAATTTTTGCGTTTTTGTGTCGTTCTTTATCTGACCTCAAATTATTTTTGTGCGAGGAACGCAAGGAGTCAAAGACGCTTCGAGGAACCTGCATTTTAATTTGTTTTAGAGATTTGAGAGAACTTGTACTTTTATTTATTTCCATACTTTTTCGCATCATTTCCAGCGGTTCCCGTTTGGGTTCTCGCGTGTATAAATATAGTTGAACCCTGTCCCCGTGTGCTGTGTGGTTTGAATTGTAACTTAGGCTTGCACTAGCGGCTCCTCGAGCCACTCTAGGAATTGCTTGTGCTCGTAATTTTTAGGACCACACATACAATCAGAATTTCACTTCAAATTAATCTAAGCCGTGCCTCCCGGGCAACGACGTCATTTTGATGACCGCTCCCTCTACCCTTGTTAATTCGAGCAAATTAATGTCCAAATTATTTGTCAATGTTCGTTGCAGTCGGATAACGAGAGGGCTAATCAAAAACCACTTTTAATTTAATCAAGTCAATTTCGAGTGGCAATTTGTTTACTCGGTGAAGTCCAAGGTCGAACTCAGGGAGGCATCTGTCTCCTTAGGTAAATTTTTAGCAAAGCTCCAGTGTTTGATTTTCGAGGAATAATTTTTTTGGTCTTTTTCTAATTTCTATGCAAGACTCATGACTCATGCAAAATCAAGCCAATTTTATAGTTAAATTAGAAATATGTTCAAATAGAGTCCAAAAATAATGAAAATTGGCTAGATGATGAAATATGGTAAAATTAAGCTACCCTAATTTTTTTTGGAATTTTCTGACACTAAATGAATTTACTGTGAAATAAACATGAATGCAGGGTGATTTTGACTACTTTAATTTTAATAAATATCAAATCACAAAATTTTGGGGAACTAAATATATCCTAGATAGATCTAATGATGAGGAATCCAAGAAAATTATCAGACTTTAATATTAATGTGAAATGAACCTATTAAAAATAAATTAAGGAAATCACCAATTAATTTATTTAGGCCTCGAAATGTGTGCAAATGAGATGAAATTTTTATGTAATGTTACGTTAATTATCCTAGAGCTAATGTGATTTTTTGGGAATTTTTGGAGTTATAGAGAATTAACTATTAATTAAAAGGTCGAATTGGGTAAAATATCACAGAAATAAACCAATTGATTAATTAAAAATTCCACTGATACCACAAAAATATGACAAGTGTCACACAAGATAAGGGATAAGTTACAGTACAAAATGCAATTTTTGGAATTAAAAAATGATGCAAAATGGACACCTAAATATGCGTGCAAGGACAGGGGTATAACTGCAATACATAAAATAAAAAATACTCAAAAATAAATATGCTGATAGGGACTTATATGCAATTACCTAGAATGCAGGGGGGTGGAATGCAATTTCTCCACTGGCGCACGTGCTCCTCACGTGGGGGCGCTTCACAAGGACCGATTTGCAATTTTTGAAACTTCCATGGGCTTCTGTGTAATTTACCCAGGCCGCACGTGCTCCTCACATGGGGCAACCCAGGCTCGGGTGGCGTTGGCGGCTCGGGACGAGGCTCGGGGCTTCTGGAGGTTCGGTTGGAGGCTCGGAGTAGCTCCGGGTGGTCCGAGCCTAGAGGTCGGGGAAGAGGCTCGGACTCGTCGACGTGACGGGATGGGGACTGTTGGATCTTGGATGATCCAACGGTTGAGAAGTGAGGCGACGTGGCTGGCTAAGCACCGTTCGATCAAGATGGATCGAACGGCAATGGGCTTCCTCTAGAGATGGCGACGTGGCTGAATGTTGACCATAGGGTCATTGATAGATCCAACGGTCGTGTGCTGCTCCGGTCGTGGGTGACGTGGCGTGAAGCTGACCGTTCGATCAAGATGATCGAACGGTGGCTGGAGCTTTGTCTTCAACGGTCCTCCGCCACCTACGGAGGAGTTGGCGGGGCTCCGCGATGGTGGCTTTGCTCCGCCCGTCCCTCCTATCATCGGTGAAGCTCTCCGGAGGCTCGGAGATATCTCGGAAGATGCACGGCGGTGCGGCGAGGCGTCCGATGGTCCCAGGAGTGACGGAGGCACGCTGGAGCTCGATGGCGATGAAGCTCGATAGGAGCTCCGGTGAACTTCCGGCCAGTGAACGAGATGGCACCTGCAGATGGTTAACGGATAGCCGAAGCACGTAGGCTGTGCGTGGAGGTGTGCACGGTGGACGACGAGGACTATGGCGATACGAAGGTGGTCCGGCGATGGTGCTCCGCCTAGGTGGCAGAACTGGAGTCGATGGAAGATGTTGATGGTGTTTTAAGCTATGGACGAGTGCGCGAAGATCAGAGCTCCTTCGCGTAGCTCGGAGGAATGGAGATGGAGCGAGAAGATCAAAGTGGAAGGCGAATAAAATCAGAGAAAATCAAGAAAAATGAAGAAGAAGATCGAAGAGGGATGGAGTAGGTTACCTAGGGAATGGAGCTCATTCTTGAGTTCCAGGTCTTCGCTCGAGGGATCGGTAGGGTCCTGAGCTCAAGCAGCTCACGGAAGGAGGCTGCGACACGGCGGTGGCGGCCGTGGATCTCGCCGGAGAAGAAGGCCCGTCTTCGCTCTAGGAATCACTCAATCTCTGTCACAAATCGAAGGCTCCGAGCTCTAGGTTTCTCTCTGGGGTGGCGGATGGGGAAGAACATGGCCGGAGGCAAGTGATTTATAGGATGGAAGGTGTTTGGTAAGCTGGTGACGAGGTGAAGTTCGTGGGGTTTGTGGAGCGCCTCTGGTGGACGTCGTGGGAATAGGGGGAGTTGGCGAGGATGAGGGAAGAGTGGAGATGATCGTGGAGGTGTTGGCAGTCAGCGAGGGTGGCTAGAGTGCGGTCGAGAATAGAAAGGGGCAACCCCTCCCGCAAGGCTGAAATTGTGGGAGAGAGGGGCGCTGGAGGTGGAGGACGAGGCCGTGGCCGTTGGATCTTGTGATCCAACGGCCCAGGTCGAAGCGTCAAGGAGCGGGTAGGATTAGATCTGGGGCGAGGCGATCTGAGGGACGTGATGGCGCCACGTGGTGCGATAGGGGAGCGGTGCTAGCGAACAGTGGAGATGCAATTAGGGCTTCGATCGAAGGGCTGAGGTGCAAGGCGGGATAAGCGGGTAGGATGAAGGGTCAGCATGCGTGATCGAAGGGCGCAACGTGCGCCACGTGTCAGGCGCATAGGCAGGTGGAGGCGGGCGGCTGAGATCAAGGAGGGTTGATGATCAGACGGTTAAGAATAAGTGTGCATGTGGAGAACAGGAGGCCGTTGGATCAAGAAGAATATCCAACGGCTGAGAGGTGCAGGCGGCTAGGGCAAGGTGAGCGGGCCGCGTGGCGCAACCAGAGGGCGCCACGTGGCCAGCTGTGATTGGCTGAGAAGAGAAATGAATTTAGAAAGAGAAGGAGGCCGAATTTGGAAAACTCAAAACATGAAAGTTGTAGATCTTGATGAGATCTACAAGTTTCATGTTGACCAAAGATGGAGATGAGGTCAAATATGATACAAAAATACAAATATGCACAAATACGGTATACATAGTATACATAGAGGCCCAAAAACCCAACTTTTTCATATGAGCTCCAAATTGGATGAAATTAGTCTCACCTTAAAGGTCTTTGAATGTGTATTATTATGAAAGTGAGTAGACCTATTTTGGAGTTTTTATGAGGGAGCTATGGGCATTTTATGGTCCAAGGGTTTTAGGGCTTTATTGGGTGCTTTTACAAAGGAGATCTTGGCTTTCTTCCTTATATTATTAACTAAGGTGTACATATTATAAGGGAGAGGTTATTTTTATGAGTGGATATTTTACAAGTGATCTTGGCTTTTTATTTAATGCAAAATGTGTGCTAAAATGCCTTGTTATGAATGCATGCATTAATGCTAATTATGCATTAAAGAGGGAAATATGCATCTATTTACTCGGGAACAAGCTTCTATTTTCAACTTTTAGAGTGATGAATCACAGATTCATCAACCCCCTATACTTAAACCTTGCTCGTCCCCGAGCAACTAAATGAAATGCAAGAGTGAAATGATTTTGGGTTCCATACCAAGGCCATGAACAAAAGTTGAAAATGGAGCTTGACTCGACCTTTGGATTAGTTGTGTGGCGGAACCTTATCGGGATCTGAACTTAAGACCTAACAGACTTCATCTTCCACAAGTCTTCTATTCAAGACACCTCAACAGTAAGGTCAGAACAAATCCTCAAACGCAAATTTCTGATGACTATGATTCTTACTTGTACTGTGTAAGTGAAATGTAACTCTCCACATCAGAAATGACTCGGAACCAGCCTCCTCTAACAAGGTAACTCAATAACCCGGTCCAATAAATCTTTCCTCGAGGAGCGGGGTATTCCCTTCTAAGTTCAAGTGCGACCATCTCAAGAGGAGGGGGTAGAGAAAAGAATGGACGATAGCCAGTGTATCTACCTATCTCGGGATGCCTGGCCAGTATAGCCAAATCATCCAGCTGCAGACTTCTTGCTAATATACATACTCCGAAAGGCATTATTTTTTTTGGCCAGTCTACTTTTTATGGAGTTCTTGCATTTTTCTTTTTTCTTTTCTTTGAAACTATATACAAGGTGCAACATGTACATCAGGAGTTTTTCCTCTTGAGCCAGTAGACTATCCCTCTTTTGAAGCATTATTGCAACCCACAGCGTCCTGTCCATAGACTTCAACACCACCAGACTAGGTTGAGATGCACTACCCTCCCTAGAGGAGGACGGATGTTTCCACCCGTGTGCTACTCCAAGCTAAAGGATTCTACTTCCTCACCACCCCATCAATGAAGAGCTACGTGCATTGTGCTTGTCCAAGTTAGGTCACTGTCTAAAAGAATCATGCGTGTGCACGTGATATTCTACTTAGACTAATCAAGATGACATGTGAACATAGACTTGTGGACTCAAAGAATTAAGTCACTTGACCTGAAAAATCTTAACTCCAGCTCCTATAAGGTTCCTCTGAAATTAGGTGGATTAAGGTCAAATCAAGCCCATCCTCAATATCTACTCATAACTTGGTTCGGAACCCACTAGCTTTTCACATTGCATATGCAAGATATGCAGATGAGAGGTAGATGACATGCTATGTATATGAATGAAATGCAGGACTCTTTTTCTTTTCAGATGCAGAGATGATATGCAATAGTAAATAAGAAGCCTTATTTTCAACATTTTTTTCATACGCTGGTATACCTCCTATGATAAAAGTATTTTATGACTATTATACAGACTATACAAGTGTATTTTACAAAAAAATTTCTCAAATTTTTACCCACCCGTAATTATTGTATAATATATACAAAAATACGTGAAAATACGTGAAAGTACGAGCTATGGGTAAAGTATATATGTAATATATACACCCCCCTATACTTAGCGTGTGCTATGTCCTCAGAGCACGAAAAGCAACTAAAAAGACATAGCTCGGGCTAAGCGTAGGAGAGCTAAAATTACCTAAAATCGTATAGAAGTCGCACCGCCCCCTATACTTAGGCTCTTGACAACCTAAGTGTAGGAGAAGATCAAAAATGGGGCGGACGAGGGCAAGAGGGGAAATGGATGAATATATACATGGAGGACATCGGTCCCCCCTATACTTAGGCTCTGGTCAGCCTAAGTATAAGACAGGAGTGAGTATGAGAACCGATGTGATCTGGAGGATGTACAGTGAACAGACTTAGGTGGTTCATCCCCCCTATACTTAGGATCTGGTCATCCTAAGTATAGTCCAAGATAGAGATAGATGAAGCTGGGATGAGTTACTAAAGTCGCGGGAGGGAAAGGACAGAATGTATAGAAATGATGGTATATACAAGTGAGTCGGTCTGAATCTTTCAAGATGTTGTTGATGGCTGGAGCTCACTGCTGCAAGGTCTCCTGCGCGGCTCGAGGTGTATCTGCTGAATCTATCTTGCGCATAAACACAATCTCCTCAACATGGACTAACTGCTCATTGGATTCGACGAAGTGTTTTAACAGTTGTCCATTCACAAGGGATGTCGGTGCGTCATCTGCGAGATCTGAGATCTCGACACATCCACTATCATGCACTGCTTGAACAATGAATGGGCCCGTCCACTTGGATTTCAATTTGCCTTGGAAGGTCTTCAGCCTTGCATTAAACAACCATACCTTCTGTCCAGGAACAAAGGTCTTTCGTCTGATATATCTATCATGCCAACGCTTCACCTTGTCCTTGTACACCAAACTGTTGTCATATGCGCGATTTCTGACTTCCACAAGCTCATTCAGATCCATCTCTCTCTACTTCTACCCAAGGTACGTGTTCTAATTGACCTTCTTAATTGCCCATTCTGATTTATGCACTAGTTCTGCGGGCAAATGGCACTGCTTTCCGAATACCATTCGGAAAGGGGAGGTTCCTAGCGGTGTCTTGTAAGTTGTCCTATACGCCCATAGGACCTGATCCAAGATCTGAGACCAGTCCTTCCTGTTTGGGCGGACAAGCTTTTGCAATATAGTCTTCACCTCCCGATTCGACACCTCAGCCATACCATTAGTCTGTGGGTGGTAAGGGCTAGCGAAATGGTGTTCGATGCCGTAGTCCTTCAAGAGTTTCTTCACCTCCCTATTCACAAAGTGGCTACCCCCATCTAATATCATCATTTTGGGAATCCCGAACATAGAGATGATATGATCTCTGATGAATTTACAGACAGTTCTGCTGTCTGTGGCTCGGGTTGGGATAGCTTCCACCCACCTGGATAGATAATCTACCGCAAGAAGGATTTATTCAAATCCGTGGCTAACAGGGAATGGGCCCATGAAGTCGATGCCCCATGCGTCAAAGACATCACAAATGATGACAGGCTGCATTGGCATCTCATCCTTGGGACCAACGGTTCCTCCCATTCTCTGATATACTGGGCACGACTTCGCAAAGGTGATGGCATTGCGAAACAGAGTCGGCCAGTAAAAACCATACTGAAGTACCTTCCATGCGGTCCTCTTCATGGAGTGGTGTCCTCCTGCCTCCAAGCAGTGGCATAAAGAAAGGACACTCTGATATTCCTCCTGAGGAATACACCGTCTCCAGACACAATCCAGTCCTTCAAAGAAAAGGATCGGATCCTCCCAATGGTAGTGTCTCGCATCCGACTTAAGTCGGTCGATGTGGCTCTTGGGCCAACCCTCGGGAACCTTCTTGGATACAAGGTAGTTCACAATGTTGGCATACCATGGGAGTGAGTCGACAACAAAAATCGACTCATCAGGGAAGGAGTCTCGAATTGGTGAATCCTCGGAAGTATTAAGATCTTCGAGACGAGAAAGATGATCAGCTACTACATTCTTCTTTCCAAGTTTATCACGAATATCCAAATCAAATTCCTAGATAAGTAAAATCCAACGAAGAAGATGTGCCTTCGCGTCCTTCTTCTCCATCAAATACCGTAGAGCCGTGTGGTCAGTGAACACGATAACCTTGGATCCAATTAAATGAGATCTAAACTTGTCCAAGGCAAACACTACCGCAAGCATCTCCTTTTCCGTAACTGTATAGTTACGCTGAGCGGTATCAAGCACTTTACTTGCGTAGTGTATGGCAAACGGGACGCCATCCCTTCTCTGTCCTAGTACAGCCCCAACAGCAAAGTCTGAGGCATCCGTCATGATCTCAAAAGGTAGAGACCAATCTGGGGCTTGTAGGATAGGTGTGTCCATTATCATTCCTTGCAATAGCTTAAAGGCTTCAAGACATTTGTGATCGACAACAAACTCCATGTCTTTGCCTAAAAGCTCAGTTAGCGGTCGGGCAATCTTAGAAAAATCCTTAATGAATCTCCGATAAAATCCAACATGCCCGAGGAACGACCGCAACTGTTTGACGTTGGTTGGTGGCTGCAGTCGTCTGATCACATCCACCTTGGCAGGGTCAACCTCCATTCCTCTCTTGGAGATGACGTGCCCCAACACAATGCCCTCCGTCACCATGAAGTGACTTTTCTCCCAGGAGAGCACCAGATTAACCTCACAACATTTTCCTGAGGACTCGATCCAGATTCTTAAGACAGGAATCGAAGGGAATCACCGTGGACCGAGAAGTCATCCATGAAGACTTCCAGGAATTCGCCAACCATTCGGCGAATACAGCAATCACGCACCTTTGAAAAGTACCTGGAGCATTGCATAACCCAAAGGGCATGCGTCTGAAGGCATAGGTACCAAAGGGGCATGTAAACGTGGTCTTCTCCTGGTCCTCTGGAGCTATGGCTACTTGATTGTAGCCCGAGAACCCATCCAAGAAACAGAAGTATTCTATCCCCGCTAGTCTCTCTAGGATCTGATCAATGAAGGGTAAGGGGAAATGATCCTTCTTCGTCGCGACATTCAAGTGTCTGTAATCCACACAGACGCGCCACGACGTGGGCACTTTCGTCACAATCTCCTCTCCATCCTCGTTGGTAGTCGTCTGAATTCCCGACTTCTTCGGGACCACATGTATCGGGGCCACCCATTTAGAGTCAGAGATGGGATAAATAAAACCCGTGTTGCACCATTTCTCTATCTCCTTCTTCACTACCTCTCGTAAATTTGGATTCAAATGACGTTGGAATTCATGAGAGGGTTTGGCTTCGTTCTCCAAGTAGATATGGTGCGAACACAGAGCAGGATTTATCCCGTGAAGATCGGAAATACTCCATCCTATCGCCTTGCGGTTTTTCTCCAGGATCTCTAGCAAGCGAGATTCCTGCTCCTCGGTGAATCACGAACTGATGATGACCGGATATTTCTTCTCCTGACCCGCAAGGAAGGCGTATTTCAGTGTTGTGGGTAAAGGTTTGAGCTCAGGTAAGGTATGATCATCTAGGAAATCTGGCTCAATCGAATCTGGCTGAGTGTTGGAAGTGGATGGATCTTTCTCTGTAACAGCTGCCACCAAATTATTCGGCTCTGGAGTCGGATCGTCAAAGGTCTCCATGAAATCGGCGAAAGCCACGTCCGACTTGTCATCCTCATCTTCTGATTGTCCTAAAGAGGGAAGGACTGACAAGCCCAGCCGGGCTTCTAAGTCATCGAAGATGTAGGGGGATGCAGATTCTGAGCTGAACTCGTCTCTGAGGATCTCGCAAACTGACTCATGCACTGGATCATCTCCGGAGGGGAGTGACTCATCGATGCTGGCTGGGTTCTGTCTCCATGGCCCAACTATGTCTACGTGATCACAGTATGCTTCCGTTTAAGAGTACTCGGTGTTGGATTCTGAATACGGTCTCTGCCATCTGGTATGCTTCATCTCAAATTCCTCATCTCCGCCTGGAGTTTGGAACTGGATCTTCCCGATCTTGTAATCAAACAAGGCCCCCGCTGTCCTGAGGAAGGGCCTGCCTAAGATGATCTGGGAGTCTCTCCAATTACGAGGGGTTTCCATATCTGGGACAGTGAAGTCCACCATGTATTCCTGCCCCTCGACTTTGATCACAACATTCCTCAATTCTCCTTGGGACCACTTGGTTGATTTATCGGCGAACTGCAGGAGGGCTCTAGATTTCCTAAGAGGTCCGAGATTAAGCCGCTCATAGAGGGCTGTAGGCATTAAGTTAATTGAGGAGCTGTTATCTAGGAGAGTACGTGCAAACGCGATGTCATCAACATGACTCACTACATAGTGTGCACCCATGTCTCTTCGTTTCCTTGGAAACGAGTTCTTTATTGCACAAGTTGTGGCTACTAAGAGAACGTGTTTCTCAACACGGCTTTTGATCTTCCTGCTAACCCTAGTAGGTGTGCATCTCACCTTAAGGTATTTCTGAAATGCAGGAGTCATTTCCACGTACTTGTCAAAGGGGACTGTGACCTTGATACATTTGTTGCAGAACTCGGCCATCTCAGGGTCATCTTTTTGGATTTTTTTTATTTTCTTCTTTCCACCCGTAAGAGCTCGGGGGAAAGGGATTATTGACTCTAACTCATGTTCTGAAATTGAAATTTTTTCATTGAAAGCTGAAACTGAGTTTTGTACATGACTCGGACTCTGAAACATACTCAGACTCTGACTAGGACTAAAAGAAACATGCTGGGGCGAAATCGGTGATGCATCTTCCGCTTCTTCTGGATGGTCCTCCTCAGATGGAGGTGCGCGCTCTTCATCGGTTTCGTCGGACTCACTAATGATGCGGGTTTGCTGCTTCGAGGACCCAGAAGTCCTCTTCTTCTACTGGTGGTGGTGACGGTGGTGCTGCTCCTCTTCTTCCTCCAAGTTCTCCTCAGGTAGAGACTTGGCGGCTCCCTCCTTCAGTGCTCGTGCCCGATCAGGTACGATCACGGTCCTTCCGCTCCTGAGGGACATATGATTTACATTATCATATGAAAGGATCTCATGTTTAGATAAAGACTTATCTGAATAGTATACCTGATCACGAGGTCGGTTCTGGCCTTGATTTAGGCTGTTTGGATTGGCCTGAACCTGGGCGGGAATTGGGGTATTTGGTGCCATTTGTTGATCCTGGGTAGGAGAAACACGATTCAGATCAGTTCTCATATCCAGATAGTCATTCTGAATTTGTTGGACCCTATCAGACAGGGTCTGGATCGCCAAGGTGAGGGACTCCAATTCAGTGGGCTGAGCTGGCTGGTGATGTTGATTTGTAGACGAGGTTCTGTACTGGCCCTGCTGGCCATGCCGATACTGCTGATGCTGCTGGGACGGACCCTGCTGGAATGTGCGCTGCTGCTGCTGGTGCTGCTGAGGCTGGTATCCTTGTTCGGGCCTGGACTGAACAAAGCGCGGTGCATGAACGGACCTGGTTTCTTGGTAAGCTGGGGAAGGTCGGTGAGGCTGACCATTCCCCATCTCTGCCTGTCTGACGATGGGATCACGGCTATACCAAAGCCCGTTGTTCTCGTACACCTGCGGAGGCTCCTCGTATCCGGTCTCCACTTGTGGGGGTGCATGTTGGTCCTGCTGGGTGTAAGTCTGATCCCAGCCACTCTGAGACCCCGGTGCCTGTTCCTGTACAAGATGGACTCGATGTACAGGTACAGGTGGTGCAGAAGGGGCAAGTAGCTTTATCTTAGATACCTTCTCAGAAAGTTCCTCTACTTGCTTCGGTAGACGTGAATGAGACTCAAGGTCCGCGACTCTCTTGTGGATCTGCTCGACTAAGGTTAGCTTGTCAGCAATCATCCCCATGCTGGGAATGAGGTCCTCTGTCAGATCCGCTACAGTTCTCCAGGTTGTCTCATTAGATAAGATTGAGGGAGACAACTGATAGCCCCTAGTGGCCTGCGACCTGTCGGTTTCTACCATCTGCTCTAGTATCTTACATACAACATCCTCATTTTTATTCAGATAGCTTCCTCCACAGGCGGCACTTACTAACCCCTGCATCTCCGGGGTTAAACCACAGAACAAGGTCTGGACTAAGTTCGCCTTAGAAATGCCGTGGCAGGGACATTTCTGAACTAGGTCATTAAACCTATCCCAGGCATCATGGAATGGTTCACTGGGTCCCTGGGAGAAACTAGCGATCTTTGTTCTCATTTGGTTAGTCCTACTGAGAGGGTAGAACTTCTTCAGAAATAAGTCCTTGAACTGCATCCAGGTTGTACATCTCACCCCTAGGTTCTTCAGCCAATGTGCTGCCTTATCTCCTAAGGCGAAAGGGGTGGCCTTCAGCCGAATGTAATCCTGCTCAACCCTAGTATGGCTAAGGTTGTTTCAAACCATCTCGTAGTCTCGGAGGAAGGCATATGATTCTTCATGGGCATTTCCGTTGAACTTCGGTAGCAGACTAAGGAAGTGGGGCTTAAGCTCAAATGCTTCGACAGGAACCGCTGGTGCCAACCAACTTTGTATCTCATTCTCTGCTGGGTTGTAGGCATCAACCATTGGTAGGTCGATTCCTCCTACCGCAACGATTTGTCCCATTCTAATCGTGAGATCTGCATTTTGTCGTTCGGCTGTGGCAAGGCGATTAAGAATTTGTCGCAACTGATCCTCATCCGGTGGCTGCTTAGGCGGCATCTTGTCCTCTATTCCTGGGTATGAAACAAGGTTGGTGTCAGAGGACAAATCAAGGAAGGGATTCTTACCGAGGCGATGGTCTTCCTCGGTAAGCTCAGAGGAGAGGAAAGGGTTGGTTTGAGAGTAACCACCCTAGGTGTGAGTGAACCATAACTCAAGAGGTTCATGAGTCCTGGGTGGTCCAAGGTGCGCTTGGGCCGATGAAGAGGAGTTTCGTGGGGGGTTCAAAGAGAGATTGGTGAATAAAGAGTTGATATCCCCCCAGTCACTCATCTTGATTTGGCGAGAAGAAATGGGAGATCTAAGGGAAGGTAGGAGTTGACTCCTACCTGAAGCAAACAATTAAATCCAAGACCCTGGGTTCACACTCAACACAGTGGAGGACTTGAAACTGAGTCCAATTTATCTTGTCAATTTTAAGTGTGATTTTTCAAGCAAGATAGCAAGGAGTTACGCGACCTATAGGGAAGTCGGCTCAGAGCCGGATGCGTCTTCCTTGTTTAACATGTCGCCTAAGATACCGCCAATCCTTCCTTTCTTTGCTCCTATCTGGAGTTGGGGACTCAAAGACCGTGCCCCTATCTACCTGCAAGCAGGCAGAGGCTGACAAAGCTAGGCCTTGTCGCGAAGTACCGCTGGTTCACCCCTGACTACCCGCGAACAGGAGGAGGCTACTTGGTATTGGTCAATGAATCTAAAAGTATCCAACTCGTGATATTTGCTAGGATCAGTTGGCCCGTGATATGGAAGGCGGGGATTTGGGCTCTGCCCTAAGGTGTTCTCACACACTCAAGTACCCTCACTCAGCCTGAAAACAAGGTCGGGGATTAGTCTCCCGCAAATAATTTTTCCAATTTTATTGATTTAATTGGTCAATAATGTTAGCAGTCTCGGTTTTAAGTTAAGTTCTCACTTGTTAGTCCAACAACACAGCACGCCTATCATCCAGTCCCAATTTTCGTTTAATTTAAGTGTGAAAATCAGAAGGGGGGAATCGATAAAAGCCGATGCATGAAAAAATGATGCGTATGCTGAGTTAAGAAGACTTACGATGATCCCTTCGCTTGTATGCAGGATGCAAAACAATATTGAAATTTTTACACTACATGCAAATGCAGACGATAAAATCCGCTCCTAGATAGGCAGTTCTATTAGCGAGTGAAGAACATGTTCAATTTGGCTAGATCTACGGTCTAAGTGCGTCTTTTAAGTGTATGTGTAGTCCTAAAAATTACGAGCACAAGCAATTCCTAGAGTGGCTCGAGGAGCTGCTAGTGCAAGCCTAAGTTACAATTCAAACCACACAGCACACGGGGACACGGTTCCACTATATTTACACATGCGAGAACCCAAATGGAACCGCTGGAAATGATGCGAAAAAATATGGAAATAAATAAAAGTACAAGTTCTCTCAAATCTCTCAAACAAATTAAAATGCAGGTTCCTCGAAGCGTCTTCGACTCCTCGCGTTCCTCACACAAAAATAATTTGAGGTCAGATAAAGAACGACACAAAAATGCAAAAATTAAAGGACGGAAAATATTCACAAGAAAAACCGTGGGTCAGACTACCCGGGGATTGAAAATCAAACAATCAGAATTTCACTTCAAATTAACCTAAGCCGTGCCTCCCCGACAACAGCGCCATTTTGATGATCGCTCCCGCTACCCTTGTTAATTCGAGCAAATTAATGTCCAAATTATTTGTCAATGTTCGTTGCAGTCGGATAACGAGAGGGCTAATCAAAAACCACTTTTAATTTAATCAAGTCAATTTCAAGTGGCAATTTGTTTACTTGGTGAAGTCCAAGGTCGAACTCAGGGAGGCATCTGTCTCCTTAGGTGAATTTTTAGCAAAGCTCCAGTGTTTGATTTTCGAGGAATAATTTTTTTGGTCTTTTCTAATTTCTATGCAAGACTCATGCAAAATCAAGCCAATTTTATAGTTAAATCAGAAATATGTTTAAATGGAGTCCAAAAATAATGAAAATTGGCCAGATGAAATATGGTGAAATTAAGCTACCCTAATTTTTTTGGAATTTTCTGACACTAAATGATTTTACTGTGAAATAAACATGAATGCAGGGTGATTTTGACTACTTTAATTTCAATAAATATCAAATCACAAAATTTTGGGGAACTAAAATTATCCTAGATAGATCTAATGATGAGGAATCCACGAAAATTATCAGACGTTAATTTTAATGTGAAATGAACCTATTAAAAATAAATTAAGGAAATCACCAATTAATTTATTTAGACCTCGAAATGTGGGCAAATGAGATGAAATTTTTGTGCAATGTTACGTTAATTATCCTAGAGCTAAGGTGATGTTTTGGGAATTTTTGGAGTTACAGAGAATTAACTATTAATTAAAAGGTCCAATTGGGCAAAATATCACAGAAATAAACCAATTGATTAATTAAAAATTCCACTGATACCAAAAAATATGACAAGTGTCACACAAGATAAAGGACAAGTTACACTATAACATGCAATTTTTGGATCTCAAAAATGATGCAAAATGGACACCTAAATATGCGTGCAAAGACAGGGGTATAACTACAATACAGAAAATAAAAATTACACAAAAATAAATATGCTAACAGGGACTTATATGCAATTACCTAGAATGCAGGGGGGTGGAATGCAATTTCTCCACTGGCGCACGTACTCCTCACGTGGGGGCGCTTCACAAGGACCGATTTGCAATTTTTGAAACTTCCAAGGGCTTCTGTGTAATTTAACCAGACCTCACGTGGGGCAACCCAGGCTCGGGTGGTGTTGGCGGCTTGGGACGAGGCTCGGGGGCTTCTGGAGGTTCGGCTGGATGCTCGGAGTAGCTCCGGGTGGTTCGAGCCTAGAGGTCGGGGAAGAGGCTCGGACTCGTCGACGTGGCGCGATGGGGACTGTTGGATCTCGGATGATCCAACGGTTGCGAAGTGAGGCGACGTGGCTGGCTAAGTACCATTCGATCAAGATGGATCGAACGACGATTGGCTTCCTCCAGAGATGGTGACGTGGCTGAATGCTGACCGTAGGATCACTGATAGATCCAATGGTCGTGTGCTGCTCCGGTCGTGGGTGACGTGGCGTGAAGCTGACCGTTCGATCGAGATGATCGAACGGTGGCTGGAGCTTTGTCTTCAACAGTCCTCCGCCACCTGCGGAGGAGTAGGCGGGGCTCCGGCGATGGTGGTTCTGCTCCGCCCATCCCTCCCGTCATCGGTGAAGCTCTCTGGAGGCTCGGAGATATCTCGGAAGATGCGCGATGGTACGGCGAGGTGTCCGATGGTCCCAAGAGTGACGGAGGCACGCCGGAGCTCGATGGCGATGAAGCTCGATAGGAGCTCCGGTGAACTTCCAGCCAGTGAACGAGATGGCACCTTTAGATGGTTAACAGATAGCCGAAGCACATAGGCTGTGCGTGAAGGTGTGCACGGTGGACGGCGAGGCCTATGGCGATGCGAAGGTGGTCCGGCGATGGTGCTCCGCCCAGGTGGCGAAGCTGGAGTCGATGGAAGTTGTTGATGGTGTTTTATGCTATGGACGAGTGCGTGAAGATCAGAGCTCCTTCGTGGAGCTCGGAGGAATGGAGATGGAGCGAGAAGATCATGGTGGAAGGCGAATAAAATCGAAGAAAAATGAAGAAGAAGAACGAAGAGGAATGGAGGAGGTTACCTGGGAAATGGAGCTCGTTCTTGAGTTCGAGGTCTTCGCTCGAGGGATCGGTAGGGTCCCGAGCTCAAGCAGCTCACGGAGGGAGGCTGCGACATGGCGGTGGCAACCGTGGATCTCGCCGGAGAAGAAGGCCCGTCTTCGCTCTAGGAATCACTCAATCTCTGTCACAAATCGAAGGCTCCGAGCTCTAGGTTTCTCTCTGGGGTGGCGGATGGGGAAGAACATGGCCGGAGGCGAGTGATTTATAGGATGGAAGGTGTTGGGTTAGCTGGTGACGAGGTGAAGTTCGTGGGGTTTGTGGAGCGTCTTTGGTGGACGTCGTGGGAATAGGGGGAGTTGGCGAGGATGAGGGAGGAGTGGAGATGATCGTGGAGGTGTTGGCAGTCGGCGAGGGTGGTTGGAGTGCGACCGACAATAGAAAGGGGCAAGCACTCCCACAAGGCTGAGATCGTGGGAGAGAGGGGCGCTGGAGGTGGAAGACGAGGTCATGGCCGTTGGATCTTGTGATCCAACAGCCCAGGTCGAAGCGTCAAGGAGCGGGTAGGATTAGATCTGGGGCGAGGCGATCTGAGGGACGTGATGGCGCCACGTGGTGCGATAGGGGAGCGATGCTGGTGAACGGTGGAGATGCGATTAGGGCTTCGATCGAAGGGCTGAGGTGCAAGGCGGGATAAGCGAGTAGGATGAAGGGTCAGCATGCGTGATCGAAGGGTGCAACGTGCGCTACGTGTCAGGCGCATAGGCAGGCGGTGGCGGGCGGCTGAGATCAAGGAGAGTTGATGATCAGACAGTTAAGAATAAGTGCGCATGTAGAGAACATGTGGCCGTTGGATCAAGAAGAATATCCAACGGCTGAGAGGCGTGGGCGGCTAGGGCAAGGTGAGCGGGCCGCGTGGCCGAACCAGAGGGCGCCACGTGGCCAACTGTGATTGGCTGAGAAGAGAAATGAATTTAGAAAGAGAAGGAGGCCGAATTTGGAAAAACTCAAAACATGAAAGTTGTAGATCTTGATGAGATCTACAAGTTTCGTGTTGACCAAAGATGGAGATGAGGTCAAATATGATACAAAAATACAAATATACACAAATACAATATACATAGTATACATAGAGGCCCAAAAACCCAACTTTTTCATATGAGCTCCAAATTGGATGAAATTAGTCTCATTTTAAAGGTCTTTGAATGTGTATTATTCTGAAAGTGAGTAGACCTATTTTGGAATTTTTATGAGGGAGCTATGGGCATTTTATGGTCCAAGGGTTTTAGGGCTTTATTGGGTGCTTTTACAAAGGAGATCTTGGCTTTCTTCCTTATATTATTAACTAAGGTGTACATATTATAAGGGAGAGGTTATTTTTATGAGTGGATATTTTACAAGTGATCTTGGCTTTTTATGTTATGCAAAACGAGTGCTAAAATGCCTATGTTATGAATGCATGCATTAATGCTAATTATGCATTAAAGAGGGAAATATGCATCTATTTACTCGGGAACAAGCTTCTATTTTCAACTTTTAGAGTGATGAATCACAAATTCATCACTCACGCGCATAATGTCCTACAAAAGTAGAGGGGGTTCGGGGCTATGCTCAGGTCATGGTTATTACGACTGGAAAGGAAAGAAGCGATGGAGAATGGTGATCGATCTCCTTTGAGGGTGGAGGAAGGAGATCTAGGTCGTAATCTCGACCTGATGGTCGAGCCTCAAGGGGGAAAGGCTGCATGAGAAGATGGAGGGTGAGACATAACGTCGATCCAAATGAGTGAATGGGTGTAACGGAGCTCCGACCAGCCACTAGCTGGTCGGAGCAGAGATGATTGCGACAGAGAAAAAAAGAGGAAGATGGATCGAAAATGGAAATGCGGTATTGAAGATAGATACCTGAAGGGTCAGAGGAGTTCTTGAGCTTCTGGCAAAGGTCGTCGTCGAGGTTGTGGCCTCAACCGAGTTGTGATGCACTGGGTGGCTTTACACGACGGAGCTCCGACCGTGTTGCGAGTTTCAAGCCAGAAGGGTTCTCTTGAGGATCCTAAGCGGCTCCTCAAGTGGTTGTCACTCCAATGAAGGTGGATAGGGAAGAATGAGGGCGCGAGGGATGAGATGGAGGGCTTTTGAGGCAAAAGAAGATGTTACATAGGATGCCCATGGGTCTAGAAGAATCGGGAAAAGGAGAGCAACCCTAAGGCGATCCGATCCTCCCTAGGGATCCGTGCGAATCACGAACCTAGGAGAGGAATAAGGTGGTGGAATCGAGGAGAAATTGGGCCTTGCCTGATCAGGAAAAATAGGTGAAGAAGCTCCGGTAGGAAGGGAATCGGGTCGGGTCAGTTAGAGGGAGATGTTGACCTAGGTCAACATTCTGACGTGACCCAATGAGAATTCAGAATTTACAAAAATACAAGAAAATTCAATAAAAAATAAAAAATGATCTTAAATTTAAAAATGTATAAAGTAAAAATTCTTTATTATTATATAAGCTATTTTCTTTGATTTTTAAATTATTTTATGAAAAATAAGATACGATATATACAATATATAGTATTATATACATGTATATTATACCTATTTTTATGTACATGTATTTTTATTTTATTATTTTTACAAAAATAATTTTATTTTATATTTTATTTATTTACAACATAATTTTATGAGTATAAAATAATTTTATTTTATTTTTGTAGATTGATTAAGGGTATAAAATAAGTAGTGGTTGTGATATATACATGGGTATTTTGTATAAGGGTTTGATGATTTTATTTTTATTTAGTTATCTAATTTTTATTTTCTCCTTATAATATTATTAAAACTATATACAAGGGTGGAAAAAATAAAATAATTTAGTTTTAAAAATAAATAGATAAATAATATGCACAAATGTAGGTGATATGTATAATACACAGTAGATCCTATCTCTCTACTTCTTTATTTTGCGATTAGGTCAAGTCTTGACCTTCTCTTGGGGTTTGGTTCACTCTGTATTTATTCTAAATACATCATTCTTTTTCTTTATTCTTTTATCATTCTAAATATACACTATTAATAATGCAATGTAAATTTCTAAGTTATTATTTTTATAGGTATTTACAAGGTGTTTTGCCGAAAATAAGAGTTAAAATAAAAGAATAAAGAGTGAGAATCTTGGATTCATCAGGTGCCCACGAAACCATCCACGAAGCATGGGAGAGATTCACAGACTTGCAGGAGAATTGCCCCCATCATGAGATACCAAGGACCAATTTGGTCCAACACTTTTGTGAGACTTATGTAGAGAGCTAAAGGCTTGTCGACGTAGCCTGTGGAGGATCTCATTTCACCAAGGATGAAGATGTAGTCTGGTAGATTTTTGAAGAAATGGTTGAAGGATAGGCCGCCCTCTCTCATCACGTGCTTATTAGAAGAAACTACATATCCTTCAGAAGCAAGTACACATGGTAGCATCTCGTAAGGCAGAGATAGAGAGAGCTCCAACCTCAACATCATCGCGAGCCATCTCTCAAAGGTTGACATTATTGATAAGCGATCACAGGATCTCTAGAAGGTCGCTGTGATCGAAAAGAGGACACAACACTTAGACAAGCTGGATCATATCACCAAGCAGTTGGAGCTGTTGGGGAGTACCATCAATTCTGTCCACTTGGCAACACCATCTATAGAGATGATGAATCCCTGATTCTTACTCTTTATTCTTTTATTTCAGCTATTTATCTTGGCAAAGCATCACGTAAATACTTGTAAAAACAATAACTTAGAAAATTGCATGCCTATTTAATAGTGCATAATTAACATGTTTTTGTGTAAAATTAAAAGAATAATGGAAAAGAAAAAGGAAGGAGGTATTTAGAATAAATACAGAGTGACCCAAACCCCAAGACAAGGTCAAGCCTTGACCTGATCGCAAAATAAAATAAGTAGAGAGAGATAGGGTTTACTTTGTGTTGTGCATATTACCTATATTTGTACACAACTATTATTTCTACTCCCTTGTATATATTTCTAGAAATAATATGGAAATTATATAAAAATCAGAAAAATTAAATAAAAATAAAAATAAAATCCTCCTTTCAATTGTACAAAACACATGTATATGTATTACAATCCCATGTTTTTATACCTTTAAATAATTTATAAAAATAAAAAAAAATTGGTTTTGCACTCCTAAAAATATGTTGTAAATAAATAAAAAATAAAAATGGGTTATTTGTGTAAAAATAAAATAACAAAATTACTTGTACATAATACATAGGTATATTATACCTGTATATAATACTATATATAGTATATACACTAATTTATTTTTTCATAAAAATGATTAAAAATCACAGAAAAATACTTTGAAAAATAATAAACAATTTTCATTTTATACACTTTTTTATTTAAATTCTTATATTATTTTTAATTTAATTACATTTATTTTTCTCTATTTTGTCCTTCAGTCCTCCGCCGCTCCTGATTGGGCCACCTCGGCTATGTTGACTTTGGTTAACTGGTCCCCTCCTCCTCCTTTTCGCCCGAATCAGGTTTGCCCCGATTTTCACCCCATTTTCGTGACCCGATCGTAGCACCTCCCCCTCCAATTTCTAGCCCCAATTAAGGGGCGCAAATCCTTAATCGACACATGATCCTTTCCTAACCGATCCACACCTCAGTTCACGGGCTATCCTCTATTATTCCCGGACTTGAAACCCTATATAACCTGCGCACCCTCTCCCCTTTTTGACCCAGCTTTGGCTGCTCCACCACTTCTGTTGCACCTCCCTTTTCTTTTTCAAAGTGATAACACGGGAGGAAGAGGCAGAGGGCATCATTTGGAGCGTAGTAGCCCCATGTCCGACGAGCTTCGACTCCGATCTGCCATGAGGAGCAGTAGCCTCTGGATGCACCGATCATTGAGGCAATCACCCCTGTGACTTCATCCACCACACCCAGGTGACCTCCTTCACATGCAGGTACTTCCTTTTTCCTTCCAATTCCAGTTTGATTCGATCATCCACCCGCCTTAGATCACAACTCCGTTGACCACTTATAAAACCCATGCCGACTCTGATCTTACCTTCACATGCCCTCACTTGACCTTCCTTTGCTTATACACGTGCTCTACAATCCCCCTCTTGTCTCCAATCATCGGATTGGAGTCAAGTAGCAAGTCTACTCCCCCAACTCATCGGAGACCTGGCCCACTCATTGCCCCCTTCTATTTTCGAGTAACGTAGGTGTTCTAACCTCATTGGAGCATTCCCTCCAAGCATAACCTTTCTCCTGCAGTTTTAAAGCACCAACGGATCTCATCTGGAGGCCAAATAGGAACGACAGAGGAGCTCCAGGCCCCCACTCCTCTCTAGGACCTCCTCCATGGTCCTGACCCTTTCTGAGCACTCTAGCTGCTGTGGACCATTGTCGATAACCTTTCCCCTATCATAGCAGCTCCTGGAGATGCCTTGACTATGCGCTTTCACGAATTGAAACTCGTTTGAGACGAGTTCTTCGGCGTTCTTCCAGGCTTCTCCTCCACTGTCCGATCAAGGCTCCCACTAGTTCTAATCTCAACCATCCACTAGTGGGGGAGCCTAGACCATAAATCCAACCGAAGATTGTGTTTGAGCTGTCCATCGTTCAAGGGGTACCCTCTCATCCAGACCGTTCATCCTTTAGTGGATCTCCTTTAGCCGTTGGATCGCACCTTAATAAGGGGTAAACTTCACTTAGTCCCCTCTCTGTTATGTGTTTTCTATTTAGTCCTGTAAATATTTGTCATAGTTTAAATTACTTTGGATAGTTTGTAGTTAGACCCTTGTTTTTTTAGTATTTGCATTTTAGTCCAGTTTATGTGAACCGACGTGTAGTCCCATGTGCTTCTCGAAGATATTGCATGACATACCCTGTACTCTGGATATGATGTTTTGAATGGCTAGTTTTTTATACTTGCACTTATACCCCTATTGGCCTGACTCACGTGTTGTGCGTGTGATTTCTTGGATATGTTGCAAATTAGGCCCTAAGCTTTCTACGCTTGTTATTGTTTGGCCCCTGAGCTTTATTTTAATTGCAAGTGGGTCCCTATAAGATGTCCGCTGTCTGTCTTGTGTCTAATTACATGAATAGCAAACTAATTCCAAAAATTCTCTAAGAATTAATGTTAGCTCCTTTTTACACATAATATTTATTTTGATTTTTTGGATTTATTTAGTTGCATTTAATATTTTCTAAAAATCTAAAATCCATAAAGATGTTCTGTATATTTTGGAAAATACATAAAAATTAGAAAAATCACCTAAACATTATACAAAATTATGGCTTTTGTGTTTTTGTGTGCTTTGTCTTCAGCACCAGTTTTGTTTTTAAAAATCCTCATAAAAACCCTAAAAATAAAAAAAAAACGTAAAAATTATAAAAATCATATAAATTCTAAAAAAATCAGAAAATGCCATTTCAGTTTCATTTTATAGCTTTTATATATGGTTTATCATAAAATTCAAAACCAAGACTTTAGGGCATTTAAATTATTTTCAACTTACAATATAGTCCTAGCTGTGCATTGTTCATATTTTTAGTCTTAGTTTGATTTTTATAAAATCACAAAAATATCAGAAAATCCCCATAAAATTACCAAAAACACTTTAAATTTCAAAAACCCAAAAATATTTTTATCTTTATTTTTGAGATTTTTAGTCTTAAATAAAAATTCAAAAAGTTTTTGGTGTGCCTTGTTTCCTGATTCGCTTGAGTTTGTTCCCTTATTCAAAATTATAAAACTTTGCAAAAACTAAAACCACCAAAAAATTCCTTTTTCCTTTTCTAATTTATGACTACTTCGTATGTTTACTCATGCTCCTTGTGTTCGACCCTGGTTGCTATATAAGGTAAAAATAAATAGCGAAGACTGTTTACATTTTGTGTGCTTGATTGCTTGATTCTTTGGATTGAGTGGTTTTTCTTTTTTTGTTGACTTTGCCTTGTGATCTGGGTCGTAATGACCCTTTGATTAATTTATTTCCTAACCCGAGTCGCTTGGAGTGTCACCAAGAGACTCCTTTTGAGAAGAAGGATGAGCCATCACCGCAACAACAACATCGGCCGAGTCAGCAGGCACTAGCAGTCCAACACGTGTACTACGTGTAGGCGCCCGATCAGGGCCTACCACTGTAGCAAATGGTGGTTTACCGGCCAGACTTCCTTCCACCTTTCGATCCATTATTCCAACCACCACCATTAATTCATGAAGTCAACAGTGCATAGAGCAATGATACACAACTATCCCATTCTACCAGACATCCACAAGGCTAGCCACAAGCCAACATGGCCTACCACCAACCTCAGGGTGGTCGTTCTGGATAGTCCTCTCAACCTCCATTTTAATACCACCAGCCTTTGTAGTACCAACCTCAATGGAGGCAAAATCAGCAGTCTTTGTAGTCACGGTACTTCTAGCCATAGTCGTACCGTCAGTATGCAGCTGTACCACCTCAACAATACTCTCCTCCCTCCTACCAGCGGTACCGACTTCCACACCTCCTCAATAACACCAATAGTCTCAACCCCAAGCCCACAACAATCAACCACAACGTGGTCTACACACTGAACCTTCTGAGGCAAGTCCTATGAACCTTACCCTGGATTACTTGGCACAGCTTGTAAAAGGCCTAACAGATATGACGAAGAAGCAAGCTGACCTGACAGCCACCAAAACATCCATTATGGCACTGGTCAAAGCCAATCCCAATAGCTTTAAACATAACGAGTAGGTAGAATGTGATGTCTAGTTTGTGCCCTTTGAGTCAAATGATTGTAATATTGCTATATCTAATGCTATCATTCTCAGGAGAGGTAGGACTTTGCCTTTGTCTGCCGCAAGTAAAGGGAAGAATAAAGCTTTCACAGGTGATTCATCATCTTCTACATCAACCGTGCCAGCTACAGGAACAAGTGAGGAGGAAGAAGGAGGAGCCATGTCAGTTGCCCGCCATTTCCACCACCACCAACAAAAACAACAAAAAAACTGAAAATTAAAAAAGATCAAAAAGATGTTCATAGTCAACATGAAGCCAAGATAACCATGGAGGAGCTTCCAGTAGCATCCAATCCTACGCCAGCCAATGGAGCGGAGGCTGCACTTTTTGCTTGCCCACCATCACCACCATCTTCGACTCCCTCTTGTACTCCTTTTTTTATCCGGAAATATAGAATATTGTGGACAAAGATTTTATTGTAAATAAGAACAATGCTTTTGATTTCAGTACTGTGAACATTCCTTTTCCTGGAGCAATAGAAAATTCCAAAAAAATTGCATTATCTGATCTCGAAGTTGTGGATATCATTAATAATCTGACTATAGAAATTCCTTTGATGAAAGCCATGAAATACATGCCCTCTGTAAAGAAAGGTTTGAAAGAGGCATGTACAAACAAGCGCCAGCCATCACGTAACAAAAGACACAAATAAGTAGAAAAGCATGATCTTACCATGTCCACAGTTACAACCATCAACAATCTTACACAATAAAAACAAGATAAAGAAGTACCTTTAATCGGTTGCGAGATTTTTTTATCAAGTATTCGAGTGAACCTTGCTTGAAAACTGTTCTTCCATCAACCACCTCCCCTCTTCATTATTGAAAGAATTTAGTCTAGGTCCTCTCAAGCATACACAGATGACCCTTCAGTTTCTGATCGATCCATTAAGAGACCCCAAGGACTTTTGGAAGACGTTGTGGTAAAGTTGCAGGAAATGTAGTTTCCAGTTGATTTTGTAGTCCTTGATATGGACTCACCTACACCCTTACTACAGACTCCTATTATCCTAGGCCGACCATTCATGCACACTTCAGAAGCTGTGGTTGATTATGAGTCTGAAAAGATCATCTTCAAATCAAACAACAATAGAATTACCATAGACTTGATCAACGAGCCTAAAGTTGTAATAGATGAAGGTCATGAAACACCACATGAAGCAGATTGTGACTTCATTGCAGAGATAAGAGATACACCACTATCTTTGAAATGACCCATAGACACAGGAAATCCTCTTTCTTGAGGAGGACCTGGAAAGCACAGTCAATGCAAGCTCCGACAACATTTAGGAAACATAATCCAATTTGCTGATGCATCTCTTTTAGATAATTCGCACCAGCTCGAACACATTGAGTTCATGGCAGATTGGTTCGACACATCGTTGGAAGATCAACAAGACACTGGGGTCAGCACTACCTCTAGAGTTTAGGTAGATCACCCTCCAACCAACATAGTTTCAGAAGTGGCCGAGAAGCCAACCAACCTGAATTAATGTCACTTCTGGTAGGCCTTAAGTATGATTTCCTTGCAGGTGCAGAAAACATGTATTTGGTCATCATCAGCAACCAACTGACCTCAGAGTAAGAATTTTGACTCCTCGATGTTCTAGATAAAAACTGTGAGATGCTTGGTTGTTACATTTCAAACCTTCGCGGGATAAATCCTACTCTGTGTTTGCACTACATCTACTTGGAAGAAGATGCCAAGATGTTCCGAGGATTTCAAAGAAGGTTGAACCCAAATATGAGGGACGTTGTAATGAAAGAAATCATGAAATGTTGTAACACATGCTTCATTTGGCCCATCTCCGATTCCAAATGGGTGAGCTCACTGTACATAGTTCCAAACAAATCACGTCTCACTGTGGTTACAAATAATATAAGAGAGGATGTATCTACTCGGGTACCAACATCCTAGCGTGTATGTGTTGACTACCGCAACCTTAATGCAACAACTAAGAAGGACCACTTCCCCTTGCCGTTTATTGATTTGGAAAGACTGGCTAGCAAGGAGTGCTTCTGCTTTTTGTATGGGTATTCTGGGTACAACCAAGTGGCATTCATTCTTGAGGATCAAGAGAAAACAACCTTCACTTGCCCGTTCATCACCTATGCTTTCAGGAGAATGCCCTTTGCACTATGCAATGCACCAATGACATTCGAAAGATGCATGCTTGCAATCTTCGTCGAGATGGTAGGCAGTTTTATCAAGGTGTTCATGGATGACTTCTCCATTTATTGTGATAGCTTTGATTCTTGTCTTGAGAACCTGGACAGAGTACTTCAAAAATACTATGAAGTCAATATGGTTTTGCCATGGAAAAAGAGACACTTCATGGTCATAGAGGGGATCGTGCTGGGTCACATCGTTTCCAAACGTGGCAAGGAAGTCAACCCAGCAAAGGTGGATGTGATCACCAATCTAGAGCCACCTCAGATAGTCAATAATGTGAGGTCATTTCAGGGGCATGTGGGATTCTAAGGAAGATTCATTCATGATTTCAATCGCATTGCCCGACCTCTAGCAAAATTACTGTGTGAGGAGATGGAAATAATTGTTGATCAACAAGTTCTCCTTTCATTTAATCAGCTGAAGGAGCTAATCACTCAATCTCCAGTCCTACAACCGCTAGATTGGTCTCTTCCTTTTGAGATCATGACGGATGCGTCGGATTTTGCATTTGGGGCTGTTCTAGCACAGAGGAAAGACAATGCACCCTATGCCATTCATTATGCCAGCAAAACACTAGACGAGGCTCAGAGAAAATACACTGTGACAGAGAAAGAATTGCTAGCTATGGTCTTCACCCTTGAGAAGTTCTAAATCCTATATTCTTAGATCAAAAGTCACAATCTACATTGACCACTCTGCTATCAGATGCTTACAATAGAAGAAGGATGCCTAGCCTAGATTGATAAAATGGATCCTTCTCCTCCAGGAGTTCGACTTGGAAATCAAGGACAAGCTTGAAGTTCAAAATGTGGTAGCAGACCACCTCTCCAGGATTGAGCAGCAAGAGACTCTACTGAGCAGTGCACCCATCACATACACTTTCATTGATGAGTCTATTATGATTGTGGATTCACTCCCTTGGTATGCTGATATTGTCAACTACCTCATCTCGGGCATAGTTCCACATGAATGGACGAAGATTAGGAAGGACAAATTCTTGTCAACAATCCATTTATACCAATGGGAAGATCCTATCTTATTCAGGGGAGGAGCGGATTTTATTTGGCGCAGATGCATTACCTTGTCAAAACAATGCAATGTCCTCGAGCATTGTTAGTCACTCGAATATGGTGGACACCACTCTAGAGACAGAACGACAACAAAAGTATTACAATGTGGCCTTTGGTGGCCCACGTTATTTAAGGATGCGACATTATTTGTCAAATGTTGTACTGACTGTCAGCGATTAAAAGGTAACCTTACAACTAAAGATTCCATGCCCCTGAAAATCATTCAGATCGCCGAAGTATTCGATGCTTGATGGATCGATTTCATGGGATCCTATCCCAACAGTCAAGGATATAAGCACATCCTTCTTGCCATTGATTATATGAGTTGTTGGATCGAAGCTATCCTTGCTCGAGCTGTAGACAACTGTACCGTATGCTGCTTTCTGAAAGAAATTATCATATCGCGATTCGGGATTCCCAAGATATTGATATCAGATAGGGGTAGTTGAAGGAGTACGACATCAAGCATTGAGTCGCATCTCCTTACCATCCTCAGACCAATGGTATGGTGGAGTTATCCAACACAGAAATCAAGATGATACTTCATAAGCTTGCCAAGCTAGACATGAAAAATTGGTCCTCGCTTTTGGAATCCATCCTTTGGGCATACATAACAGCTTACAAGTCTTCGTTGGGCATGTCACCCTATCATCTTGCATATGGGAAGCCATGCCATCTGCCAATGGAATTGATTCATAAATCATTGTAGGTAGTTAACATTTGTAATATGGACTCACAAGAAGGTGGTCAGAAAAGAAAAGAGGATCTGAACAAGCTCTTGGAATTCAGAGACTATGCATATGATAATACATTGATTTACAAGAAGAAGGTTAAACGTTGGCATGACCGTCACATCAGACAAAAAACCTTCGACACTAGACATAAAGTGTGGTTATTTGATGCAAAGTTGAAAATCTTCTCGGGCAAATTAAAAAGCAAATGGATAGGGCCATTCAGAATTCAAGAAGTGCGTGACAATGGAAGCATTGTGATATCAGATTTATCTCCTGATGCACAACCATTTGTCGTCAACGGTCATCTATTGAAGCCATACCTAGAACATGACACTTTCCTAGCCGTTGTCAACTTTATCCAAGTAATATACATTGAAGAAACATCCACAATAGTAGCAACATCACAAGATTCAGATAATGTCACTCAAAAAATTTTCCTTTAAATGCTCATATTTTTCCTAATCATCTTTGCTTCTAGTCATTTTCATCTTTCGTTATCTAAAAAAAGGAAAATAAACTTGTGTGTATGTGTATCACCCCTTTTTGTCAGTATTCTACACTTAGGATGTACTTTGTTCTAAGTATAGGGGGATGTATACCCTGAGTTATTTCATTCTTTGATCCTCTCCCTTGTCTCCTCTTCTTGTCTATATTTAGGGATATCTCACCCTAAGTATAGGGGGAGACAGTCATAGTACGATCTATTCATTCCTACCCTTTACCCTTCCTGCCTTGTGTACACTCTGCTATACTTATGATTATTTGATCCTAAGTATAAGGGGATGGTCGACTTCTCATTCGTTCAATCATTCTTCATTCGTTTATTCTTTAGACTTTTCTATATTCAGTATGAGTTATGTCTTCTCTTTTCTCTCAGATCTATGAGGACATAACTCAATCTAATACATGGGGATCGTCTATACTCAGTATATACTTAAATCATAACTCGTACTTTCATATTTTTAATAACTATGGCTAAATATATGATAGAAAATACTACAAAATGCATTAAAAACACTTAATAAAAAGATGTGTATTACCTCAAATTGTTCTTGTATGTACAAATTAATAAATCAGGTAAAAAGACTTTTGTAAAATATCTGAAAAATAGTTTAAAAATCTTTTTAAAAAGCTTTTGAAAACTATGTGGAAAATGTTTGTTTAAATATTTTAAACCTTTGTAAAAATATTTTATTTGTAAAAACTTTTTTTCTTTGTGTTAAATAAAAATGTTTGAAAAATGATTTGCAAACGGTTAGAAAAATGATTGCAAAATGAATTTAAAATCTATATATACTGTTTGAATAAACTTTGCAAAATGATTTTCAAATATGTGTAAATGTTTGTAAAAATTATTTATAAAAATTATTTTGGACTATTATTTTCAAAATTGTTTGCAACATGATTTTCAAATAAGTTTGAGGAATATATTCATCTCACTAAAATTCTTTATTAAATTTTATAATTATAAAATGATCACTTATCCCTTGAAAATTCTTAGAATCTAATTCTTGTAAATATAAGATGCATCCCCATGTAAATATCTGTACCTAGTTTTTATCCAAAATCTTTTATTTTCAAAAAATCCCAAAAATATTTGCAAAACCAAAAATAACAAAAACATTTGCAAAATATTTTTGTGAAAAATATAAAAAAATGCATGTGGGTCATCTTTTTCAAAAATCCATAAAAAGTTCAAAAGTTCGAATTTTGTACATTAGCATTTGCATAACATTCGTATTTTTCGGATTGAGTTTTATAATTGAACCAGTTTAAGTAAAATCCGAAGATTGGATCTTGATTGGACCTTAAAATCTACCTAATCACAGGAACCTTACATGAACTGGAATTGAGATACTTCAGGTCTAGTTGACTTAATTCTATGAGAATCATGAGACTTGATTCAACGGATTCTTGACTGCCTAAGTAGAGTATTACAGAGCACACACATGTCTCTTGTCGATAATAACCTAACTTGGACATCCGCACCTTTCACTTGTCTCAACTCAGTTGGAGTGATGAGGGGATTGGATTTGCCAGTATGAGACACACACAAGTGGAAACATTTGTCCTCGTCTAAGGAGGGAAGTACATCCCAACCCGTCTAGTGGGATAGATGTTTAAAGACAAGAGATTGTGGGTTGCAATAATGCTTTGAAAGAGGGATAGTCTACTGAAGGATACGGGAAAATCCTCAAGCGCATCACGGAAGCGTGATGATCGCATCGAATGCGATCGGGAGCGACTAGTCGCACTAGTTGCTCCGGGAAGCTGAAATTAAAAAATTTTATGTGATGAAACCACTTGATCCAAGAACACTTCTCGGATCGTTTCATCTAAGCCATAAACAAGTAGTAGGATTACTCTTGAAGCGTGGTTGCGATCGAGTCTCTAAACCAAGAGACCTCCTGTCTCAAGTCCGATCCGACGGAGGAGACGCTTGCGAGCGCGGGGATGAATCGCATGCTCCTCGCAATTCATGTTGATGATCCAAGCGGCGGATCTCCTGATCTCGTCACACGAGATCCAACATCTTATTCACGAGCGAGATGCACCGAAGGAGATGGAGATCCACGAGTAGATGATCCGGCACCATAACGACGATGCTGCGTCGATGACGTCTCCCACAATGGCTCCATGGTGGACGACCATTATAAGAGAGAGATAGAGACTCGGCTGTAGAGAAAATAAGAGAGAGATAGAGAGAGAGACTCGTCGAGTCGGTGTAAGTCGAAGAGCAAGGCATGCCTCTTCTTATATAGGGTTTTGGGAGTCCATGGATCCCAATCCATGGACAACACACAATCAATGGTTGAGATTGATTTGTGTTTCTTTCAATGGCCATGATCTTGTTGTGAAAAACACAACAACAATTAATTTAATTTAATATATATCGATAAATAAATATATTTAAATTCAAATAAAATTCATTAATTATCCTTGGAGATAATGAGGAGATAAACCATATCCCTTTGACATAGGAGACGACCACTCTTCTCATGAGATCTCATTTATCTCATGAGATCTCATTGTCTCATGAGATCTCATTATCTCATGATATATCTCCAAAATTTACAACAACAATTGTTGTAAATTATTTCACAAATATAATTCACAACTATCTTGTGAAATATTGCAATCACGCCATTAAAAAATGTGAATCACATTCACATCCCAAAACAAAATGTAAATTATATTTTCAATTAATCATCTAATGTGAATCCAATTCACGTTAATAATTAATTAACAAACATAAATCACAATATGCTCTCTCTTATCTATTATAAATCACATTTATAATATATGTGATTAATATGGATAGTGTTATCCACATTATTCATATCCATGATAATTAAATCACATTTAATCATCTTGGATCTCTTTTCTCATGTGCCCAAATAACATGAATCACATTCACATTATTCATATCTTTGATAATTAAATCACATTTAATTATCTTAGATATCTCTCCTTATAATATGAATCAAATTCATATTATCCATGATAATTAAATTACATTTAATTATCAATTTTCTCGATGCTTGGATACTTATATCAACAATGAAATTATCCATGAACTCTTTCAAGGATAATGTGCTTTCTCCGCGGATACTTGGAGATAAGGACATGGCGATTGTATTGTTCCACGTATAGTGACTTGGATATTGAGATCACATCTCAAATCCAGATCTCAGGCCTCCCATAGATGCTTGATTAAATCAAGACCGCAAATCTAATCTTCTCGTTGCATCTTAATCACATTCAGATCAATGTCCAACATTTGGACCAAGATCAGATTACTTCTCTACTGAGAGGAGTCACTAAAATCCAGACCCGTTTCATCACTCCCTAGGAATGGAAGCGTCATGGTTATATAATCGTTTATGATCACATCACCCTCAAGTATTCCCAATACATGTACATCCTGCATACTGGAAGACCTAGAATAAACCCAAAGTATTAGATCAACTTTATATTGTTTACTTTAGGGTTTTATCAGTAAGTTTCTCATTTGATCATTGGGAGTTGGCATCAATCATATACTTTCCAAAAGCATATATCATACCTAGGTCTTGATCATATACTTTCCAAAAGTATATATCAAAACTACAAATTCAGCCAAGCTTCCAAAGCAAGATGATCGTGCACGGAATTTGATTCTTCCCAATATCTCATGAGTGAGATCATGTCTTCCGGTTCAGTAGTGAACCTGTATGATCCCTTTGAGAGATTGTATTACTCATATGCCCTTATATGCACACCAGCGCGCCGGTGTATAGACCTTGGTTAGGTCATCAACCTATTGGTCTGCCAAATGTACATACTCAGACATATAGTAACACATCTGTCTCCGGTCAGAGGATGCGTGCCTATACCGTGACAGCATACGATATAGGTCTTTGGTTATCTCGATCTCATTAAGTCAACTCTTTGACCTAACTAAACCGACACCTCCGAATCTCTATTCCTATGCAGAGGACCTGCATCAAGATGTCAGTCAGATATCAGCCTATGTAAGAAAGGATTTCCATCTCCTACTCGGGTTGGAGATCACATCTTAACAATCTTTTGACGGTGCTTGATGAGTCCTCAATCTAACTCTTTAGATATTCATCCAAGCACCAACCTCTATGATTCAATAATTGAATCAACAACTGTATGATCATTAAGATAACCATGGTACATAACCCTAATTGTACTAAGGGACCTATTATGCAAATTAGTTATTCTTCATTTCAGATCAGGGAATGATATTCACAATAACATTTATTGCATAATGGCTCGCCGTGGGCTCGCATGTCCAACAATCTCCTACTAGCCCAAAGAGCCATTAATGGGCTAATCATTAAACCCACACTCATGTGACAATCATAGGCTATTTAGAAAATAGTTAGGTAAACTGATCAATCACTTTGTTCCCAGAAGACTATGCCAAGTCTTTTTTCAGCACTTGCATATCCCTAGGTAACAGTGCTCGCATCCAATGCGAATGTTGCATCTTATGCAATACTCAATCGTGATAAAGCAATTATAGTGTCCTTGACACTGTTGTTATAACTTGTATTTCCATAATCCTTATCAGAATACATTTATTCCTGGAGATCTCTATCTCGTAAGGCATCTACAATTAAGACTCTTATAGATCTCTATCTATAAAGTCTTAAGTTTTTGAAGATAAGACTTTGAGATCACTATCTCAAAAATCTTGTCATCTATGAAGATTTTGTTATTACTGCTATCAAGTGCTTTCTCTCCACAGTAGGATTAGCAACTCTTTCTACTCCCACTGCATGGCAGATATCTGGCTTTTGTACACACTTAGCTTCTCGTAACTGATGCACAAGTGCAAGAAGTTCTAGCATTCACTTCCTCAACTCTTTGAGGTGTTATCCCTTTAGATAGGTCAGTACCATATCTTAAGGAAAGGAAGCCTTCCTTGGGGTTCTCCAAAAATGGAACGTGTCCAAGGTGTACTACAAATACGATAGTCCTAATACCCTCTTTTCTTTGCTTCTGAACAACTTCAGAACTAAGATCTAAGAGGTATTCTTGAGATCATATCTCAAGGTATAGAATAACCAGTTTATAAAACACTTATCATCATCCTTATATTATAAATGTAAACTCTGTTCAATGGTGAATTTATCATTATTATAAATGTAAAAATCCAAAGGATGAACGAGTTTATATTTCTCAGACGAGCAAGCTAGAGAGTCAAAATAAATTACTAGGTTCATATCCCTTATAAATGTAGATATATATATAAGCTTGGAAATAACGCTAATCCTTCATCAAATCTTTCATGAACATTTTTATACATTGATTTAATATTTCCTATTTTGTTTTCCCATAACTTATTCCCATGTATTAGAATCACCCATTGACGTTTGAATGGAACTTGTCATTAAACCTAGTCAGATTAAAAGCACGTAAATCAATAACTTTGCAAATCCTAACTATCCTTGGACAAGTAAGTGAGAAATATTGAACCCAATAAAGTTTATCGTTCTCCTTGGCAATACATAAAGCATACACCTTGCTATAAAAGGCATGCATATTCCTTCAATTTTTCCCAAATTACACACGCAAGAAATCCCAGCCATGAGAGGGATTCCTCAGCCTTTCTTCTCTGCTATAGCTGGAGATTCCTGGTGCATTTTCTCCATTTAGAGTTGCTGTCCAGCAACTTTAAGAGATCCTTGCTGCTCCATTCTTCAGGCAGCTGGGAGCTGTTGAAGCTTTTCCTTTCATGGAGCATCTAAGCAACAAAGAGGGAATTGCATGCAAGTTTTAATCTATAAAAGGTACATTCTCCTCCCTTATTGTTGCCATGCATGAGTTTTACACAAATAAATTCCTGTTTGTTAAGAATTTAAGACTAGATACATGGAATAAATTTTTATTTCCTGAATTTCAGATTTGATCATCTAATCTGCTCTAACACCAACTTTGAACCCCCTCGGATTCGGGTACCCGTTAACAACACTTTCGCGATATTATATTCGCTACAGATCGCACAAGCTACTAAAAATATGGGGAAATTTCACGCGTTTCTGTCATGACATTCACATTCAAATAAATAAACCACAGAGACAAGAAGAAGAAGAAATGCCACCAACATTCATTCATTTCCATATAATATTACATATAATAAAAAGGTATTATAATGTACATGTAGATCCCAAAATATATGACTGAAGAGGAAGGATGCATATTACATCACAAAAGAACCAAAAACTGAAACAAAATAAATGTACCGTCTAATATATACATGATCACCAGAAGTCATCAATAACTACTACAGAGCTGCAGGCTCTTTTCCTGTCAAAACATGTTAGGAAGAAGAGGCACCATTTAAAAGATAATTTAATTCAGAGTACAATGGAAGTGAGTTTGATTCAATTTGAGTTTGTATGGAGATGGAATTGATCTTTCAATTTACGACTTTTTCTGAGTGTGATTATTTGCAATCTGTACATTATTTTGCTTTGCAAATATTTTTATTATTTTAAAAATATTTTTATTTACAACTTTTATTTAGAAAAATATTTATTTTGAGGTCAATTTATGTACAAATAAAATAGTATAAGTTTTGTACAAATATACATTGGAAAATATTTACAAATTATTTTTGGATTAAAGACCTCATCTCCCCCTACTTTATTCATGGTCGATCAGGTCAAATCTTGACATTCTCAAAGGGTTCGGATCAGTCTGCATTTATTTCATAAATACATCCTTTATTTTTCTTTTCTTCTTTATTCCTTTATTTGAGTATAAAAAGTGTTGAAAATGCATATTTAACAAATGCATGCAAAGTGGTAATTTCATGAAATTAGTAGGTATTTACAGGTATTTGAATAAGGAAAATGAAGCTAAAATAAAAGAATAAAGATGATGAATCGTGGATTCATCATTCCCCTATACTTTATCTTTGCTAGTCCCTTAGCAAACGCTTATTTGAAAAATAAGTGAAAATAAAAATAAAGAAAATTAAAAGGAAAGAAGATAGAAAAATATTAACTTTTAAACTTATCTTCATAAAATTGTAGTATAGAGCTCTGTCGGACCTTTGGATTATTAGTGTGTCGTAACCTTAATGGAAAATGGATTAAAAACCTAACAGCCTCTAAGTTCCACAAGACTCCTATTCAGGTCTCCTCAATAGTCAGGTCAGAAGTCTACATACACAAATTCTTATGACTATGAATCTTTACTTGTATGGTGTAAGTGAAATATAGCTCCTCATCTCAAAAGTAGCAAATAAACAACCTCTCTCAACAAGGTAACTCTAATCCCCCAGTCTAGCAACTCTTTCCTAGAGGAGTGGGGATATTCTCTTCGAAGTTCAAGTACAACTGGCTCAAGAAGAGGGGATGGAGAAGAGAATGGACGGTAACCAGTGTAGCTACCTATCCTTGGATGCATGACTAATGTAGCCAAGTCATCCGCTGCAAGCTTACAAACATTTGACTTTGAAGCTCTTATTCTTTTTTTTCACCTGTATATACACTCCGGCAGGTATTTTACTTTTCAATCAGGCATGCCCACTTTTCGAAATTCTGCATTTTTTTGAAAATATATGCAAGGTGCAACATCTACATAAGAAGTTTTTTCTCTTGAGCCAGTAGACTATCCCTCTTTTGAAGCATTATTGCAACCCCACATTATCCTGTCTTTAGACCTCGACATCACCGGATCAGGGATGAGACACACTTCCCTCCCTAGAGGATGACATGAGGTTCCACCTAGATGTACTATCCTCGTATGCTACCCCAAGCCAAAAGATTCTACCCCCACAATACCTCCTCCATGAAGAGCTACGTGTAGAGTGCTTGTCCAAGGTAAGCCACGGTCTGAAAGAATCATTCGTGTGTTGTTAAATATTCTACTTAGACTAATCAAGAAGACATGTGAACATAGTCTTGTGGACTCAAATAATTAAGTCACTCGGAGCTAAAAAGTTTTAACTCTAGTTCTTATAAGGTTCATCTGAATGTAAGTGGATTAAGGTCCAACTAAGCTCCGTTCTTCAAATTTATACCATACTTAGTTTAAATGTCAATACTATCCTGAAAAATGCACATGCAAATGCAAGAAATATGTATAATGCAAAGAAAAGAAAGCAAAATCTTTTTATGAAATAGTTTTTCTAAATTTTAAACTTTTTATGGATTTTTGAAAAATGATGCACATGCAAAAATAGTTTTTTTTAAACAAATAGTTGGTTATACATACAAGTATAAATAATTTTTCTCCTTTTCTTTTTTTAAATAAGTGTTAGGGATGAGATACACATAGTTACACATGAGTGAGTCAATTATTTACAAGAATCAGATGAAAGGATTCACAACTTGAGTGATTTATACAAGTATATACATACATTTGGAATATTCTTATATTTATTATTATTATTTTTAAATTTTTTTGGTGATGCATATATTCCTCAAACTTATTTGAAAATAATTTTACAAATAATTTTGAAAACTATAGTCCAAATATTTATCAAACAATTTCACAAACATTTGAAAACAATTTTGCAAATATTTTTCAAACAGTATATATAGATTTTCAAAATAAATTTTCAACCATTTTTCAAAATATATGCAAATAGTTTTACAAAATAATTTTATTCCACAGAAAGAAAATTTTTACAAGCCAAACTATTTTTACAAAGGTTGAAAATATTTTTTAAACATTTTTTAAATTGTTTTCAAATATTTTTCAAATACATTTTCAAACTATTTTCAAACTATTTTTTCAAAATACTTTGACCTGACTTATTAATCACTATGTACAAAAAGAATTTTGAGTAAATATCTGCATATTTTTATTAGTTATTTTTTCTAAATTTTAAAGTATTTATACAGTATTTTAGCCATATTAAAAATACGAAAATACAAGTTATGGCTAAAGTATATATACAATATATATGACACCCCCATACTTAGCTTGAACTATGTCCTCATAGTGATCAAAGAGCTGCAAAAGAAGACATAATTCATGCTAAGTTTGAAAAGTGAAAAGAATACTATACTACAACGACGAATAAAAGAATAAAATCAATAGAACTCGGTGATCTCCCTATACTTAGGGTCGAGTAATCCTAAGTATAGAAGACTATACATAAGGGGAAAACCAAGGGCTAGTATGTACAGGGTGTACCTTCCCTATATTTAGGGTAAAATATCCTGAAGTATATGCAACAAAATAGAAGTAAAAATAATCAAAAGAATAATCTATATTCTGACACCCATATACTCAGGGTAAGGTACACCCTAAGTATAACATAATCATGAGATAGACATGGGGTGTTAGACAAAAAAATATGCGATATGAACAACTAAATCTATGTAGCTGCAAGAGGAAGTGATAATCAGGCATGAGATGCGAGTAAAAAACCACATCTTATGCAAAATGAACAAGGGCAACATCGACGATCAGTGGATCATGATCTAGATATGGCTTTAAGCGTTGATAGTTAACTCGAAAGGTGGACTCAGATGACTTCTCAGATATATCAATGCTTCCATTGTCAAGCACCTTCCGGACCAAGTATGGTCCTTCCACTTGCTCTGCAACTTCCCTGGAAATAGTTTCAGCCTGGCATCGAATAACCATACTTTCTAATTCAGCTCAAATTGCTTATGGCTGATGTGAGAATCATGACATATCTTCACTCTCTCCTTATATTGTAGCATACTCGATAAGGCTATATCTCTAAGCTCCTCCAAGGCTACCAATTCTGCCTTCCTCTGATCTCCTATACTCTATGGATCCAATAATGTCTCAATGATAGCCCATAGTGACATATGCTTTATCTCCATAGGTAAATGGCATAGCTTGCCACAAATGAGATGAAAGGGAGATGTACCCAAAGGTGTCTTGAAGGAAGATGTCCCCATCAACGATATCATTCTGATGACAGTTTTGCAACTCAGGTTAAGTATGCAAATAATCAAGGGTCGTTGTGACCTGAATCATTAAGTGTAATCAACAAGAAAAATATTTATAAATAAATTAAGAGAAATCAAACAATGGAATGTAAGCGGTTTTCGTTATTTAATTTACTTGGTATAGTGACCAAGGTCAAACACAAGGAGCACAATTGAAAAACTCAGCAGTCAACTTTCAAAAATAATGAATTTTTATAGGTTTTTGATTTTTTGATTTTTTTTATTTTCAAATGAGGAACAATATGCACAAGGGAGTAAAAATACACACACCACACTCTTTTTGTATTTTCAAAATATACAAAAATTTTCAAAAAAATCTAGAGAAAATGTATTGTGTTTTATAGGTTTTAAATATTTTTGGTAATTTTTGTAGAATTTTCAGATGTTTTTGTGATTTCCTAAAATTCAAATAGTGTTCAAAATACAAAAAATGTACAACCTAGAGTAATTTGAAACTTAAAGATATTTTAATTGCCCAAAACTCCTAGAAATGATTTTTATACAAAAGTATACACAAATATCTACACATAGAAACTGAATTCACAATTTTTGATTTTTCTACAATTTTCTACATTTTTTTTGAAGATTTTTAGTATTTTGCATTTTTTTAGGTTTTATAAATAGTTAATGCGTGAAAATCAGGTAGAAAATAAAAGAGAATAAAATACATCTAATCTTATTTTTTTAGAAATTTTACAGAAATATTCAATTTTGTATGATTTTCCAAAGTTAAAATAGAGAAAATGACATTGTTCTTTATTTTTTAAAAGTATCAGTGATGATAAAATGCATTGAAAATTTTGTACAATGACAAGGAACACAGTAGAAATCTACACAAATTTTTACAGAATTTTCAGAATCATAAAAATATTTATTTCAATAATAAAGGGATTGCAATGCTAGTATGGAAATACAAGACATAAATGCAAATTTTTTTATTGATTTTGCATAAAAAATAACAAAATATAGAATGTAAGGCTAAAAGTGCAAATTACCCAGTAGGAAATGGCACGATGTACGTGATTAGAAGGGTGTTGGACATGCGAGCCCACGGCGAGCATTTTTCCAATAATTGTTATTTCAAATATCATTCCCTGATCTGATATGAAGAATAAATAATTTGTATAATAGGTCCCTTAGTACAATTAGGGTTATGTACCATGGCCATCTTGATGATCATGCAGCTGTTGATTCAACTGTTGAATCATAGAGGCTGGTACTTGGATGAATATCTAAGGGGTTAGATTGAGGACTCATCAAGCACCGTCAAATGATTGTTAAGAGATGATCTCCAGCCTGGGTAGGAGATGGAAATCCTTATCTCTAAAGGCTGATATCTGACCGACCTCTTGATGCAGGTCCTCTGCATAGGAATAAAGATTCAAAGGTGTCAGATTAGTTAGGTCAAAGAGTTGACTTAACGAGATCGAGATAACCAAAGTCCTATATCGTATGCTGTCATGATATAGGAACGCATCCTCTGACCGGAGATAGATGTATTGCTATATGTCTGAGTATGTACATTTGGCAGACCAATAGGTTGATGACCTAACCAAGGTCTATATACCGGCGCGCAAGTGTGCATGTAAGGGCATATGAGTAATACGATCTCTCAAAGGGATCATACAGGTTCATTTACTGAACCGGAAGACGAGCTCACTCATGAGATATTGGGAAGAATCAAATTCCCTGCACGGTCGTCTTGCTTTGGAAGCTTGACTGAATTTGTAGGTTTGATATATACTTTTGGAAAGTATATGATCAAGACCTAGGTACGATATATGCTTTTGGAAAGTATATGATCGATACCAACTCCCAATGATCGAATGAGAAACTTATTGATAAAACCATGAAGTAGACAGTATAAAGTTGATCAAATACTTCGGGTTTAATCTGAGTCTTCCAGTATGCAGGATGTACAGGTATTGGGAATACCTGAGGGTGATGTGATCATAAACGATTGTATAACCATGACGCTTCCATTCCTAGGGAGTGATGAAACGGGTGTGGATTTCAGTGACTCCTCTCAGTAGAGAAGTGATCTAATCTTGGTCCAAATGTTGGACATTGATCTGAATATGATTCAGATGCAATAGGAAGATTAGATTTGCAGTCTTGATTTAATCAAGCATCTATGGGAGGCCCGCGATCTGGATTTGATATTTGATCTCAATATCCAAGTCACTATATGTGGAACAATACAATCGCCCTGTCCTTATCTCCAAGTATCTGCGAAGAAAGCGCAATATCCTTGAAGGAGTTCATGGATAATTCTGTTGTTGATATATGTATCCAAGCATTGAGAAATTGGATAATTAAATGTGATTTAATTATCATGAGTAATATGAATTTGATTCATATTATGAAGAGAGTTATCTAGATAATTGAATGAGATTTAATTATCAAAGATGTAAATAATGTGAATGTGATTCATATTATTTGGACATAAGAGAAATGAGATCCAAGGTGATTAAATATGATTTAATTATCATGGATAAGAATAATGTGGATAGCAATATCCATATTAATCAAATATATTATAGATGTGATTTATAATATATAAGAGAGAGATGTTTGTAATTTACATTTGTTAATTAAATGTTAATGTGAATTGGATTCACATTGGACATTAAATTAAAAATGTAATTTACAATTTATTTTGGGTCGTGAATGTGATTCACAAATTTCCAATGGCATGATTGCAATTTTCACAAAATAAATTGGATTTATTTTTGTGAAATAATTTGCAACAAAAGTTGTTGCAAATATTGGAGAGAATCATGAGATAATGTAATCTCATGTAATAGGAAAAGAGCATCCACCTTCCATATAGGAAGAGTGGACGACCACAATTCCCATAAGGAATTGGTGGCCGTCCACCCTCCTTATGGAAGGAGGCTTGCCTCCTTTCCTATTTCTCCAATGGAGATTGATTTGATATAAATCAAATTATATTTATTATATATTTGATTTTTATTAAATTAATTGTTGTTGGATTTTTTCCCAACAAAATCTAAGCCATTGAAAGAAACACAATAAATGAGGACCATTGGATTTGTGTTGTCCCATGGATTGAGATCCATGGATCCCAAAACCCTATAAAAGGAAAGACACCCCATTGCTCTTCTTTACACACAATGCTTGAGAAGCACATCTCTCTTTATTTCTCTCTCTCTCTCTCCCCCTCTCATGGCCGTCCACCATGGATGCCCTAGAGAGGCTCTCCATCGCCGCAGCATCGTCGTTATGCTGCCCGATTGTTTGCTCGTGGATCTCCGTCTCCTTCGGTGCACCTCGCTCGTGAATAAGACGTCGGATCTCGTGTGTCGAGATCAGGAGATCCTACCGCTTGGATCATCAACATGGATTGCGATAAGCACACGGTTCATCCCCGCGCTCGCAAGCGTCTCCTCCGTCGGATCGGACTTGAGACATGAGGTTTCTTTGTTTAGAGACTCGATCGCAACCACGCTTCAAGAGGTAACTCTAATACTTGTTTGTGGTTTAGACTAAATGATCCGAGAAGTGTTCTTGTATCATGTGGTTTCATCGCATGATTTTTTTAATTTCCGTTGCATAGAACAACTAGTGCGACTAGTCGTTCTTCGTCGTATTCGATACGACGATCACGCTTCCATGATGCGCTTGAGGATCTAACCATATCCATAAGTGGTATCAGATCCAGGTTGACGGTTTCGAATATGATTCGCAAACCGAGGACGACTTGGGTTCGTTAAGGTCGCGAAAGTTTTTTTATCGCATTTGATTTCGCAGATCTGTTTAGTAAATAATTTCGGCCATGTTTAAAATGTTTAAGTACGAATTATTTACTTGATTTTGTTTCCCATTAAATAAGGAAATCATAGGATCTGAGTTTGCGTAAATCAGATTTCGTATGCTCGAGATATGGTTGTTTTAATGAACATGTATGCACTATTGCGGTTACTGTAGATCTTAACATGAATAAAGAGTTAATTACTGTTTTTATCCGCCTCGAAATGCGTGAAACATCACTTGGGTTCTGTCCTAAATCAAGTTAGCAATCTTTGAAAATTGAGTTTGTCTAATTTGGATTTAAATTGATTGAGATATGTTAATTTTAGTGAGTTGGGGTCACTGCTAAAATTGCAGTCCTAATCTAGAACCAAGTGATTGTCAATTAGTGAAATTAATTGTTAATTTCGTGGAATAATCATGAATAATATTTGTGAAATATTGGAAGATGATTATTTACTTAATTGACTTGGCATCAACCAAATAATTGATTAGATTTGATCTAAATCTTAATTGGAAACACAATCATCAAACTTGATGTTTGAATAGGATTGGGAATTTGTATAGCAAATTTCCTTATAATAAAAAATGTTTTGATTATTACTATATGGTATAATTTCGGTTGAAAAATCGATGATCATCTCAAGTACAAATTGATATATATGGCATTATGCATTCCCGAGGTGGATATGGTGTCTAGTCGGAGAGCATTGGGGTTGCGGGTTGCAACGTATGTGGTCCGTTCCACTCTCGTCGGTACTGGCCATGACAACGGGTAGGGACTGTATAATGCCGGAGAAAATCAAGGTGTATTTTTTTAATTATTAAAATTTGAATTAATACATATTTTGAGATATTACCATATATATTCAAGTAAAAATGATCAAGTTTGTTGATTGAATTGGATTGATAATTATTTTAATATGATTAAATTGATTATGTCCAATTGAGATAGTTTATTATGAATAGAGTTATTATTTCCTTGGAAGAATTAATTATATGAATGTGATTCATGATAATTAATTAAAATTTGAATATGAGATGGAGGATCACATAAGTGACATCCATGGTCTCCCGTCAAGGCGAAGGGTTCCGTCGCCGGATATTGTATGTAGGAGACGCCTGTCCGAAGTGACAGCTCCTGCATACGATCTATTTGGATCGGGCTCTTCGCTTCTCGAAAGAGTAAGGACGTATGCATAGTGACCCTAATATCGGGTCCTCATATTATTGGGGCGATATTGGATTGCGCATAGCGAGTTGTATTCCTATTGACGGTTGGTTCAATTAATGACGGGTCAACATTGCCTTAGGGGTGGTGGGCTCGGGTGTTAAAGACCGAATTGGGAGATGCAAGTTGGACTTGCAAGGTGGAATGTGTTCCCGCTTCTTTTTATCCGAGTTGTAGGTTCTCATATTATTGGGATGCAACAAAGATAAGGAAGGAGATCCCAGATCTTGCTTGAGATATATTGGTAAGTATATCTCTTACATTGAAAGTGAATAAGGGATTGAACTTTTAGTGTTGACAAGGCAAGACAACTTTAGTATAAAAATTCCTAAATCAAAGTAAAATATGTATATATAAATTTATGCAAATTTCTTATTTCAGATAATCCTTCATTAAACCCACTCAATGTTATACTCAATGATAACCAGTAAAATATCATGGATTGGACTCATGATCCAGATATTGTGCTTGCAGTTGGACACATAATGTATGTGGTTGCAATATGCAAGTCTCCTCATACTAATGAGGAATGACAATTAAAATAGATAATAGGACTACAATCCTAGGGTTTGTATGTCTCTATAGCCTTGATCTCATCGGATGTACTTTGGAAGTGACATGTCGACGATGATCATAATTGTCAATTAATCCTTATAAAATCTAAGAAGATGTTCTGACATACATATCTGCTCTCAACATTTAATCATGAATGACATGGTTCTCTGCATCATGCAGAATGGTGGCTCTATAAGAGATGATGTATTCAAACTGTTTGAGTACCTACCTGAACCAATGTTTTAAGAGTCTAGATGGATGTAGACATGATGAGTGCCATCATTCTACTGTCTATACTCTAGTCATTCATGAAGCTTCATAATATTCATATTGTATGAATTTAATGAAGCATGTATAAATGTTGAAATGCTCTTACATTGAATTCTTTTGAATTAAACATAAGAGATCCTTAGTCTTAAGCAATGGTTATTTATAGATGAAGGGAGAGCAGTGGAAGCATGGGTTGGACCCGAGTAAGAAGTATGGTCAAAGAGTTGACTGTACATCTATGACTTCCATATGTCATCTAAAGAGTTGGATGAATGCCAATACTGCAATAAGTTGATGTGTTGATAGTATGACTATCAAGTCTGTCTAGAATCCTTAGAGAAGAACTCGGATAGAGCATCAGAATAATCTACATAAATCATTGATATTGACTTGCTTATTGAATAAGATAAAGTCTTGTAATTGTATCTCAACCTTCTACAACACTTGCAATGGGTTGCATATGTTTTACAAGACAGAAAAATTTGATCTTATGGTTTATAGTTATCCACATGGATATTGATGAAATTGTTGCAACAATCTCTGTTGGATTGATAGACTTGTTAATTTCAGTGGAAGAACCCTTAGTCTTAGAGAATGTCTCTATGACCTGGATATTAGAATACATTCATTATTTATTTCTAAATGTTGGAAATAAACATGAATTCTGTAATAAATCTATCATAAAGAATTATGATGGAGATAATTCAGATAGTAATCTAAGATCTAGTGGACTCCACTAAATTAGAAAATTTAATGAATGGTTCATTAACATTTCTAAATACTGAAATTAAACCTTAAGATCAATAGGAGGATGAAGATCATTTGACAATGATCTAGCATCAAGCCTTGGACATTTGTCTATTGATTTGATCAATATAATAGTAAGAAATGAAACTTTAGAATGTCTAAAATTTCAAAACTTCCATACTTATGAATATTGTATTCAAAGTAGAATGTCCAATACACCCTTCTTTGGGAATGGTGTAAGATGTCAAGGTATTCAGGATCTCATACATATTGATGTATGCGGATCATCTATATCATAGTAAACATTATGGATATGTGATATCTATAGATGATTATGTATGATATGAGATTTCTTCTCTTCACTTAGAAACCTTTGAAATGTTCAAATATTTCACATTTTTTGGTTTACAACCAAAGGTTTGAAGGAAGATAAAATGAATTTGATCTAATCTAGGTAGCATGTACCTAGTAGATGAATTCAAAGGATACCTTATGGAGATATGAATATCATTTCTGTCTCAATCCTCCTAAGACACCTTAACTCAATAGAGTTATAGGGAGATACAATTGGATCATGTGTGACATGATTTTATCAATGATGAATTTTATTATAATTATCCCTTAGTTTCCAGGTATATATGTGTAGTAGAGACTACAATGTATATATTTAATAAGGCTCCATGCATACTGGAATCTAGCACTTGAGAGTGCTGCTTCACTAGGAAAATAAAGGATGGTATTGGATACCTACTTTATGACCTTGAGATTCTTAAAATCTCATCTCTGAGAATGTGATTCATAGAGGTTGAGATTATTGAGAATCAAGATGAAAATGAAGTGTAGGAACTCATTTAATCTTAAGAAGATAATGAGGCTCCTGAGATGGGAAACTAATAGGAAAATTAAAGATGAAACACTAATACCTCTTCAAATGAGTTTGAAGAAGGATTCCATGTTTCAGAAAAATCTGACAATGATCGAACTCCATGTGATGAAGCTTCTAAAGATCATAGCATGGATAGATGGATGTTAGCAATAAAAGTCTAATGTAGACTTCATATACAATTGTTGTATATGGACCCTCGAGGATCCACCTATATGGGTAATACCTGTAAAGGTGTAAATGGATCTTCAAGAGAAAGGGAACCTGATGAGAAGGTAGAGACCTTCAAAGCATGGTTCGTAGCCATAAGCTACACACCGGAAGAGAAGACATTGCTTGCAATGAGACTTGCTCTTCGGTGACCATGCTTAAAACCATCAGAATATTGCTAACCTTAGCTACACAACTTGACTATTGCATCGTCAAGATGTAAGTCAATATTGCATTCCTCTATGAATACCTCTCTGAGGATATTTACATGAAGTAGCCCCAGGGCTTCATGGTTGAGGAAAGCAAGGTGTGCAAGCTAAGGAATCCATCTATGGGCTCAAATAAGCTTCTTGAAGTTGGACCATAAGATTTGATGAGATTATAAATGTTGTGATTTCAGATAGAATCTTGATGAGCCATGTGAAGCTTAGTGGGAGTGCTTTTTGTGTTCATCTTGTTAAATGTAGATGATATCCTAATCATTTAAAATGATATAAGGATAATAATAAGTGTTTTCTAATCTGGTTGTTCCATAATTTGAGATATGATCTCGTGGATACCTCTTGGATCTTAATTCTGAAGGTGTTCAGAAGCAAAGAGAAGAGGGTATTGGGACTGTCACAATAGTAGTACACCTTGAACATATTCCAATTTTTGGAAAATTTCAAGAAAGGCTTCCAACCCTTAAGATATGGTTCTAACCTATCTAAAGGGATAGCACCTCAAAGAGTTGAGGAAGTGAATGCGAGAACTACTTGCACGTGTGCATTAGTTACGAGAAGCTGAGTGTATGCTAGATGTGTACAGAAGCTAGATATCTGCCATACAGTAAGAGTAGTAAAGTGTTACTAATTCTACTATGGAGATAAAACACTTGATTGCAGAAATAACATTATCTTCAAAGAAGACAAGATTTTTGAGATAGTGATCTCAAAGTCTTATCTTCAATAAATTAAGACTATATAGATAGTGATCTAAAAGGTCTTAACCTTGGATACCATTGGAGATAGAGATCTCCAGGAATAAGGGTATTCTGATAAGGATTATGGAAATACTGGTTATAACAATTATTAAGCTATAGTGTCAAGGACACTATAACAGCTTTAACAAGATTGAGTATTGGTTGCATGAAATGCAACATTTGCATTAGATGCGAGCACTGTTACTGGGGATATGCAAGTGCCGTAAAAGTACTTGGCGTAGTCTCGCGGGAACAGAGTGACTAATCAGCTTACTTAGCTATTTTCTAAATAGCCTATGATTGTCACATGAGTGTGGGTTTAAATGATTAGCCCATTAAATGGCTCTGTGCGCTAGTGGGAGATTGTTGGACATGCGAGCTCACGACGAGCCATTTTACAATAAATGTTATTGCAAATATCATTCCCTGATCTGATATGAAGAATAAATAATTTGCATAATAGGTCCCTTAGTACAATTAGGGTTATGTACCATGCCCATCTTGATGATCATGCAGCTGTTGATTCAACTGTTGAATCATAGAGGCTGGTGCTTAGATGAATATCTAAGGGGTTAGATTGAGGACTCATCAAGCACCGTCAAATGATTGTTAAGAGATGATCACCGGCCTGAGTAGGAGATGTCAATCCTTATCTCTAAAGGCTGACATCTGACCGACCTCTTGATGCAGGTCCTCTGCATAGGAATAGAGATTCGAAGGTGTCAGATTAGTTAGGTCAAAGAGTTGACTTAACGAGATCGAGATAACCAAAGTCCTATATCGTATGCTGTCATGATATAGGCACGCATCCTCTGACCGGAGACAAATGTGTTGTTATATGTCTGAGTATGTACATTTGGCAGACCAATAGGTTGATGACCTAATTAAGGTCTATACACCGGCTCGCTGGTGTGCATGTAAGGGCATATGAGTAATACGATCTCTCAAAGGGATCATACAGGTTCATTTACTGAACCGGAAGACATGAGCTCACTCATGAGATATTGGGAAGAATCAAATTCCGTGCACGGTCGTCTCGCTTTGGAAGCTTGACTGAATTTGTAGGTTTGATATATACTTTTGGAAAGTATATGATCAAGACCTAGGTATGATATATGCTTTTGGAAAGTATATGATCGATACCGACTCCCAATGATCGAATGAGAAACTTACTGATAAAACCATGAAGTAGATAGTATAAAGTTGATAAAATACTCCGGGTTTAATCCGAGTCTTCCAGTATGCAGGATGTACAGGTATTGGGAATACCTGAGGGTGATGTGATCATAAACGATTGTATAACCATGACGCTTCTATTCCTAGGAAGTGATGAAACGGGTGTGGATTTCAGTGACTCCTCTCAGTAGAGAAGTGATCTAATCTTGATCCAAATGTTGGACATTGATCTGAATATGATTCAGATGCAATAGGAAGATTAGATTTGCGGTGTTGATTTAATCAAGCATCTATGGGAGGCCCGCGATCTAGATTTGAGATATGATCTCAATATCCAAGTCACTATACGTGGAACAATACAATCGCCATGTCCTTATCTCCAAGTATCTGCGAAGAAAGCGCATTATCCTTGAAGGAGTTCATGGATAATTCTATTGTTGATATATGTATCCAAGCATTGAGAAATTGGATAATTAAATGAGATTTAATTATCATGAGTAATATGAATTTGATTCATATTATGAAGAGAGTTATCTAAGATAATTGAATGAGATTTTATTATCAAAGATGTAAATAATGTGAATGTGATTCATATTATTTGGACATAAGAGAAATGAGATCCAAGGTGATTAAATATGATTTAATTACCATGGATAAGAATAATGTGGATAGCAATATCCATATTAATCAAATATATTATAGATGTGATTTATAATATATAAGAGAGAGATGTTTGTAATTTACATTTGTTAATTAAATGTTAATGTGAATTGGATTCACATTGGACATTAAATTAAAAATGTAATTTACATTTTATTTTGGGTTGTGATTGTGATTCACAAATTTCCAATGGCATGATTGCAATATTCACAAATAAATTGGATTTATTTTTGTGAAATAATTTGCAACAAAAGTTGTTGCAAATATTGGAGAGAATCATGAGATAATGTAATCTCATGTAATAGGAAAAGAGCATCCACCTTCCATATAGGAAGAGTGGACAACCACAATTCCCATAAGGAATTGGTGGCCGTCCACCCTCCTTATGGAAGGAGGCTTGCCTCCTTTCCTATTTCTCCAATGGAGATTGATTTTATATAAATCAAATTATATTTATTATATATTTGATTTTTATTAAATTAATTGTTGTTGGATTTTTTCCAACAAAATCTAAGCCATTGAAGAAAACACAATAAATGAGGACCATTGGATTTGTGTTGTCCCATGGATTGAGATCCATGGATCCCAAAACCCTATAAAAGGAGAGGCACCCCATTGCTCTTCTTTACACACAATGCTTGAGAAGCGCATCTCTCTCTCTCTCTCTCTCTCTCTCTCTCTCTTTCTCTCTCTCTCTCTCTCCCCCCTCTCATGGCCGTCCACCATGGATGCCCTAGAGAGGCTCTCCATCGCCGCGGCATCATCGTTATGCTGCCCGATTGTTTGTTCGTGGATCTCCGTCTCCTTCAGTGCGCCTCACTCGTGAAGAAGACGTCGGATCTCGTGTGTCGAGATCAGAAGATCCTACCGCTTGGATCATCAACATGGATTGCGATAAGCATGCGGTTCATCCCCGCGCTCGCAAGCGTCTCCTCCGTCGGATCGGACTTGAGACAGGAGGTTTCTTTGTTTAGAGACTCGATCGCAACCATGCTTCAAGAGGTAACTCTAATACTTGTTTGTGGTTTAGACGAAACGATCTAAGAAGTGTTCTTGGATCATGTGGTTTTCTCGCATGATTTTTTTAAATTTCCGCTGCATAGAATAACTTGTGCGACTAGTTGTTCTTCGTCGTATTCGATACGACGATCACGCTTCCGTGATGCGCTTGAGGATCTAACCATATCCTTCAAAGGGATGGGGCGTTTGCGTAATTTTTGATAATGTTTGGGGACTGAATAGTAATTGCTCAAAAATTAGGGCTTGAATAATTGGGCTTAGTTCTTCTTCAAAATCCAAGGGGGGTGTCGACCCTTCTGCCCTAAAATCGTTTGGCAGGTGGATGGAAGCTGCGAGGGGGCTCTTCTGATGGGTGGCGCGCGACAGAGATCGACTGTTGGGGGGCGACTGGTGGGTCTAGAGCTGGGTAGCCAACGGTGGTGGTGACGGAGTGGATGGGCGATCAGCGGCTGTGGGAACGCGCGCGGCAGGGGGTGAAAGATATGGTTAGATCCTCAAGCGCATCACGGAAGCGTGAGCGTCGCATCGAATACGACGAAGAACGACTAGTCGCACTAGTTGTTCTATGCAGCGGAAATTAAAAAATTTTCTTGCGACGAAACCACATGATCCAAGAACACTTCTCGGATCGTTTCGTCTAAACCACAAACAAGTATTAGGTTTACCTCTTGAAGCGTGGTTGCGATCGAGTCTCTAAACAAAGAGACCTCCTGTCTCAAGTCCGATCCGACGGAGGAGATGCTTGCGAGCGCGGGGATGAACCGCGTGCTTCTCGCAATCCATGTTGATGATCCAAGCGGCGGATCTCCTGATCTCGACACACGAGATCCGATGTCTTCTTCACGAGCGGGGTGCACCGAAGGAGACGGAGATCCTCGAGCAAACCATCGGGCAGCATAACGACGATGCCGCAGCGATGGAGAACCTCTCTAGGGCATCCATGGTGGACGGCCACATGAGAGAGAGAGGACGTGTAGAGAGAACGAGAGAGAGAGAGAGAGAGAGAGATTTGTTGCCTCAACTTATGTGTCTAGAAGAGCAATGGGGTGCCTCTCCTTTTATAGGGTTTTGAGATCCATGGATCTCAATCCATGTGTCAACACAAATTCAATGGTCCACATCAATTTGTGTTTCTTTCAATGGTCATGATTTGTTGCTAAAAACACAACAACAATTAATTTAATTTAAATTAAATATATGTTGATAAATCAACACAATTTAATTACAAAATTAAATCATCAATACATGGAGATAATGAAAGGAGAGAAAGCCTCCTTCCATGTGGAGAGGGGGGACGGCCTCCCTTTCCTAGTGGGAGTGGTGGCCGTCCACCCTCCTCCATTAGGAAGGTGGCTATTTCACCTTTTATGTAATCTCCATTATTTGCAACAACTTTTGTTGCAAATTATTTCACAAAAAATAAATCCAATTTATTTTGTGAACATTGCAATCATGCCATTGAAAAAATTGTGAATCACATTCACAACCCAAAACAAAATGTAAATTACATTTTCAATTTGATGTCCAATGTGAATCCAATTCACATTAACATTTAATTAACAAATGTAAATTACAAATAGCTCTCTCTTATATATTATAAATCACATTTATAATATATATGACTAATATGGATATTGCTATCCACATTATTCATATCCATGATAATTAAATCATACTTAATCATCTTGGATCTCTATTCTCTTGTGTCCAAATAATATGAATCATATTCATATTACTTACATCTTTGATAATCAAATCACATTTAATTATCTCAGATAACTCTCTTTATAATATGAATCAAATTCATATTACTCATGATAATTAAATCACATTTAATTATCCATTTTCTCAATGCTCGGATACATAAATCAACAGTAGAATTATCCATGAACTCCTTCAAGGATAATGCGCTTTCTCCGCAGATACTTGGAGATAAGGACAGGGCGATTGTATTGTTCCACGTATAGTGACATGGATATTGAGATCGTATCTCAAATCCAGATCGCGGGCCTCCCATAGATGCTTGATTAAATCAAGACCGTAAATCTAATCTTCTCATTGTATCTGAATCACATTCAGATCAATGTCCAATACTTGGACCAAGATCAGATCACTTCTCTACTGAGAGGAGTCACTAAAATCCAGACCCGTTTCATCACTCCATAGGAATGGAAGCGTCATGGTTATACAATCGTTTATGATCACATCACCCTCAGGTATTCCCAATACCTGTACATCCTGCATACTGGAAGACTCAGACTAAACCCGAAGTATTCGATCAACTTTATACTGTCAACTTCATGGTTTTATCAGTAAGTTTCTCATTCGATCATTGGGAGTCGGTATCGATCATATACTTTCCAAAAGCATATATCATACCTAGGTCTTGATCATATACTTTCCAAAATCATATATCAAACCTACAAATTCAGTCAAGCTTCCAAAGCGAGACGACCGTGCGCACGGAATTTGATTCTTCCCAATATCTCATGAGTGAGCTCATGTCTTCCGGTTCAGTAACTGAACCTGTATGATCCCTTTGAGAGATCGTATTACTCATATGCCCTTATATGCACACCAGCGCGCCGGTGTGTAGACCTTGATTAGGTCATCAACCTATTGGTCTGCCAAATGTACATACTTAGACATATAGCAACACATCTGTCTCCGGTCAGAGGATGCGTGCCTATATCCTGACAGCATACGATATAGGACTTTGGTTATCTCGATCTCGTTAAGTCAACTCTTTGACCTAACTAATCTGACACCTCTGAATCTCTATTCCTATGCAGAGGACCTGCATCAAGAGGTCGGTCAGATATCAGCCTTCAGAGATAAGGATTGCCATCTCCTACTCAGGCTGGAGATCATCTCTTAACAATCATCTGACGGTGCTTGATGAGTCCTCAATCTAACTCTTTAGATATTCATTCAAGCACCAGCCTCTATGATTCAATAGTTGAATCAACAGCTGTATGATCATCAAGATGGCCATGGTACATAACCCTAATTGTACTAAGGGACCTATTATGCAAATTATGTATTCTTCATTTCAGATTAAGGAGTGAATTGCAATAACATTTATTGCATAATGGCTCGCCGTGGGCTCGCATTTCCAACAATCTCCCACTAGCCCAAAGAGCCATTAATGGGCTAATCATTTAAACCCGCACTCATGTGACAATCATAGGCTATTTAGAAAATAGCTAGGTAAGCTGATCAGTCACTCTATTCCCGCGAGACTATGCCAAGTCCTTTTACGGCACTTGCATATCCCCAGTAACAGTGCTCGCATCTAATGCGAATGTTGCATCTCATGCAACCAATACCCAATCTAGTTGGTTACATTGTCCCTGACATCATAACCAGTATCCCCATAATCCTTATTAGAATACCTTCATTCCTGGAGATCTCTATCTCCTAAGGTATCTATAGTTTAGACCTTTATAGATCACTATCTACATGGTCTTAAACTTTTGAAGATAAGACTTTGAGATTACTATCTCAAAAATCTCCTCATCTATGAAGATTTTGTTATTTCTGCAATCAAGTGTTTTATCTCTACAGTAGGATTAGTAACAATTTACTACTCCCACTGCATGACAGACATCTGGTATTTGTACACTCTAGCATACACTCATCTTCTCGTAACTAATGCACAAGTGCAAGTAGTTGTAGCATTTACTTCCTCAACTCTTTGAGGTGCTATCCCTTAAGATAGGTCAGTACCATATCTTAAGGGTTAGAAGCCTTTCTTGGAATTTCTATGAATAGAATATGTCCAAGGTATACTACAAATGTGACAGTCCAATTATCCTCTTCTCTTGGCTTCTGAACAACTTCAGAACTAAGATCTAAGAGGTATCTTTGAAATCATATTTCAAGATATGGAATAACCAGATTATAAAACACTTATTATTATCCTTATATCATTTTAAATGATCAGGATATCATCTACATTTAGCGCAATGAACACATAGGCACTCCCACTAAGCTTCGCATGGCTCATCAAGATTTCATTTGAAATCATAACATTTATAATTTCATCAAATCTTATGGTCTATCTCAAAGAAGCTTATTTGAGTCCTTAGATGGATTCCTTATCTTGCACACCTTGCTTTCCTCAACCATGAAGCCCTGGGGCTACTTCATGTGAATATCCTCAGAGAGATATTCATAGAGGAATGCAATCTGGACTTACATCTCGAAGATGCAATAGTCAAGTTGTGTAGCTAAGGTTAGCAATATTCTGATGATCTTAAGCATGTTCACCGAAAAGCAAGTCTCATTGCAAGCAATGTCTTCTCTTCCATGTGTAGCTCATTGCTACGAACTATGCTTTGAAGGTATGTACCTTCTCATCAGGTTCCCTTTCTCTTGAAGATCCATTTACACCTTTACGGGTCTTACCCATATAGATGGATCCTCTAGGGTCCATATACAACACTTGTACATGAAGTCTACATTAGACTTTTATTGCTAACATCCATCTATCCATGCTATGATCTTCAGAAGCTTCATCACATGAAGTTCGATCATTGTCAGATTTCTTTGACACATGGAATCCATCCTCAAACTTATTTGAAGAGGTTTTAGTGTTTCATCTTCAATTATCCTTTTAGTTTCCATTTTTTTAGGAGCCTCATTATCTTTTCAAGATTAAATGAGTTCCTACACTTCATTTTTATCTTGATTCTCAAGAGTCTCAACCTCCAAGAATCACATTCTCAGAGATGAGATGTTTCAAGAATCTCAAGGTCATAAAGTAGGTATCCAATACCATCCTTTATTTTCCTAATGAAGTAGCACTCTTAAGTGCTAGATTCCAACATACATGGAACCTTATTAAGGATATACATTGTAGTCTCTACTACACATACATACCTGGAAACTAAGGGATAATTATGCTAAAATTCATCATTGATAAGATCATGTCACACATGATCCAATTGTATCTCCCTATAACTCTATTGAGTTAAGATGTGTTAGGAGGATTGAGATAGAAATGATATTCATATCTCTATAAGGTATTCTTTGAATTTATCTAGTAGATACTTGCTACCTAGATTAGATCAAATTCATTTTATCTTCCTTAAAACTTTGGTTTTTAAACCAAAAAATAATGAAATCTTTGAACATTTCAAAGGTTTCTTAGGTGAAGAGAAGAAATCTCATATCATACATAATCATCAACAGATATCACATATCCATAATGTTTACTATGATATAGATGATCTATATACATCAATATGCATGAGATCCTGAATACCTTGGCATCTTACACCTTTCTCTAAGAAGGGTGCATTGGACATTTTACTTTAAATACAATATTCATAAGTATGTAAGTTTTGAAATTTTAGACATTCTAAAGTTTCATCTCTTACTAGTCTATTGATCAAATCAATAAACAAATGTCCAAAGCTTGATGCTAGATCATTGTCAAATGATCTTCATCCTCATATTGATCTTAAGTTTTAATTTCAACATTTAGAAATGTTAATGAGCCATTCATCAATTTTCTAATTTAGTGGAGTCCACTAGATTTTAGATTACTATCTGAAATATCTCCATCATAACTCTTTATGATAGTTCTACCTCAGAATTCATGTTTATTTCCAACATTTAGAAACAAACAATGAGTGTATTCTTATATCTAGGTCATAGAGACATTCTCTAAGACTAAGGACTCTCCCACTGAAATTAACAAGTCTATTAATCCAACAGAGATTGTTGCAACAATTGCATCAATATCCATATGGATAACTATAAACCTTTAAGATCAAATTTTCCAATCTTCTAAAACATATGCAACCTATTGCAAATGTCATCAGAAGATTGAGATACAATTATTTGACTTTATCTTATCAATGATTTATGTAGATTAATCCGATGCTCCATCCGAGTCCTTCTCTAAGGATTCTAGATAGACTTGATAGTCATACTATCAACACATCAACTTATTGCAGTATTGGCATTCATCCAACTCTTCGGATGATATATGGAAGTCAAAGATGTATAGTCAACTCTTTGACCATACTTCTTACTCGGGTCCAACCCATGCTTCCACTGCGCTCCCTTTATCTATAAGCAACCATTGCTTAAGACTAAGGATCTCTTATGTAAGAGCATTTCAACATTTATACATGCTTCATTAAATTCATACAATATGAATATTATGAAGCTTCATGAATGACCAGAGTATAGATAGTAGAATGATGACACTCATCATCTACATCCATCTAAACTCTTAAAACATAGGTTCAGGTAGGTACTCAAACAATTTGAACACATCATCTCTTATAGAGCTACCATTCTACATGATGCAGAGAACCATGTCACTCATGATTAAATGTCAAGAGCACATATGTATGCCAGAATATCTTCATTAATTTTATAAGGATTATTTGATAATTGCGATCATCATCGACATGTCACTTCCAAAGTACATCCGATGAGAGATCAAGACTATAGAGACATACAAACCCTAGGGTTGTAGTCCTATTATCTATTTAATTGTCATTCCTCAATATTATGAGGAAACTTGCACATTGCAACCACATACATTATGTGTCCAATTGCAAGTACAATATCTGGATCATGAGTCCAATCCATGATATTTTACTGGTTATTATTGAGTATATCATTGAGTGGGTTTTAATGAAGGATTATCTGAAATAAGAAATTTGCATAAATATATGAATATATATATTTTACTTTGATTTAGGATTTTTTTTATATCAAAGTTGTCTTGTCTTGTCAACATTGAAAGTTCATTCCCTTAATCACTTTCAATGTAAGAGATATACTTACCATTATATCTCAACAAGATCTGGGATCTCCTTCCTTATCTTTGTTACATCCCAATAATATGAGAATCTGCAACTCGGATAAAAAGAAGCGGGAACACATTCCGCTTTGCAAGTCCAACTTGCATCTCCCAATTCGGTCTTTAACACCCGGGCCCACCACCCCTAAGGCAATGTTGACCCGTCATTAATTGAACCAACCGTCAACAGGAATACAACTCGCTATGCGCAATCCAATATCACCCCAATAATATGAGGACCCGATATTGGGGTCACTACGTATACGTCCTTACTCTTTCGAGAAGCGAAGAGCCCGATCCAAATGGATCGTATGCAGGAGCTGTCACTTCGGACAGGCGTCTCCTACATACAATATCTGGCGACGGAACCCTTGGCCTTGACGGGAGACCATGGATGTCACTTATGTGATCCTCCATATCATATTCAAATTCTAATTAATCATTATGAATCATATTCATTATGATTAATTCTTCCAAGGGAAATAACACATCTATTTATAATAGAGTGTCTTAATTTTAATTGGATTCCAATTAATCTAATCATATTAAATTAATGATCCAATTAATATCCAACAAACAATTTTTAATTGTTACTTGAATTATGGTATTATCTCAAATACGCATTATTTCGAATTTTAATAATTAGAAATACATCATGATTTCTTAAGCATTATACTAACCCTACCCGCTGTCATGGCCAGTACCGACGAGAGTGGGACAGACCACATACGTTGCAACCCGTAACCCCAATGCTCTCCGACTAGACACCATATCCACCTCGGGAAAGGATAATGCAAAATAGATCATTTTGTACTTGAGATGATCATCGGTTCTTCAACCGAAATTATACCATATAGTAATAATCAAAACAATTTTGATTAACATTATAATGAGATTTGCTAAACAAATCCCAAGTCCTATTCAAGCAACATGTTTGTTGGAATGTTGATCATGTAGATCATGTAACCAATCTTGATCTAGATCACATCTAATCATTTATTGGTTAGGGCAAAGTCATTTAAGGACATAATTATCATCAAATATTTCACAAATATTTATGCATAATTATTCCAGGAAATTAAACAATTTAATTTCACTAATTAATTAAATGACAATCACTAGGTTCTTGATTAGGAAAGTATTTTCAGCAGTGACCCTCACTCACTAAAAATACCATATCTCAATCAATTTAAATCCAAATTAAGCAAAGTAAATTTCTAAAGTTTGCTAACTTGATTTACAACAGAACCCAAGTGATTTGCACGCATTTCAAGGCGTTTCAAATCCGCAATTAACATCTTAATTACGTCATGATCCGCAGTCCCCGAAACAGTGGATACATGTTCACTAAAATGAGCATATCTAGAGCAAACGGAATCGAAATCACGCAAACTCAGATCCTACGGTTTCCTTATATAATGGGGAATAAAATCCAAATATTATTTTCGTGTTTAAACAATTTAAACAGTACCGAAAATAATATCAAAACAGAGATGCGAAAATGAAATGCAAGAAAACTTTCGCAAACCCTAATGAACCCAAGTCGTCCTCGGTTTATGGATCGTATCCAAAACCACCGACCTAAGGCACTGATACCACTTGAAAGATATGGTTAGATCCTCAAGCGCATCACGGAAGCATGAGCGTCGCATCGAATACGACGAAGAACGACTAGTCGCACTAGTTGTTCTATGCAGCGGAAATTAAAAAATTTTCTTGCGACGAAACCACATGATCCAAGAACACTTCTCGGATCGTTTCGTCTAAACCACAAACAAGTATTAGGTTTACCTCTTGAAGCGTGGTTGCGATCGAGTCTCTAAACAAAGAGACCTCCTGTCTCAAGTCCGATCCGACGGAGGAGACGCTTGCGAGCGCGGGGATGAACCGCGTGCTTCTCGCAATCCATGTTGATGATCCAAGCGGCGGATCTCCTGATCTCGACACACGAGATCCGATGTCTTCTTCACAAGCGGGGCGCACCGAAGGAGACGGAGATCCTCGAGCAAACCATCGGGCAGCATAACGACGATGCCGCAGCGATGGAGAACCTCTCTAGGGCATCCATGGTGGACGGCCACATGAGAGAGAGAGGACGTGTAGAGAGAACGAGAGAGAGAGAGAGAGAGAGAGATTTGTTGCCTCAACTTATGTGTCTAGAAGAGCAATGGGGTGCCTCTCCTTTTATAGGGTTTTGAGATCCATGGATCTCAATCCATGTGTCAACACAAATTCAATGGTCCACATCAATTTGTGTTTCTTTCAATGGTCATGATTTGTTGCTAAAAACACAACAACAATTAATTTAATTTAAATTAAATATATGTTGATAAATCAACACAATTTAATTACAAAATTAAATCATCAATACATGGAGATAATGAAAGGAGAGAAAGCCTCCTTCCATGTGGAGAGGGGGGACGGCCTCCCTTTCCTAGTGGGAGTGGTGGCCGTCCACCCTCCTCCATTAGGAAGGTGGCTATTTCACCTTTTATGTAATCTCCATTATTTGCAACAACTTTTGTTGCAAATTATTTCACAAAAAATAAATCCAATTTATTTTGTGAACATTGCAATCATGCCATTGAAAAAATTGTGAATCACATTCACAACCCAAAACAAAATGTAAATTACATTTTCAATTTGATGTCCAATGTGAATCCAATTCACATTAACATTTAATTAACAAATGTAAATTACAAATAGCTCTCTCTTATATATTATAAATCACATTTATAATATATATGACTAATATGGATATTGCTATCCACATTATTCATATCCATGATAATTAAATCATACTTAATCATCTTGGATCTCTATTCTCTTGTGTCCAAATAATATGAATCATATTCATATTACTTACATCTTTGATAATCAAATCACATTTAATTATCTCAGATAACTCTCTTTATAATATGAATCAAATTCATATTACTCATGATAATTAAATCACATTTAATTATCCATTTTCTCAATGCTCGGATACATAAATCAACAGTAGAATTATCCATGAACTCCTTCAAGGATAATGCGCTTTCTCCGCAGATACTTGGAGATAAGGACAGGGCGATTGTATTGTTCCACGTATAGTGACATGGATATTGAGATCGTATCTCAAATCCAGATCGCGGGCCTCCCATAGATGCTTGATTAAATCAAGACCGTAAATCTAATCTTCTCATTGTATCTGAATCACATTCAGATCAATGTCCAATACTTGGACCAAGATCAGATCACTTCTCTACTGAGAGGAGTCACTAAAATCCAGACCCGTTTCATCACTCCATAGGAATGGAAGCGTCATGGTTATACAATCGTTTATGATCACATCACCCTCAGGTATTCCCAATACCTGTACATCCTGCATACTGGAAGACTCAGACTAAACCCGAAGTATTCGATCAACTTTATACTGTCAACTTCATGGTTTTATCAGTAAGTTTCTCATTCGATCATTGGGAGTCGGTATCGATCATATACTTTCCAAAAGCATATATCATACCTAGGTCTTGATCATATACTTTCCAAAATCATATATCAAACCTACAAATTCAGTCAAGCTTCCAAAGCGAGACGACCGTGCGCACGGAATTTGATTCTTCCCAATATCTCATGAGTGAGCTCATGTCTTCCGGTTCAGTAACTGAACCTGTATGATCCCTTTGAGAGATCGTATTACTCATATGCCCTTATATGCACACCAGCGCGCCGGTGTGTAGACCTTGATTAGGTCATCAACCTATTGGTCTGCCAAATGTACATACTTAGACATATAGCAACACATCTGTCTCCGGTCAGAGGATGCGTGCCTATATCCTGACAGCATACGATATAGGACTTTGGTTATCTCGATCTCGTTAAGTCAACTCTTTGACCTAACTAATCTGACACCTCCGAATCTCTATTCCTATGCAAAGGACCTGCATCAAGAGGTCGGTCAGATATCAGCCTTCAGAGATAAGGATTGCCATCTCCTACTCAGGCTGGAGATCATCTCTTAACAATCATCTGACGGTGCTTGATGAGTCCTCAATCTAACTCTTTAGATATTCATTCAAGCACCAGCCTCTATGATTCAATAATTGAATCAACAGCTGTATGATCATCAAGATGACCATGGTACATAACCCTAATTGTACTAAGGGACCTATTATGCAAATTATGTATTCTTCATTTCATATTAAGGAGTGAATTGCAATAACATTTATTGCATAATGGCTCGCCGTGGGCTCGCATTTCCAACAGGGGGTGGCGGCCCTGCCTCCTGCCGCAAATATTTTTTTGTTTTATTTTTTATATGTCAAGAGAAATAATTTTTTTAAAAGAAACTGTAAACATAAACATAATAATTTTTTATATTTTTATATTTTTTCAATTTTTCCTATAAAATAAAAATATTATTATTAAAATTTTTTATTTTTATAGACAACATAAGATGCGTGAATGGGTGTGGATCATGCGATATGGAAGATGGACCTGAATCTCTGATCACCGTGTACGACCAGAGTTGATAGATTATGTGAGGTAGAATGAGAGTGTGTGTGGATCGAGAAGATGAGATGAGAATCCGATTTCGAGGCAGATCAAATCGGGGTGGAATTTTTTTAGGAATTTAATATCTAAATTTTAATTAAGAAATCAAAGCACAAATGGAGTCTAATATTTATCTATGGAAAATGATGGAAAATAAAATTGAATCTCACATCAGGATTGGACACGCTGTGATGGCCTCGATAAGGACAGAATCATTGTCACCGACTGGCTCAGAGGTTGGGCACCTTTCTGAGATGAAAAACTCTCAGAGATCAGGCTCCTCTCCACCAAAGATTGATCAAAGAATAATGAAGGAAAGAGACCCAATAAAAAGAGAAGAAAAATAAAAAAAAGAAGAGATGTACAATTAATGAATGTGTTTAGTGGTAAGTTAACTAACTAATAAATTAATTAAAAAACTGAATTCAAAATAAAATAAAATAAAATAAATAAAATAATTAATTTATAAAAATTAGTTAGCTACCTTAATGGTGGTTATTTAAGGCATGGAATCAAATCTTTATATACAAGGCATGTTTTCAAATCAAATAAATGAATAAATTAAATAATTGAATAATTAAATCTAAATTTCGTGATTAAATTAATTTAGTTAATTAATGTTAGATATTTAATTTTTTGGTGATTTTTATGTAAGGAAATTAGTTGTATACAAGTATTATATACATATAGTATAATATACACATGTACAAATATAGAAATTATTTTTAAGTTATTTTTAAGTTATTTTTTTATTTTTTATTTTAATAATGAAGATAATATTTATAATTATATATATTATGTATAAAAAATAAATATGAATAAATATATACAATAAGAAAGCGATAAAACTGCACAAACCACCCCAAAAATGAACTTTTCAATCGTAACTCCAAAAATTATGAAACCGTAGCAATTTGAAAGATAATTTAATTTAGAGTACAATGGAAGTGAGTTTGATTTAATTTGAGTTCGTATGGAGCCTGAATTGGTCTTTCATATATCACTTTATGGCTTTTTCGGAGTGTGATTATTTGTAATCTGTACATTATTTTGCTTTACAATTATTTTTATTATTTACAAAGCATTTTTATTTACAACTTTTGGTTAGAAAAAATATTTAATTTGAGGTCAATCTATGTACAAATAAAATAATATAAGTTTTGTACAAATATACAGGGAAAAATATTTACAAATTATTTTGGATTTTTGGATTAAAGACTCTATCTTCCCCTACTTTATTCCTGGTCGATCAGGTCAAGTCTTGACCTTCTCTCAGTGTTCGGGTTAGTCTGCATTTATTTCATAAATACAGTCTTCATTTTTCTTTTCTTCTTCTTTTCTTCTTTATTCTTCTATTTGAGTATAAAAAGTATTAAAAATGCATATTTAAAAAATGCATGCAAAATGGTAATTTCATGATATTAGTAGGTATTTACAGGTGTTTGACGAAGGAAATGACGCTAAAATAAAAGAATAAAGATGAACCACGTATTCATCATTGACCGCCAATCACCATACCCTCTTCTGACGAGGAACCTGTTTTCTTTGATTATTCCCAAGTGCCATGTTTCTTAACAACCCTTGATCCCTTCATAGGATCTCTTTCCCCGATCCTCCATAATTTACGCCGTAGCATCAGATAGATTGTACATCATGTCGATTCTTCTAAAATCACCTGTCAATAAGGGTGTGTCGTCTGTCTATAAATAAAGCTCCAAGCTCTTCCTTCCCTTTTTGATCCCCTTCAAGCTTCGCCAGGTATCCTGGTGAGTGTGTTGAGGTCCATGTGACAGTTGTATACCTCCCCGAGCTTGGAGACGGCATGGAGAGGACAAGGCGATGGTCCATGGTGATGCTCCGACCACCCTGCTCCCTGAGCTTTCTCTGAAGTATAGGAGCCACCCTTTCTACCTTATTTTGATTGAATTTTACATTTTCTTTTCAATTATGCATTAAGTTTAGGGATTAATCCATAGTTTTAGCTTGTAATCACCTAATTCGTAGTTCGCCGGAGCCTAGCTCCGATGACCCTCCTCCATCGTGCTCGACAATTGACCGACCCGCTACCACCTTCCCTTCACTCCTCTTCGTCCTCCAAACACAACGCCCACTTCCACTCATTCAGATCTGGCCTAGATCTGTACACTCGATCTCCTCTCTCTGCCACAGATCGGAGATCGTCATCCGACGCATACTTTCACCCATTCCCACTTTTGGTGCATCCCTGAGCACCCCCTTTGGTTTCAACTGACTCGTATGCAGGACTGAACACCAAAGACCTGCTAGAGAGGGTTTTTGAAGCCCACCTGATGTTCCTGAAGCTCTTGATCTTCCTCGATCATGTGGGCATCCTCCGATCATCACCGGACCCCTTTGCGCCATCCAGACACTAGAGGGACTTGCCAGGAATCTTTTTGGCCTATCAACAACGAAGTAGGAGCTCGGGACATGGAGATTCGGTCGATCGAATTTCACCGTGCAATAGTTCTTCCCTATTCTTTTAGTGGCCTTCATTGCCGTTCGATCAACCCTGTTCTTCGTGAAGTTCAGCAGCCATTCGATGCGCTTTGCCTCAGCCACCCGATCGAGAGCTAGGATCTAATCCTAGCCATCCCTTGTGAAGCATCATCATTGCATGTAGAGGCGCCACATGGACGAGTGAGTGATGTTTAGTCGTTCGATCGTACCTAATAAGGGGTAAATTGCATACTTAGCCCTGTTCTTTTTGCATTTATTAATTAATCATGAACATAAAAGGATAGTGTAAATAAAATGGTAAAATTGCATGTAGACCCATGTAATTATGTTATATTACATATAGGTCCATGCTAGGTCACCTCATGTATCGTCCCACATGAGGCGGCCATTTTGCAAACATGCCCCTTTGACTTGTCGTATTTATGTTTGGTCCCAAAGTATTTCATGTACGTTGTATATATTTGGAAATATTGCACAGATTCCCCTAGAATTTATTTTATTTACATATGCCCCTGCTAGCCATTGTATTTTTGTGTGTTTGATGTATTAATTAAAAATAGCTACAGTGCTCCGAAAATCACAAAAAAATTAATTTGGAAAATTTTGGATGGAATTTTATATTTTTAACTTCCATTTCAATTTCAGCCAAATATTTTATCCATGTTTTAAGCTTTTTTTGGATTTAAAATTATATAAAAATTAGCGAAACTCACAAAAAATCACAAAACAATAAAAATCATTTAAAAGCTAAAAATATTTATTTCCACAGCTTTTGGATATTTTATTTATATTTATGCCAATAATATCTATTATTATATATATAGTCTTAGATATTCTATATTAGATATCTAAAATCTAAAAATCTAGAAAGACAATATAAAAATATAAAATTAAAACAAATACAAAATTATAAAAACAAAAATCTGTATTTTTTTTTAAAAACCACTATATTGAATGACTTCTTGTACATATTATGCTTTGAATGGCAATAATAGTAGGCTACCAATTTTGCTATATGTGGTTCGACCTCTACACATTTACTTGTTATAAATTTAGTTGTAATAAATCTTAACTCATATTATGTGTTATTCATTACTTGATCTTTATAGTGGGTTAATTGTTGAGCGATTGAGGTACATCGACTGTAGTTTCACCTTGTGATACCTTACAACCCTCGACAGATCTCTCTCTTCAATCACCCCGACCCATAAGTCAGAACTTTGACTGGCTTCCATGTTTCTTCAGGCTTCTCACACTTGATGAATACCCATTCATCACTCTTTATTCTTATATTTTAGCTACAAAAACCTTTGCAAATGCATGTATATTCAGGTAAATACAAATAATTATCAAAAGCATGCATTGTATAAAGTTTAATAATTAGCATGTTTTTGTGCAAAAATAAAAGAATAAAGAGTAAAAAGAAAAAGAGGGAAATATCTAGAATAAATATTGAGCAACCTAACCCAAGGGAGGGCTCAGCATGGGCCTGACCGCATAAAAACCAAAGTAGAGGGAGATAGGGGCTCATGTGTGTAGATATTTATGTAAATAAAATAAAAAATATTTTCCTCCCAAAAATAGATTTGTAAATATTTGTATATATATATATAAATATAAAAACAAGATAAAAATAGAAAAAAATTAAAAATAAAACAAAAACATCACTCACGTACATAGTCACCTTGTATATAGTCCACTCATCCTATTTATTTAACTTTATAAATAAATAAAATTAATTTCCAAAAATTTTGTAAATATTCTATATGATATGGTGTAAATAAATAAAATAAAAAACAATTAAAACAAAAACAAAATAAAAATAACAAAAATTAAAAATCCAAAAATACTTTGTAAATATACCATGTATATACATGTACATATATATTTATTTATTTCACCTATGTATATAAACAATAAAAATAAAATAAAAATATCTTTTTAATTCCTAATATTATACTATAAATAGACAAAATACAAATGGGAATAAAAATGCCATATATTGTAATAACAAATTAAAAATCAAAAAAATTAAAATCCCATATATTGTATATATACCTGTATATAACCCTACTATACACTATTTTTACTTTGAAAAATTAAGTAAAAATCACTAAAAAATAGAAAAAAATAAAACAAAAATATTTCATGTTTTGACTTTTTATTAATTCGGCCGTTTTCTATTTTTTATTTTATTTCTAAATATCTGCCACGTGGCCTTCACCCATTGGCCCTGGGGATTGTTGACCACCCGGTCAACTGCCCCCCCCAGGACCACTCCCACGGGTTAGGTGCCCGACCCGATTTCTTGCATTTTTCGTACCCCAACCCGATTCCCTCTCGCCTAAACCCTGGGTCCGAATTGATCACGTCATATCCGCCACCCTCGCCGGAGCCACCGTCTCGGGATCCGCGCACTCCAGTGCCCTACCCGCGCTCTTCTTCCCGGACCCTCCACCGTATATAGTCCCAGCTCCGCCACCTCCATTCGCATCTTTGGCTCATTTGCTTCGCTACCTGTGACCTCTACTGTGTTGGCGAGAGTGACAGCTTGCTCCAGCAAGTGTCGCAGTGAGGAGGGAGCAAGCGACCACTGATCCGGCAAGCTATCACCGCCGTGCTCCGCCCAGAGCTGGAGCCAGAGCGTCAGACGTCGACGCTCCTTGAGGCGAGGACCCAGAGCTGCGCAAGCTCGACCATAGTCGACTCGACCACCCAGGTAGACCCTTTGCCCTTTCCTCTTCGCTAATTTTAGATTACCCCCAAATCTCACCGTCGCCGTTCATCTCCGATTCCGGCCACCCCCGCCTTTCACTCGATCATCGGACCTTACCATCACCTCTGCCTTCCTCCCGTGCACGTTCTCCATACTCCCATTCAACCCAGCTCGCACAGGAGCTGGGGCTCGAGCTCCTCCGTCCACACCTTCGTCGGAGCTCGCCCATATCGACTCCCCGACCACCTTCACCTCGCCTAATCGGGTCGAGGCAGTTTGCCCTCGACCCGCGAGTGTTCTGGTCTACTTTGCAGGATCATCCAGGCCCATCTGAGGGCTTGGACCATTCGGGCCAGGAGCTCCACCTCCGCCGACTTCGCCGGAGCTCCCCAGAGCTCGGCCGGGTCATCGGAGACCTCCAGCAGACGCGGAAGCCTTCCACGCACCTTCTACGATCATCAGAGGGCTCCCAGGAGGAGGCCAACGCCGTCACGACCTCGGCGAAGTTCGCCGGAGGCTAGTTCGTCCCCCACCTTCGTCTACCGTTCGATCGCCCCCCGCGCTCCAGATTTGATCGTGTCCATCCATTTGCGGAGCATCCCCGACCGCCAGATCCTTCAGGGGAACGATCTACTCCATTGATCAGCTGGGTTGAGCCGCGACGCGTCTTCACCGTCGGATCCAGCACGTGGCGAAGCTCCAGCCGTTCGATCAGCACGAGGAGCCCAGCCTTGGAGAGCCACCAGCATCCTGACCGTCCATCTACCACGTGGCATCCATCCAGCAGCTTGACTTAATAAAGGGTAATTTACCCTTAGGCCCTATCTTTTCTGTTATTTAGCATTAGTCCTATAGATACGTTATCTAGTTGTTTAGTTTTTGGTACATTTACATAGAGGACCCTGTACTTTACTTTCTTTGCATTTATGCCCCTGTGTATGGTGTAGCACGTGCTTCGACACATGGTTTTCTGGTGTATTTGCATTTACGCCCTTGTAGTTCTGGATGTTACTCAATGAATGAATACTTTTGGTTAATTGCAGATATGCCCTTGTGAGTTGTTTTTATACGCATGTGCGTGATTTAAGTGGGTATTTTGCAGGCAAGCCCTTGGGCTTTTGATACCTGTTACCAAATAGCCCTCGGAACTTGTTTTCCTTACAGATAGGTCCCTGAGTGCCCCAGACACGTGCTTGTCACGTGATTTCTTGGGTATTTTGCACCGGACCCCCCAGGACTCCTGGTATTTGCGTTTTGGTCCCTGTGTGCTGTGCCCTTGTGTTTGATTTTAATAAAATAGCAAATCAACTCCAAATTTGATGAAAATTGGACACATTGCTCTTGCCATGATGTAAAATTTTCTATAAATTTTGGAGACATTTTAGACACTGTTTGATATTTTTAAAAATTCAAAAAGACGTATTTTCTTTACTGTCTGATTTGAAAAATCACAAAAAAATATTAAAACTTAGCTAAAAATTACAAAAAAATTTCTTACTGTTTTTTTGGATTGCTTGATTTTCTAGCCAATTTTGGCTGTTTTTCCTTATATAAAACACCTAAAAATTGAAAAACACTCAAAAACTCATAAAAAGTCTAATAAATAATTTAAAAATCCAAAAATAATAATTTAGGTGCTTCAATTTTCCTTGTTTTCTTCTCTATACAGGAAAAATACCTCCAGGCTTATTGGAGACTTTTAGATATTTTATCTAAGTCTCCTCAAGCTCGGCTGGACAATACCTTCTTTTTCATTCACTGTTTGATTTTTAGAAAATTAAATAAACACCAGAAAAATCTCAAAAATTCACTAAAAACAGTAAAAATTATAAAATACATAAAAATATTTTTTCTGGAATTTTTGCTTGAGTTTTGATACATTAAATAAATAGTTGAATTGCTTGCTTTCCTTGTTTTCCTTAGTTTCTTAATTAATTAAAAATCCAAAAAAATATAAAAACCCTAAAAACCACCAAAAATACCCTTTTCTTCTCTTTTATTCTTTTTGACTACTTCGTAGGCCGCAAGGCCATTACGTGCTCCTTGTGTTCGACCCTGGTCGCTATACCAGGTTAAAATAATAGCAAGACCGCTATTGATCTTTAGTTGATTTTATTTGATATTGGTGGTCTATTTTTCTGGATTGATCGAGTCCGAGTGATTGAGGTCGCGACGACCATTTAGTACCTTTACCTTAGTCGCTTGGCTTGGTCATCAGAATGGCGTCGTTGTCGGGGAGCACGACTTAGTAGTCGATTTTCGATTTTTCCCGCGGTTTTCTTTTTCGCGGCTTTTTGTGCATATTTTGTATAGATCATTTAATTGCATAATTGTTTAAATAATCTGGTCTGACGTTCTGTTTATTTTCTTGCGAGGGGCCCGAGGATCGAGGCGGCTTCTTCGGAAGCCGACGCAACCGCGAGAGTCGGAGGCGACTCTTTTCTTTACAAGAGCCGCAGGAGAGCGCGAGGAACGAGCAGGAGTGCGGGAGCCGCGGGATAGCCGCGGAGTAGCGTAGTTTAGATTAGGTTTTATTTCTGCAATAATTGAACTATTATTGTAATAATACAGGGACAGACAGAGACTTGAACTTTCGGGGTCTGTTTCGCCGAGCCCCGGTGTGCTCGGGGGACACCTTAGCTAGTTCGGTTTTTCGCGGTTTTTACGCGGTTTTTCCTCTACTGCCTTTTCCGGTTTCACGCGGATTTTCGAGCCCCTAGCCGTAGGATTTTCTGCTTGATTGTGATGTAATTCATAGGATCCAAACACCCTAATATAATTGCCTGTTCCTATAGTGCGATAATTGGACCTATAATAAAAAAATAATAAAATAGCCGTTCCATCACCTTCGAGCCTACGCGCCGCGAGCCCGCCCCGTCAAGCGCTACTCCTGAACTCGACCTGTCGAGAAGAGGAGGGGTGGGTCTAGACCGGACTCCTTGGATTGAAGGCTGGTGGTCGGCTAGCCGTTCTTTCGAGTAGCACTGCTGTTTAGGGACTCGGTTTTTCTGCCTGCACCATTGAGGTAGTTTATTTCCTGTCTTTTAAATTCTGCGTGGATCATCTTGCATGTAGACTGCTGGAGTCAGGTACACATTTCTATCTCTGCATGCATCATTGATTTCTCGCGCATCGACTTTTTCGTCTTCTCCCCCATGTTTTGGACTAAATAACCAGGAGAACCGAAAAATTCGTTAGGCCTTTATTTTTATTGAAAAATATTAAAAAGAAAAAAACCATAAATTTGGGACTGTTTAAGCTATTGACCCTAAAAGACACTTGACTGAAAAATTTGTCTTGGGGAGAGCAACCCCCTCATTGTTTGGTTTGGTTGCGTGAGAGAGTGACCCGTTCACTAGGTAGAGCCCTCCGGTGCTATTCCTGACTGACTACCGACTCTTCCGTGCGGGCCAGTCGGTTGGGGTAGCATCGGGAATCCCAACAGGTCACGTAAGCGCTCTGATAGATTGTTTGTTCACCTAATAAAATTTGACAAGATAATTTGACCGAGCCTTTACGGTCTTCAGCTCGTGTTGCGTTGGTGAACAGAGGGTTTGGTTGCCGATCATAGTTTTTCCAGATCTCATCCGCCTTACTCGCCAGATCACGATGATGGGCAGGAGGTCTCTTAGGCAGCCTCTGGCTGCACCGCTTTTTAGCACTCCTGACCATTCATCTAGGTCGGTTCGTTGGAGCTCAGACCCGCTCTCCGAACCCGAGTATGACTCCACCCTGTTCCCACTCGACCACCCTTCTTCTTCTGATTCAGAGATACCAATGCCAGAGGAGAGACATACAGATGATTTATCGGCACCTGAGTTCGGTTGTTTTGATTTTTCAGAGACGATGGCCGGCAGTTCCGATGATCGCACCAGAGGTCCACAGGGAGAGCAGCATTTCGTTCTGGACCAGGGTTCGATCAACTCCACCCTGATCGCCTCCCTCGAGTCAGTGCAGCAGCAGCTGAGGGATCAGGGAGAATTCATGATGGACATAAGGAGAGAGCTTGAGCAGATGAGAGCCAACCGCGAGAACCGCAGAGGAGGAGGACCCGACGATGCGGCAGCTGCCGCCGCAGCCGCAACCGCGACAGCAGCCGCAGCAGCAGCATCAGCAGGAGGAGCACCACCACCACTTAGATCGATGCAGGAGAACCACAATCCCGGGTCGACCTTGACACACCGCTGGGTGGTACTTCCAGCGATCGTGGGGGACTTCAAGTTCCCCCTGAACACCTTGCAGCTCTTACCTCGATTTCACGGTTTGGCGACAGAGGAGCCTCATCTCCACCTGCAGGAGTTTGAGATGATATGCAGCACTGTCCACGATCGTCAGGTGGACCAGGATACTATCAGGATGATTGCCTTCCCCTTTTCCTTAGCAGACAGAGCAGCCACCTGGCTGAAGCACTTGGGGAAGTTCGTTTACACCTGGGAGCAGCTCCGCACCGAGTACTTGAACAAGTACTATCCACTCGGGCGGACCAATGCAGCGAGAGCCCTCATCAGCAACTTCTCCATGCTCCCCAACGAGCAATTCCATGAGGCATGGGAGAGGTTTCGTGAGCTGACTGATCGATGCCCGCACCATGATATTTCGATGCCCAACCTTGTGAAGAGTTTCTTCAGCGGGCTGACACCAGAGCTCCAGGGCTTGGTAAATGCTTCTTGTGGCGGGTCTTACTTCGCCAAGGATCACGACCAGGTCTGGGCCATCTACGAGGAGATGGCCGAGAACTATATGGTGATGTCCCAGACCAGGTTATACACTCAGGGCAGACCCCAGTAGCCTGGACCCGTGCAGTACCAGAGGATAGCACGGGTCGATGCCGGTCCATCCAGTTCATCCGCAGTAGCAGCAACACAGGCAGAGTCATCCACTGCGGATATGGGTATCATCAGTGAGAAGTTGGATCGGATGGAGTTGATCGAGAAGAAGCAGTGCCAGGGCATCACTCAGATGGAGCAGATGGCATAGACTCTGAGCGACATGAAGACCCAGCTCATGTGTCTCCAGGAGGCACAGACGGCTCCACAGCCCCGTCTTCAGTCGCGAGGCGATACCGGCGGCAGCAGCAGCTCGTTCCAGCGCTCTAGCTCACACCAGCAGCCTAGACAGGTTCACCTTGTACAGGCGGAGCCGTACCAGCAGCAGCAGCCCTCTTACCAGTCACCACCATCTCTAGACATGCAGATGGTGGTATACCAGCCGGATCAGCCTCTGGCAGTGCTCCCGCCAGCCCAGTACGATGCAGAGCCGTTGATGGATGTCAACGGGATTTGGTATGACCGTCCTCAGCCTGGGATCCGACGAGACCATCCCGGATTCAGGTGGGGGAGTGGAGGTACCCAGCCCCAACAGCAGCCATCTGGCCAGGGAGGCCAGTACAGCCAGCAGAGGGATCACCAGCAGCAACAACCCCCAGTTTACCAGTCACAACAGCAGTCATCCTTCGTTCCTCGTCCCTATCAGCAGGGACAGTCTTGGAGGCGAGAGCAGCCTCACCAGCCACACCAGCAGCAGCACCCTCCTACCTACCCCTCTCAGCAGCAGCCTCATTACCAGAGAGGCTACCCGTCGGGCTCTCATGGTCCACCATACGAGAGCCCCGCCTTGGACGACATAGCTCGCCTCCTCACGGACCAGCATGCTACTTTCAGACGGGAGATGGACGAGTTCCGCCAGGAGATGCGGGACATCGTGAGAGGGAAGGCCGCCATCCCTCCCAGATAGAGCCGAATCCCAACAGCCTGAAGCGGAAATCTGAGCAGGTAGTTTGTACTGAGTATACCACTCCTAGTGATACATTTTGTGATATGACTGGATATCTGTTTGATAATGATTTTGTCACACTTAGGAGCGGTAGGATGCCAGCAGGCGGCGCCTCGTCTGAGCTTCATCATGAGGATCCACCTAGAGTGCCTGACGAGGAGGATGATGACGGTGGTACTGATGCCACCAAGGATGCTGATTCCACCGGCGGTACTGAGGTCGCCGTTTCACCAGTTCGAGGAGGTGGTACTGAGGCCACTCCTGATGCCGAGCCAGAGCGCGGTACTGAGGCCACGTGTCTTTCAGCTGAGCCAGCCGATGGTGGTACTGAGGCCACCAGAGTTCATGTAGAGAGATCTGTTGTTTTTCCTTCACCTGATGTATCTCTGAACAGTTCTGTGAATAAAGAAAAGGGTTTATTTTCTTCTGGTCCCACTGTGGTGCATGATGTATGTGTGGATCCGGTCGTCGAACCGCCTAGACCCTTTTCTAGTCCTTCATCTGAGAAGGACCCTGTGATCCCCTTCCCTAGAGCCCTTCAGATGGGGAAGGGGAAGAAAAAAGAAAAAGATCCAAAAAAGAGAGAGCAGGAGGAGTTCAGCCAGAGCATGATCGACATATTCTATATACAGCTGACCCTTCAGGAGGCTTTGCAGCACATCCCCCTTCTTCAGCGATCGTTGAGAGATAGGACCACAGTCAGGAGGAGGAGGAGGAACCACCATTCAGAGATTCATGTGCTGACGAAAGCCACGTGCTTCGCGATCCAGAACCGTCTGCCGGCCAAGAGGCCAGATTCAGGAGCCCCATATGTCAGATGTCATATCAGAGAGCAGAGGTTCGATCGGACTCTATTGGATAGCGGATCATCTATCAACCTCCTTCCGGCAGCCCTTCTCGACTGCTTCGAGTTGGGCACTCTTAGACAGAGCAGGACAGTCCTTCAGTTTGCTGATAGATCTGTCAAGAGGCCGAAGGGGTTGTTGCGAGACGTTGCCGTCACTATTCAGGGTCTGCAATTCCCCGTGGACTTCGTAGTGTTGGACATGGAGATCCCTGATTCAGTGACCGATACCCCCATCATTCTAGGTCGCCCGTTCTTGGCCACAGCCAAGGCGGTGACTGATCATGATAGCGGGAAGGTATACTTTCGCGTCGAGGGTGAAAGTGTACAAATAGAGACGGTCGAGGACAACAGAGCCAGAGAGAGATCATGCTCAGAGACCACTTCAGATACAGAGCAGCTGACAGATGCAGGGCTAGACATCCACCAGGACTGTGACTTTGTGATTACAGACGATGAGGCAGTTTGGGCAGACCCAGCAGCACAGGCCATCCTCTCATTTTCAGACACCGCTGATGCAGAGATGACAGCAGAGGAGAGCTTGGAGAGCACATTCCTGGTTCAGGATACTTTAGAGGCAACAGAGCAGGTTCTCGACCACGACACGGATTTTGTGATGATGGTGGTACTGACGCCACCTTGTGTGATGCAGATCCCTCAGAGTCAGAGTCTGAGTGGGCAGATTGTGATGACTACATGCCAGACCTGATTTCCACTGAGCCTACAGTTGAGGAGGAGGTAGACACCGAGCAGATCAGAGACAGTCCAGTTGAGCAGCCTTTTCCAGATCCAGTTTGCGAGAGTACACTTTCAGTCTCCCGGACAGATTTGGCAGCAAACACGCATCTTCTTTCGAAGCCAGATTTGCCAGCACCCAGTTGCCCAGAGCTGAAGCCACTTCCTTCGTCGCTGAAGTATAGATTCCTTGCGGGTGAGCATGAAATGTACCCAGTCATTATCTCAGCCGATTTGACTGGAGAGCAGGAATCCCGTCTGATGGGGGTTCTTGAAAAGAACCGCAAGGCAATAGGATGGAGCGTAGCAGATCTCCATGGGATCAGTCCGGCCCTGTGCTCCCACCATATCTATCTCGAGGATGAGGCAAAGCCGTCGCGTGAGTTCCAGTGGCGGCTGAACCCAAATCTGAGAGAGGTTGTCATGAAGGAAATTTCGAAATGGTGGAGCGCCGATTTTATCTATCCCGTCTCCGACTCCAAGTGGATCAACCCTTTGCATGTGGTGCCCAAGAAGACGGGCATCGTTACAGTGATTAGCGAGTCTGGAGAGGAGATTGCTACACGAGTACCCACTTCTTGGCGGGTTTGTGTTGACTACAGGAGACTCAACTAGGCCACCAAGAAGGATCATTTCCCCCTGCCCTTTATTGATCAGATTATTTAGAGACTGGCAGGGAAGAGCCATTATTGTTTTCTGGATGGGTACTCGGGCTACAACCAGGTGGCCATCACTCCTGAGGATCAGGAGAAGACCACCTTTACCTGTCCCTTCGGTACATACGCCTTCGACGCATGCCATTTGGGCTATGCAACGCCCCTGCGACTTTTCAGAGATGCATGCTGTCGATCTTTTCGGACATGGTAGGGGAGTGCTTAGAGGTCTTCATGGATGATTTCTCGGTTTAGGGCGACGGATTCGACTCCTGTCTTGACTGCCTAGACCGAGTACTCCAGCGATGTATTGAGGTCCGCTTGGTTCCTTCTTGGGAGAAGAGTCACTTCATGGTGACTCAAGGGACGGTGCTTGGCCACATCATCTCCAACAGGGGCATGGAGGTTGATCCAGCCAAGGTTGATGTCATTAGAAAACTCACACCACCGTCCAATTTGCGGCAGTTACGGTCTTTCCTGGGGCACGTCGATTTCTATCGGCGGTTCATCCGTGATTTCAGTAGAGTTTCCCGACCGTTGACTGACCTGCTGACGAAAGACACCGAGTTCCTTGTCGATGACAAGTGTCTTTCGTCCTTTGATACTCTCAAGCAGTTTATTGTTGAGGCTCCTGTCCTCCAGCCACCAGATTGGTCTCTCCCATTCGAGATCATGACAGACGCCTCCGATTTTGCCGTGGGGGCTGTGCTGGGACAGAGGAGGGATGGAGTTCCATTTGCTATCCACTATGCTAGCCGCACCTTGGATTCCGCCCAGCAGAATTATACAGTCACAGAGAAGGAGATGCTAGCAGTAGTGTTCGCCCTAGATAAGTTCAGATCATACATCATTGGATCTAGAGTGACTTTGTATACAGATCATACCGCCATCTGGTACCTCATGGCAAAGAAGGATGCCAAGGCCAGACTGACTAGATGGATCCTTCTACTCCAGGAGTTAGATATTGAGATTAAGGATAAGCCTGGAGTCAAGAATGTGGTGGCAGATCACCTCTCCCGTTTAGAGCAACCTGAGGAGTCTGAGCAGATTGATCCCATTTGTGAGACCTTCCCAGATGAGGCGATCCTTGCTATCGCCTCACTCCCGTGGTATGCCGATATTGTGAACTTTCTTGTTGCTAAGAAAGTACCACAAGGTTGGCCCATACAGAGGCTTGAGACCTTCCTCGCGAAGGCCAAGTCTTACCACTGGGAGGATCCCATCCTTTACCACGAAGGAGGGGATAGCGTCTGGCGTAGGTGCATCCCTCAGGATGAGCACCATAGCGTCCTCACTTACTGCCACAAGCTTGAGGCAGGAGGACATCACTCTGGGAGGAGAACGGCACAGAAAGTGCTCCAATCCGGCTTGTGGTGGCCTACCCTCTTCAAGGACTCTGATGAGTTCGTGAAGAGGTGTACTGACTGTCAGAGGATGGGCACTTGTGGACAGCGTGATATGATGCCAATGCAGCCCATTCACTTCTGTGAGGTTTTTGACGCATGGGGCATCGATTTCATGTGTCCATTCCCTAAGAGTCAGGGATTTGAGTACATTCTGTTGGCCGTTGACTATGTTAGTCGTTGGGTTGAGGCTATCCCCGCCCGAGCTGCTGATGCGAGGACAGTTTGCAGATTTTTGAGGAAGCACATCATCACGCGGTTCGGGGTACCTCGAGTATTGATTTCAGATGGGGGGTCTCATTTCATCAACGACCAGGTGAAGGCACTTGCTAGTGAGTTCGGCATAGACCATCGAGTTGCCACTCCATACCATCCACAGACGAATGGTCTAGCCGAGGTCTCGAACAGGGAGATCAAGACTATTTTGCAGAAAGTCGTCCTCCCTGACCGAAAGGATTGGTCAGAGCTTTTGGACTCGATCTTGTGGGCATATAGGACGTCTTTCAAGACACCATTGGGCACATCTCCCTTTCGCCTAGTTTATGGCAAGCCGTGCCATTTACCTGTTGAGTTGAGGCACAAGTCACTTTGGGCAGTCACGGATATTCTTTTAGATCCAGATAGTGTAGGAGACCAGAGGAGGGCAGAGTTAGCAGCCTTGGAGGAGCTTAGAGATACAACCTTCTCAAACAGCCTACAGTATAAGGAGAGAGTGAAAGAGTGGCATGATTCTCATATCAGCCACAAGCATTTTGAGCTTGGACAGAGAGTATGGTTGTTTGATGCGAGGCTTCGTCTATTTCCAGGGAAGCTACAGAGCAAATGGAAGGGACCTTATCTTGCGAGAAAGGTACACGACAACGGTAGCATTGATATATCTGAGTTGTCTTCTGAGAGTACCTTTCGAGTGAACGGCCAGCGGCTCAAGCCATTTCTAGATCATGAGCCGCGGGTCGTTGCTGTTGCCCCTATTCATTTTGCGTGAGATGTGGTCTCTTGACTCACATCTATTGCATCTCACGCCTGATTATCACTGTTCTTCCGACTTGTATAGATCCAATTGTCTATATCACACTATTCTTTAGTCCCACATCCCTTTTCTCATCTTATGATTATGCTATACTTAGGGTGTACTTTACCCTAAGTATAGGGGGGATGTAGGACCTGCGGGTATTCTTTTCATTCGTTCTGCCCCTGCTTTGCTGCCTATACTTAGGGATATTTTACCCTAAGTATAGGGGGGCGGACTCTGTTCATTCTTCACTCGGATTTCCCTTCATGTACAGCTTGCTATACTTGGGATTATTCAATCCTAAGTATAGGGGGAAACCACCGAGTTCTCCTCATTCTATTCATTTATTCATTTATGTGCCTACCCATTCCTTTTCACTCCCCTTTTACTAAGCACGAGTTATGTCTTCTTCATCGCTCTTGATCACTCTGAGGACATCATTCGATCTAAGTATAGGGGGTGTGTGTATATATTTCATATATACTTTAGCCATAACTCGTACTTTGTGTGAGTGTGTTAATAAATAAAATGGCTAAAAACCTTAAAAATCACAAAAAATTAAAATTTTTTCTGTAAATAATCATTCTTTTATTTGCACATACATAGCTAGTGTACAAAAATTATTTTTGTAAAAATGTTTTCAAAAAGTTTTTGTGTAAAGTTTGTGTAAATACTTTCTTATCAAAACTATGTATATAGTACAAAATTTTTCCAAAATGTTTTGAAAATCAAAAGTTTGCAAAAATCTTGTGTAAATGTTTGTAAATACTTTTGCAAAACTTGCACTTCATGCATCCATCCATTCAGGATTTCAAAACATTTTTCAAAAATTTTGCACGATTGTAAATACTTTTAAATAACATCTTTTTGTATATATGTATATAATTTTCCTGGATGATAGTTGACATTTAAACTAAGCCTGGAATTAAATTGGGAAATGGAGCTTGATTAAGATCTTAATCCACCTAATTCTAAGAGGAACCTTATAGGGCTTAGGGTTAAGGCTTTTCAGGTCCATAAGGACTTAATTCTTTGAGTCCACTAGGCTATGAGCATATGTCATCTTGATGAGCTTAAGTAGAACACTTAACAACACACACATGACTCTTAGAGACAATGGCTTGACTTGCACCAGCACCTTACACATGGCTCTCCACGGATGAGGTGGTGAGGAGGCAGTTTCCTTTGGCTTGGGGTAGCATATGAGGGTAGTACTTCTAGGCGGAACCCCTCTTCTTCTTATAGTGAAGGAAGTGCGTCTCAACTTGGTCTAGTGGTGATGAAGGCTAAAGACAGAAGCCATGGGTTGCAATAAAGCTTCAAAAGAGGGATAGTCTACTGGCTCAAGAGGAAATTTCTTGTATATATGCTGCACCATGTAGATATGTTGTACAGAGGCACTTGAAAAAAAAATTTGCAAAATGCAAAAAGAACTCCAAAAAAGTAGTGGGTTGAATTGAAAATTTAATAACCCTACCGGAGTGTATATAGTCAAATAAAGCAAAAGCTTATGGTATCCATGTTACATCTCATGAAGCTTGCAGCGGGAGACTTAGCTACACTGGCTGAGCTTCCAAAAGTCTATACTTCTTCCCCCTCTTCTTGAGCCGGTTGCACTTGAACTTAGAAGGGAATACCCCGCTTCTCGAGGAAAGAGTTGCTAGACCGAGGCATTAGAGTTACCAGGTTGAGGGAGGTTGTTTCTTTGCTACTTCTGAGGTGGGGAGCTACATATCACTTACACTGCATGGAAAGATTCATGGTCATTAGAGTTTGTGTATGTAGACTTGTTCTGATCTGGTTTATTGAGGAGTCTTGTCCATAGATTGGTGGAACTTAGAGGCTGTTGAGTTTTAAGCTTAAGTCTAAATAAGGTTCCGACACATTAATAATCCAAAGATCTGATCGAGCTCCATAATTCAATTTAATGAAGGAAAGCTTAATATTCAACCTTGATCCATGTATATTCCCCTCTTTTTCTTTTTCTTTCTTTCTTTTTCACTTCTTTTTTCAAATAAGTGTTTGCTAAGGGACTAGCAAAAGTTAAGTATAGGGGGGTGATGAATACCCATTCATCACTCTTTATTCTTATATTTTAGCTACAAAAACCTTTGCAAATGCATGTATATTCAGGTAAATACAAATAATTATCAAAAGCATGCATTGTATAAAGTTTAATAATTAGCATGTTTGGTGCAAAAATAAAAGAATAAAGAGTAAAAAGAAAAAGAGGGAAATATTTAGAATAAATATTGAGCAACCTAACCCAAGGGAGGGCTCAGCATGGGCCTGACTGCATAAAAACCAAAGTAGAGGGAGATAGGGACTCATGTGTGTAGATATTTATGTAAATAAAATAAAAAATATTTTCCTCCCAAAAATAGATTTGTAAATATTTGTATATGTATATTTAAATATAAAAACAAGATAAAAATAGAAAAAAAATAAAAATAAAACAAAAACATCACTCATGTACATTGTCACCTTGTATATAGTCCACTCATCCCTATTTATTTAGCTTTATAAATAAATAAAATTAATTTCCAAAAATTTTGTAAATATTCTATATGATATGGTGTAAATAAATAAAATAAAAAACAATTAAAACAAAAAGAAAATAAAAATAACAAAAATTAAAAATCCAAAAATACTTTGTAAATATACCATGTATATACATGTACATATATATTTATTTATTTCACCTATGTATATAAACAATAAAAATAAAATAAAAATATCTTTTTAATTCCTAATATTATACTATAAATAAACAAAATACAAATGGGAATAAAAATGCACAAAAATAATAAATTTAAAATCAAAAAATTAAAATCCCATATATTGTATATATACCTGTATATAACCCTACTATACACTATTTTTACTTTGAAAAATTAATTAAAAATCACAAAAAAATAGAAAAAAATAAAACAAAAATATTTCATGTTTTGACTTTTTATTAATTCGGCCGTTTTCTATTTTTTATTTAATTTCTAAATATCTGCCACGTGGCCTTCACCCATTGGCCCTGGGGATTGTTGACCGCCCGGTCAACTGCCCCCCCCCCCCAGGACCACTTCCCACGGGTTAGGTGCCCGACCCGATTTCTCACATTTTTCGCACCCCAACCCGATTCCCTCTCGCCTAAACCCCGGGTCTGAATTGATCACGTCATATCCGCCACCCTCGCCGGAGCCACCGTCTCGGGATCCGCGCACTCCAGTGCCCTACCCGCACTCTTCTTCCCGGACCCTCCACTGTATATAGTCCCAGCTTCGCCACCTCCATTCGCATCTTTGGCTCATTTGCTTCGCTACCTGTGACCTCCACTGTGTTGGTGAGAGTGACAGCTTGCTCCAGCAAGTGTCGCAGCGAGGAGGGAGCAAGCGGTCACTGATCCGGCGAGCCATCACCGCCGTGCTCCGCCCAGAGCCGGAGCCAGAGCCTCGGACGTCGACGCTCCTTGAGGCGAGGACCCAGAGCTGCGCAAGCTCGACCATAGACGACTCGACCAACCAGGTAGACCCTTTGCCCTTTCCTCTTCGCTAATTTTAGATTACCCCCAAATCTCACCGTCGCCGTTCATCTCCGATTCCGGCCACCCCTGCCTTTCACTCGATCATCGGACCTTACCATCACCTCCGCCTTCCTCCCGCACACGTTCTCCATACTCCCATTCAACCCAGCTCGCACAGGAGCTGGGGGCTCGAGCTCCTCCGTCCACACTTCGCCGGAGCTCGCCCATATCGACTCCCCGACCACCTTCACCTCGCCTAACCGGGTCGAGGCAGTTTGCCCTCGATCCGCGAGTGTTCTGGTCTACTTTGCAGGATCATCCAGGCCCATCTGAGGGCTTGGACCATTCGGGCCAGGAGCTCCACCTCCGCCGACTTCTTCGGAGCTCCCCAGAGCTCGGTCGGGTCATCGGAGACCTCCAGCAGACGCGGAAGCCTTCCACGCACCTTCTCCGATCATCAGAGGGCTCCCAGGAGGAGGCCAGCGCCGTCACGACCTCGACGAAGTTCGCCGGAGGCCAGTTCGTCCTCCACCTTCGTCTACCGTTCGATCTCCCCCCGCGCTCCAGATTTGATCGTGTCCATCCATTTGCGGAGCATCCCTGACCGCCAGATCCTTCAGGGGAACGATCTACTCCGTTGATCAGCTGGGCTGAGCCGCGACACGTCTTCACTGTCGGATCCAGCACGTGGCGAAGCTCCAGCCGTCCGATCAGCACGAGGAGCCCAGCCTTGGAGAGCCACCAGCATCCTGACCGTCCATCTACCACGTGGCATCCATCCAACGGCTCGACTTAATAAAGGGTAATTTACCCTTAGGCCCTATCTTTTCTTTTATTTAGCATTAGTCCTGTTGATACGTTATCTAGTTGTTTAGTTTTTGATACATTTACATAGAGGACCCTGCACTTTACTTTCTTTGCATTTATGCCCCTGTGTATGGTGTAGCACGTGCTTCGACACGTGGTTTTCTGGTGTATTTGCATTTACGCCCTTGTAGTTCTGGATGTTACTCAATGAATGAATACTTTTGGTTAATTGCAGATATGCCCCTGTGAGTTGTTTTTATACGCATGTGCGTGATTTAAGTGGGTATTTTGCAGGCAAGCCCTTGGGCTATTGATACCTGTTACCAAATAGCCCTCGGAACTTGTTTTCCTTACAGATAGGTCCCTGAGTGCCCCAGACACGTGCTTGTCATGTGATTTCTTGGGTATTTTGCACCGGACCCCCAGGACTCCTGGTATTTGCGTTTTGGTCCCTGTGTACTGTGCCCTTGTGTTTTATTTTAATAAAATAGCAAATCAACTCCAAATTTGATGAAAATTGGACACATGGCTCCTGCCAAGATGTAAAATGTTCTATAAATTTTGGAGACATTTTAGACACTGTTTGATATTTTTAAAAATTCAAAAACACGTATTTTCTTTACTGTCTGATTTGAAAAATCACAAAAAAAATTAAAACTTAGATAAAAATTACAAAAAATTACTTACTGTTTGTTTTGGCTTGCTTGATTTTCTAGCCAATTTTGGCTATTTTTCCTTATCTAAAACACCTAAAATCTGAAAAACACTCAAAAATGCATAACAATTCTAATAAATAATTTAAAAATCCAAAAATAATAATTTAGGTGCTCAATATTTCCTTGTTTTCTTCTCTATACAGGAAAAATACCTTCAGGCTTATTGGTGACTTTTAGATATTTTATCTAAGTCCCTCAAGCTCGGCTGGACAGTACCTTCTTTTTCATTCACTGTTTGATTTTTAGAAAATTAAATAAACATCAGAAAAATCTCAAAAATTCACTAAAAACAGCAAAAATTATAAAACACACAAATTATTTTTTCTGGAATTTTTGCTTGAATTTTGATACATTAAATAAATAATTTAATTGCTTGCTTTCCTTGTTTTCCTTAGTTTCTTAATTAATTAAAAATCCAAAAAAAAATATAAAAACCCTAAAAACCACCAAAAATACCATTTTCTTCTCTTTTATTCTTTTTGACTACTTCGTAGGCCGCAAGGCCATTACGTGCTCCTTGTTTTCGACCCTGGTCGCTATACCAGGTTAAAATAATAGCAAGACCGCTATTGATCTTTAGTTGATTTTATTTGATATTGGTGGTCTATTTTTTTGGATTGATCGAGTCCGAGTGATTGAGGTCACGACGACCATTTAGTACCTTTAACTTAGTTGCTTGGCTTGGTCATCAACACTCCACACCTTCCAACTCTTTGTATACTCCTTCTAATCGGTCTAGCATATCTTATACACCAATGATTTCCAACTTATATGACACATATCATGAGGAAGCGTCTACTTAGAATGAAGAATGATCGACCTATACGGGTCAAGAGTACACCTGCACATCTAAGGACTTAACCCGAAGACAACCTATAGACAACCGAATGGAGAGGCATGCACCCTATATCCATCCTAACTGTGTTGAATCAATCAACTGACCCTCGTATTAATTCAAAGAGCCTACATACATAGAAGGTTGGACCTAGGATCTATCTCCACCTCCCCTTATCAGTGGCCACCAGATTACAAGGCTCAGACGGTCCCAGTCAGAGACCCAACTCAACTCAAGATTGTGTGCCTATTTATAGGTATGCTGAGTATAGGACCTCAACCTCTCAACAATATCCTCTCACACCTGTAACTCATTCCATGATAGAAGAGGATGCAAGATCTGAAATCAAAATGAACATAGAAGCATTAAAGAAAGAGATCGAATAATCATAAGAAAAAACAGAGATTGAAGGTTCTAGGCATGGTATAGAGGTGTATTCAAATGGTGATGATCTCAAGGACAGTAAATACACTAGGGAACCAACACCTTCTATACAGCTGGAGCCACTCTCACTTCCCCCTTCTACTGACCCCTCACCTTCTAAGTTTGTGCCTGTACAGATCCCTAACCCCGGTCCTTAAAAAAACCAAAAAAGGGAAAAAATACCAAAGTCACAAAAAATGAAAAATCAGAAAACCCATAAAAATCACGGGTAAGAAGGAATTAGACGATTACTTGGGTCCTACTCAAGGGGAAGAGCTTATTAAAAAGATCATTCATGAACTTACTATAATAAAGTCCACACAATACTGTCCTGACCTCAAAAAATTTGTGAAGAGAAATTGATGCATGAAAGTTAGGCAAAATGAGAGCTAGAGTTAAAAAGCATATAATTTTTGTGGCCTCCTGCTTGGTTTTGAAGAAAGTCAAGAGTTGTAGAGTAAAGTGGCTATCAGGGTTGAATGTAAACATGAAGATACCCTTATCAACCATGCTCGGATTGATGACGACTCCACAATGAACATCCTCCAAACCACCATCTTCTATGAACTTAATCTCGGACCTATTAAGAAGATGAGGCGGGTTGTTCAACTTGACGATTGAACTATCAAATGGCTGAGAGGGACTATTTTTGTCATTATCACTTTCTAAGGTGATCCACTTGAGGTAGACTTTATAGTCATTGATATAGATCACCATGGGGATTTGTCCCGGTGACCAATTATTTTTGGAAGGCTGTTTTTAGACTTTGTTAAGATAATAATTAATTGTGAGGATAAGGAAATTAAGTTTCTAACATTGGAACCACCCACACATACCGAGACCTCTGAGAATACACTTGACCCTATGGCAACCCACAAGGATCTCGATAGCCATGACCTGCAAGAAACCAATAAGACATCCTCAGGGTTTAGTCAGTCCTGGACTAACCCTCTCTTTACTTCTCCCTACCAAGGAAGATCTTATTATTGGTTCTATACTTGAAATACTGGCTATGAGACTGGCATCTGATTCCCCCACACCTACATAAAAAAACCACCTGGTTATGCTTAAAGAAACTGCCCACAGAACCCAGGTCCACACAAAGACCGTGATTGCATCTTCTAGTCGGTTTTCTAACGAGAAGAAGAAGAGTATTGATACCTTGTGACGTTCTCTCGAACCTCTTAAGGTGATTTAATCTCTGTTGTCTCTTCGTACTTTAGGTATAAAAAAGGTGACTACGAAGGTCACTTGTGATCTTAGGAACAATGTGATTTCTAAGGATTCTTCGTCAAATTCCTCATCTGATTTTGAGGTGGTAATTCAAGTAAACGCAATCAGTATGGCTTTTATCAAAGGGCATCTATATTTAGCTGAAAATATTTGGATATACTCTACATGTGACTAATATTCTTCTGAGGATGACTCTGACAATGGTTGGGATTCTTCATCTTCTTCTTCTTCACCCATTGTTCATCTCTATACTCTCCCCCACCATAATTCCGCAATAAGGTTTGTCGAAAACTTCCTTGATCCCTTGTATATCTATCTTATCTACGTTCTGCCCCCCACATGTGATTACTCTACCACTTAGGGTGACCTAAGCCTAAGTATAGGGGGTCAATATCATTGTGTATACCTTCCTTCTATTCTTTCTTATAACCCTCGACTGCCTCATTTCTTGCTTTTCTGATATATTTAGGCCCTCAAATGCTAGAGTATAAGGGGGGAGTCGACTTTCTATTCTTATCATTCAACTATGCTTGGTATAAGCTATGTATTCATTATACCTTATGCCATGGGGACATATCACATGCTAAGTATAGGGGGTGTATATATGTTATATGTTTACCCATAGCACGTACTTTAACTGTTTTCAAATCAAAAACCAAGTATGGGTAAGTTTTGTGTATTATATATATTACAACATTTTAGTGTATATAATACATGTTTTGAATTTTGTCAAAATTAGAAGGTATAAAAAACTTTTTGAAAAATTAGAAAAACTTTTTTATGTGTCAATTTTGACTACTAAATTTAAAACGGCTAGCTACTTTCAATGAGGGAACTATGGTCTTCCTTAGCAGATCGGTGGTTAAAGAACAACGTGTAAGACACCGTCCTGAAGTAACGCATGTAGTCATTCTACGGTCTATACTTACACCCATACTGGCTAAAAGTAGATGCAACTAGTTGTATGAGTTTAGGCCAATCATTATTTCAATCTTAAAGAACTAACTTAAGGTTTATTCTCTGACATCTTCACACCACACAAGACTTGTGTATTCTAGACTACTTGGTTTAGAGTGACACTTGAGTCAGAGTCGCACTACTCTTGTCCAATAGGGTCCTAAGACTTAAATACTCAACATACCTAGTTAGAAGATATGTGTGCTATATTGCATGTATAATCTCAAAGATCTTAAAGGAATATGATTATCACAACACTTACATGATGACATAATCTTTGTGATGAGTCAATGTTTCGCCTGGGGAATTAGGACGAGAGAATAGAGTTTGGATTTGATTTTTGAGGATGGGACTTGATTCAGGGTCACTTCATGACACCTGAATGTCAGCATATAAGCCAGTATGGGGTCAAGGTCCATGTACTAATCTTGACTTAACCTAGGTGTCGGTGCATGTTAAAAACCTTAAAAATGTGGATCATCATGCACCAACTTGGTAAAAGCAGTGGAGATAGTCAGACCATCATCATTCCAAAAATCAATGAAAAAAGCTCAAAATTTCAAAGAAAATTTCCACAAAAGGGCTGAATAACTGGAGAGGTTCCCAACCTTTTCAAAGTGTCCAATTGAACCAAAGCTATTATTCCACATGAGTCAGACGGGCACGAAAAAGGGCCCTACATCGTAAATGCTACAAGCCTGGGTGTAGAAGGTACCTTAGGTACTCAGAATAGGCACACCCCAGTGCATCCCAGGAAAACAAGTGTAGACAACTCCGAAAATATCTTGATGGACATGATGATTCAGAACCAAAAATACAATTAAGTGAAATAAAGATACCCGGGACATCCTTGTTCCAATGAGAGTAGTAAAGACAATACACAATCCTACTTCCTCTATACTTGCATGTTCACCATTACACTTTCAATTCTAACAGCTAAAAAGATGGTGAATTGATAGGAGACTCGATTATTGGACCAAAGTTTAAGATTGGGTTCTTAAGAGTGCTTCTTAGACTAAGGCTTCGGGCAAAGAAAATACTTTACGCATGAGAATGAAATCAACACCTTAAAAGCCATACATGATATATATATATATATGTATATATATATATATATATATATATATATATATATATCTGTGTGTGTATCAACGAAGAGTCTGACAATTAAAATTGTTGAGTTTCTTTTGGATGCGACTTGGTTAGACTTAGATTTAAGGAGTCACCTAAAATTGGTGGACTGGCTTCAAATCTTGTATTTGCACATGCACAATCAGAGATCCAACCTTCTAACTCATTAAATTGCTCGGGGATAAGCAAAGGTCTAAGTATGGGTGATGAATCCTTGATTCACCTACTTTATATGATTTTAGCAAAACCTCCTTAGTAATTCACTAAAGAAATCCTATAAAATAACTTGATTAACTCTGATATATAACATAAAATTAAGGTTAATTCTTGTGTACAAATAAACATCAAAAGTTACTGAATTTGTACTTATTATTTTATGTACAATATCTAACTAATAACTTAATTCTTTTTCAATTATATTTTTAAATCATTTACTAACTTGGCATAAAGAATTAAAATATATAAAAAACATCTATCAAAAGAAAATAAAAAGACCTGACTTGGTATATGTTTTACGTATTTCATCTTTGTTGATTTTATTTCACCTTTTTCCTAACCTACAAATCCATAAATTAGATTAATGTTGTATATATTGTATATATATCCTTAACTGAAACCTAAATAAAAATAAGAAAAATTACAAAACATAAAAATATGGGGGTTAATGGACAAATTAATAAATCTACAAAATTATAGTTTGTATAGAAGACTTCTTTTGATTTTGGACCCTTCATGAAAGTTAGGGATCTCATCAAGATCAACAACTTTAATGTTGACCACTTTTTCATTTGACTCATCTTTCTATTTTGTTCCTTATTTTTTGAATTTCTTTTTTTGGTCAACTATTTGGTCAACACTCGCATCCACTTGGCAGGCGCTCAGTGGTCCAGCTCATACGACATGTCAAATTCACCCCTTGATGTTCCACACTCTTTATCTCGTAGAGCCCTCATATGCGACATTGGATCAATCTCGATCCAACGACTATGATCTACCCGCTTCACCCAGCTCATGCACATGCACCACTCGTACGCCTCGCCTCATATCTACCTAGAGGATGACTGTAAACCTTCCCGTGAATGTCAACGTCGTCTAAATCCAAATATAAGGGAGGTTATCATGAATGAGATCAAAAAATGGTATGATGCTGGATTTAGATATCCCATTTCGGATTCCAAGTGGGTCAGCCCTTTACATGTGGTCCTGAAGAAATCTGGGATTACGATCATAAAGAATGATCGTAGTGAGGAGATTCCGACCTGGGTACCTACTTCATGGCGTGTCTGTAAAGATTATCGATGCCTGAACTCAGCTACCAAGAAGAATCACTTTCCACTGCCCTTTATTGAGAGGTTGGCAGGGAAAGAGTTCTTTTACTTCTTGGATGGGTACTTGGGATACAACCAAGTTGCTATCACCCCTGAGGATCATGACAAAACTACTTTCACTTGTCCATTTGGCACCTACGCCTTTAGACGGATGCCCTTTGGATTGTGTAACGCCCCCGCTACATTCCAAAAGTGTATGTTGGCCATTTTTGCCGACATGGTAGGTATTTTCCTTAAGGTATTCATGAATGATTTCTCAGTCTACAGGGATAGTTTTGACACATGTCTTGCTCATTTAGATCGAGTTCTTCAAGGTTGCTATGAGGTAAACTTAGTGCTCTCGTGGGAGAAGATTCACCTTATGGTGACTAATGTGATAGTATTGGTCCATGTCATCTCCAAACATGGTATGGAGGTTGACCCAGCTAAGATTGATGTGATTTCCAAGTTAGAGCCATCGTAGAATTTGAAGCAGTTGAGGTCATTTCTGGGACATGTAGGATTCTATAGGCGATTCATAAAGGACTTCAGCAAGATCGCTTGACCTTTGACTGAGCTTCTATGTAAGGAGAGAAAGTTCGTTATCGATGATAAAGTACTCCTTGCATTCAATCATATGAATAAGATGGTTACTAGTGCTCCTGTCTTACAACCACCTTATTGGTCTCTTCCTTTCGAGATCATGACAGAAGCTTTAGATTTCGCACTTGGAGCTGTTTTAGGATAGAGAAGGGATGAGATACCATTTGCTATACACTATGCTAGAAAGACTCTATATGAAGCACAACGAAATTATATAGTTACAAAGAAGGACATGTTAGTAGTTGAGTTTGTGTTAGGGAAGTTCAGATCTTACCTCATCGGTTCCCACGTTATTGTATACACAGATTACACTGCCACACGATACTTGCTGAAAGAAGTATGCCAAACCATGCCTTATCAGTTGGATTCTTCTTCTCCAGGACTTGATTTAGAGATTCGAGATAAACCCGGAGTGAAAAATATTGTGGTAGATCACCTTTCCCGTATAACAGATATAGAGACTTCTAAGCAGAACATGATCCCTATTTTTGAAACCTTTCCAGATGAGGCCATTTTGTCTGCGGACTCACTCCCATGATATGTTGATATTGTGAACTATCTTGTCTCCAGGAAATTTCCACAAGATTGGTTGAAGTATAAGGTAGACAGATTTCTACCAGAGATTCATTATTACCAATGGGAGGATCCATATCTATTTTCCGAGGGTGCGGATTGTATCTGGAGAAGGTGCATTCCTCAAGAGGAACACACCAATGTACTTGAGCACTATCACAAGTTAGAATCTGGTGGGCATCATTCAGGGAAACGTACGATGACAAAGGTTTTATAGAGTGGCCTATGGTGGCGTATATTGTTTAAGGATGCTATAGAGTATGTTCGAGGTTGTACTCACTGTCAGAAAATAGGAGGAACTATTGGTTACAAAGATGCCATGCCCCTAAGATACATATAGATTTCAGATGTTTTTATTGCTTGAGGCATAGACTTCATGGGCCCATTTCCTGTCAGTCAGGGATTTCAGTACATCATGCTCGTCGTGGATTACGTTAGTCTATGGGTGGAGGCTATCCCCACCCAAACCGCTGATAATCGTATAGTATGTTCCTTTCTTAAGGACCACATTGTTGCGCAGCTCTGGAATCCCAAAATACTGATTTCAGATAGGGGAAGCCATTTCATTAACAGAGAAGTAAAGAATACACCATTGAGTATAGAGTTGCATCTCCTTACCACCCTCAGAATAATGGCTTGGCAAAAATTTCGAATAGGGAGATAAATACAATATTGCAAAAACTTATACGTCCAGATAGGAAGAACTGGTCCCACATACTTGATTCGGTTCTATGGGCTTATCAGACAACGTATAAGTCTCCTTTGGGTATATATCCCTACATATTGGTGTACGGAAATCCTTAACACCTACCAATGGAATTAATTTACAAATCTTTATGGCACTCCATGTACGCAATCTTGATTATGAGAAGGCATGAAAGAACAAGAAGTTGGATTTGAATAGATTACTGGAACTCCGAGACTTTGCATATGATAACTCACTCATGTATAAGGAGAAATTCAAGCGTTGGCATGATAAATACATTCGAAGGAAGACTTTCTCTCCTGATCAGAAAGTTTGGTTATTTGATGCTAAGTTGAAGCTGTTTTCATGAAAATTAAAAAATAAATGGTTAGGATCTTCATCGTGAGAGTTGTGCGTGACAATGGGAGTATTGTCATATCTGGGTTGTCATCTGACACACAACCATTTCTTGTAGACACACAGTTGCTGAAGCCATATCTAGATCATGATACATTCCTGCCCGTCATTGATTCTATATCAATGGTATCAGACGAGGATCTTTTGATTCCATCTTCCGCGTCTGATACATGAGCTGATAACCTCTTGTATATCCTTTCATTTCATTTTTTCTTCTCCCGTTTTATCGTTCACCCCTTTCTGTGTGAATATATGTTATACTTAAGATGTGCTTTATCCTAAGTATAGTGTGTGAATGATTTATGTTGTTCATATTCGTCATGTTCATCACTCCTGTTATTGCTTATACTTATGGATACTCTATCCTAAGTATAGGGGGAGTGATGTTATTCATATCGTCTCTTTTGTGTTTTTATTCTTTTGTTGTCTCGACTGTCTCCCAACTTGTTGATATTCTATACTTAGGACTATTCTACCCTAAGTATGGGGGGAAACTTGAGCCCTTGAATCTGTACATTCTCTTCATTGGTTTTCCCCTTTTGTACATTCTACTATACATAGGATTACTTGATTCTAAGTATAGGGGGGATCACCGACTTCTATTCTTTTCATTTTTTCTTTAGACGTTGTAGCATAGGAGTCTTTTTACTTTTCTATACTTAGCGCGAGTTATGTATTCCTTTGCCGCTCTCTGATCACTATGAGGACATAGTTCGAGCTATGTATAGGGGGTGTCATATATATTATATATATACTTTAGACATAACTCATGCTTTTAATATGATTATTTTGGGGATATGTATATAAATTTGTAAAATCCACATGTGCATATAGACTTGGTCACCTTTTTTATAAACAACAAAAAACAAAAACAACAAAAAAACAAAAAAACAACAAAAAATACAATATATATATATACAAAAAACTACAAAAAAACAAAATAAAAAACGAAAAATTTCTTCTTTTATATACTTATATATATTTTACTAACCCTTTTTCCCTTAAAAAATCCCTAAAAATTATAAAATCAAAAGTCTATAAAAATTTGCATAATTAAAAAACTCTCTTTTTACACGTGCATTATTTTTTTGCTTTCTTTCCAAAAACCCATAAAAAGTTAAAAATTAGAAAATTGTTTCAAAAAAAAGTTGCTTCCTTTTTGCATTGTAAATATTTCTTGCATTTGTATGTGCATTTTTCAGGATAGTATTGTCATTTAAACTAAGTCTGGAATAAAATTGAAGAATTGAGCTTAGCTGGACCTTAATCCACTTAATTTTAGAGGAACCTTATAAGAACTGGAATTAACACTTTTCATGTCATATTGACTTAATTCTTTGAGTTCACAAGACTATGTTCATATGCCATCTTAATTAGTCTAAGTAGAATATTTAACAACACACACATGATTCTTTCAAACTGTGGCTTATCTTGGACAAGCACTCTACAAGTAGCTCTTCATGGAGGAGGTAGTTGACCGGTCCGAAATTGCGGGTGTAAAAGAGATGTTGTATTTTCTGATCGTGCTAAAAAAATAATGATTTGATCTGTCGTTTCTTTGTAGGAGGCAATCAGAATCAGTCAAGAAAATAACCACACAAAATATTCATCAATTTTAATCAATGCGTTTTTATGTTTATTTTACTTGGGCAAGTCCCACGATCGAACATAAGGAGGCAAAGGAACAACCTATAATTATGTCTATCAAAATTCGCGTGTGGTTTTCAAGGTGGTCTTTTTTTGTAATTTTTAATGCAATAAAGGATGCAAAATGCAATTCTAGCCTATTTTAGTGACTAAAATGCAAAAGTCGATCAAACGATGTTCGAAAAATACGAAACTTGGCCACGATGCAAAATACGATGAAATGAATGCATCGTAATTTTTTTTGGAATTTTTGGATGCAATATGATTTTTTTATGAATTTTTAAATGCAAACAAATGAACTTTAAAATTTAATTATAATAAAGATTAAACTTAATTATTTTCAAGGAACAAAATTATCTAAGATCTATCACTAGGTGATTGATCTCAGAAAAATTCTAAACCTCGAAAATACTAGTTTCAATACCTATTAAAAATCAAACACTGAAATATAGAAAATGAATTTTACAGGACAAACTATGCATGCAAATTCAATTCTTTTTGGACACAATGTCAAGCATAAATAATACAGTATGTGATTTTTCGGGAATTTTTAGAGCAACGGTTAATCAATGGCAAATTTAAGAGCACAAACTGGGCAAAATATGCAATTTTCTGCAGAATAATTAATTATTAATTAATCAATAATAAAAAATATCCCCGATATGTCAAAACGTAGAGAATTAATTGACAAACAAAATGCTATTTTTGGATAATTAGATGATGTAATCTACATGTCTAAAATAAAGGAGAAAGGCATGGGTACATTTGCAATAAATATAAATAAAATATGCAGGGGGGACCTAGTTGAAATTACCAAGAACACCGGTGACTTTCTGCAAAATCTCCAGAGGGGCACGTGCATGGCACGTGCCCTTTGGTCAGCGGGGGCTGGTGCACAAAAATAGGATCTCCGCGGGTGCGCCTTGCAATTTACCCACCGGGTCACGTGCTGCGCACGTGACCCCTGTGGATGACGTCAGTGACGTTCCCCCACACACGTGCTTCGCACGTACGGAGGGCCTCGAGCTGGACCCGACGGCTGGTGTTGGTGGCTCGCGAGAGGAGGTCCCCCGCCAAGGCGGTGGCCGAGGCAGTGGAGGAGGGTCGCTCTTGGCGGAGGGGCCGACAGAGGTGGATGAAGCTGACTAAACTACTTGCTGGTGGAGGTATGACTCCGATGTCTGATGCACCAGAGAAGACTAAGGCTAGCGGCTTGGAGCCGTTGATGTTGGTGGTCGTCGGTGAAGGCGATGGAGGACGTCGCTGGCGACGTTGGAGTTTATCGACTGTTGAAGTAGTTGCTGGCAAAGAGGCAGAGTAAATGGTTGTAGGAGTCGACGATGGTCGGAGACGTAGGCTCGATGGGCAGAGGCCGGAGCTGGAGCAGCGACGGTTGGAGGGACGCTCTCTGTAGGACGCAACGAGCCGGAGAGGCTCGGATCTCGCCGCGAAGAGGGTTACGCCGTGCTGTCACCATTGGCGGAGGAGCCCACTTCCAGGAATCGGCGGATGGCGGAGTGGGGGTGCGGAGGTGCTCTTAAATTAGGCTGGAGAGCAGGGTAGCCAGAGATGGAGATCTGGGATGATCGGATGGAGGATTCGACCGATTGCGGAGATTGCAGGAAGATCTGAGAAGAAAGGCGACGCAAGATATGCGGAGGAGGCAGCCGACGAGAATCATGGGGACGGCATCGAAATCGAAGGGGAAGGCGCGGCAGGAGGTAGGAGACGACGAACGTGGGCCATCCGATCGGATGAGATCGGACGGCCCAGGATGGGCCACATGACGTTCATAGACGAGAGGGCGACGGCACGTACGGTCGCTTTATTTTTTTATAAAAACTTAATAAATAAAAAATGCTAAAAATGGCTTCCGCAAAAAAAAAAATACTTTGCAAAATCAATAATAAATAGTAAATGGCCTCGGATCAAAAAAGTTTCTTCATGAAAATTGCTCGTCTCGATGAGATCTACAAATTTCATGAAAACATCAAAACCAAAATCGATCAAATGTACAAAGTGAATTTTTGGGGTATCCCATATACACACCTTGATTTTTGGTTTTATAATTTTTATGTCATTTTAAAACCGGATAAAAATCCGGAAAAAAATATGGTAAAATCAAAGATAAATAACTACATATTAGTCTATTTTTTTTAATTTTTATTGATTAATAAAAAGAAGGAATAAAATAAATCACGAAAAAGACCAATTTTGTACATTTGGATAGTGAAGACAGACCCGATTTGTTTCTTTGAATTCAAGTTCAATTTGATTTAGATTTTTATGCATTTTAATAAAACTTTTATCAAAGAAGACAAATGAAAAAGAAACAAACTAAAATAGGTTAAATATGTATATAAGCTAATAGGTCAAAAAACAGCTAAAATACAAAATGTACAAAAGAGGTCAAAAACCCATCTTTCACATATGAGCTCCGATTCACTTGAAATTGGTCTTGTTTTGAAGGTAATTGAATGTAAATTAGTTTGAAAGTGAGTAGAATTAAATTGGACACTAGATGAGGAAGATATGAGGTTTTTAGTCTGGAAATCCTGAAACTAGGGTTTGGATTTTTTGTCCACTTATTTGGGTTAGTGACTCGGGTCATTCGGAGTTAGCATGATTTAGTTAAAAATCCAGAAAGTTAGGCTATTTACAGGTCAATTTTGGCTTGGATTGTTGGCTTCTTATTTTGTGCAGAAATTTGTGCTAAAATGCAATTCTTATGAAAACATGCATGAATGCTAATTATACTGAATAGACGCAGAAATGCTGTCGATTTTGAGGGATTTGAGCTTAATAAATGAGATTTAGAGTGATGAATCCGAGATTCATCATCCCCCTATACTTAAACCATGCTCGTCCCTGAGCATCAAAAAGAAATGCCATGAGGTGAAATGAGATTGGGTTCCATACCAAGACCATGAGCTGAAGGTGAAAATGAAACTAGACTTGACCTTTGGATTATTAGTGTGTCGGAACTTCTGTGAGACTTAGAATTTTAAAATCAGCAGCCTTCAAGTTCTACACATCATTGCCACAGTTTCGGCTCAGAAGTCATCTTAGATCAATCCTCTTCCCAAAGCATACGCTATGAACATTGAACAATCGACTCATGTGTGTGAAAGGTTTTAGCTCTTCCCATACAGAATGTCGGACTACCATGCAAACCTCCTCTCCAATAACCTATCTTCGGGGAGTCAGGTATTTCCTTCTAAGGTCTGTCGTGCTGTGTTCACAATCGAATTGGGGGGAGAAGTTAGAAGAAGGGGAAAATAACTGGAGGGTAGCCAGTGTAGTCACCTCTCCTTGTGAAGATGGCCAGTATAGTCGAGTCTCCACCAAGATCTGCAGGTTTCTTGAAGCTTGGACCTTTTTGGTCAGAATTTTATTTGGTAGAATTCTTCTTTGTATTTGGAATTTTTGGTGGTTCTGCTTGGATCTTGTTGTTCCCCTACAGATATAGGATCTTTTTGTTTCCGTACATTTTTGGGGGTCTTAGAAAAAAATTGTGCCCAGCCGTCCATCCCTTTTCCGAAGCTTTATTTCACCCCGTACTCCGGTCTTTAGATTTCCACGCTACCAGGAAAGAAACTCACACAGTCTTCCAACATCCCGTCTGAGTTGAGCTAAGTGCATAGTACGAGAGTACAAATTAATTCCTTATTCCAGACTTGTACCCAGAATGAAGAGACCAGGTTAGACACTAAGAGTCAAACGCTGCACATTGTCATGTGGAACTCAAAGAATTAAGTCAAAGACCTAAAGCTTCTAAAATCCTATTTCTCGGTGAAGTTCCTCTGAAAATTAGCCGGATTAAGGTCAAGTCCAGATCACTCTCGGTTTCTGCTCACAACTCGGTTCAAAACCCAAAGACTTTTCATAGATGCGAATGAATGTGATGCTAGATAAAGTGCAAGTGTGTGAAATGCAGACATATATATTTTTTTGTGCAAAAATTAATAAGAAGCATTTTTTTCGAAAATTTTGGGTACAATCAGTGTTAGTAGCAAACCTCTTTTTCTTTTTCTTTTCTTTTATGTTTTTTTTTCAAATTATTTACCCACCCCGTAAATAGATATAGACTTACGTGAAAGTACGAGATATGGGTAAAATATATACGGAGTATATATACAGACCCCCTTATACTTAGCTAGTGCTGTGTCCTCAGAGCACATGAAGCGTAAAGAAGACATAGCTCGGGCTAAGCGTAAGAGAGCAAAAAGGAAAAGAAAAGGAACAAGATTTACAGAATAGCCCCCCTATGCTTAGACTGTGAATAGTCTAAGTATAGAAGAAGAGCGGGAAGAATGAAGTGGTCGGGGTATGTGAATGAGGAGAATATATACAGGTGAACATCTGTTACCCCTATACTTAGGCTCTGGTCAGCCGAAGTATAGAAGAAGGGTGGAAGTGAGGTGATCAGGAGATAGGAGAAGGATGGTATACACAGATGGCATCGGTCTCCCCCTATACTTAGAGGAATAAGCTGTACAAGGGGACCGATGTGGTCGAGAGGGAGGGTGGGTAGCCGATGATTAAGGTAGTTTTCGGCTGATCTTTTTGTGAGCATGTGGTGGGAGATCGTAATGTCGAGATGGGGTATGATTCCCAATTATTATCAGTATCATCCTTAGAAAAATTATGATGGATAGTGGATGAAGTATTTGAGTCAGATGAAAGATATCAATCATCGGAATTATCCTCAGAGGAATAGTATTTGAAAGTGGACACACTCCAGATATTCTGGTCTTTTTGTTTCTTCAGTTGTTTTCTCAGAATTCGTTCCTTCTTGGGATCAAGTGGTTTATCATCAGGTAAATACTCAAAAGCACCGGTCTAAGTTAGCTCATAAGAAATAATTCCAGTGTACTTGAAGAGGGCAGGAGCATCAGATTTAAATGAATAATAGTTAGGAACGGGAGTTGTCCAACGAGAATCGAATTTTGGATCCTTTCTAAAATATGGTTTTAGAGCTGCCGAGAAGACCTCACTCATGTAGATTACCTTTTCCGCTCCTGATTAGGGATCATCAGTTGATTCCTCTTCCGAGAGGTCGAAGGTGACTTTTTTTTCTTGCCTCGTGAAGGTGTCGGTTCACTTGAGTATCCAGATGAATAACCATTGGAATTCTTCTCCTTGGTCGATGAGCGACCTGCGTGTTTGTTCTTAGTCTCCTGAATGTTGGTGCACTCTCGATTTGGGATGATTTGGTCAAGATATTCAAAGAAGGTTGCCCCTGGGTGCGACCATGCATATGTCTCAGGATCGTAGAAGAAGGATTTGTCTATTTTGAAATCCGCGGGAATTGAAATACTGGGAAGAGTCTCTGCATGTTCATTCTCAATTGCTTTGACATTGGAGCATTCCCTTGTCAAGTTGATGTGATCCATGTAGTCAGAATAGGTTGACCCGGGGTGTGCCCATGCATAAGTCTCCGGATCATATGGTTCATATACTTGATTCTCCATGGTGAGCGTAGCTGGGAATGGAGCGGGTGGGAGATTCTCTAAACCAATAGTCTCATCAACAACCGCTATCTCAGATGTAGCAGCAGGGTAGGGCTCTTCTACCGCTTCATGGTTGCGGTTGTCAGGGACTTCGTGGGTTGCCTTAGAAAATTGTGGTTCCTCAAAGACTGTTTCAGATCGAAGTGCTTCCAATGCTGTAAAATTGATTTCCCGAGTCTCACAATCGATAATTACCTTAGTTAATGCCAAGAATGGCTTTCCGAGAATAATTGGAGACTGGATGAATTCTCCTTGATGCTCAATATCAATGATCGTGAATTCTACTTTAAGTGGAGCACCTTGGAATATCATGATGACAGAAATGATTCCTCTCGGCTGCTTTATCGATCGGTCTGCCAATTGAACAATCTCTCGTATCTTCTTGATTGGTCCGAGTTTGAGTTCATGAAATACAGAGGTCCGGAGGATATTGATTGGTGAATCGCCATCAATTTGAGTATGGGTGAAAATTATGTCTTTGATTATGCAGTCAAATCTGAGTAATCGCTTTACTATGCGGCTCTTGGTTTTTCTCCTCAATACTAAGGAGGAGACCATTGACAAGATATGCCTTTCAGTCTTTGTTCTAATCCTTCCTGACTTTTTGATCATTAATTTGTCCATTACAAATCCTTTAAGGTCGAGGAAGTGTTCAATGGCCTTTAGAAAGGGATGTTCAAAAATCAATTTCTCTCCAATGCTTCCCGTACAATGGGATCCAAATTCCTCAGATCTTTTTCAATCTCAATTTTTATAAAATTTTCTGGATTTTAGATTTTTTGGTGTTTTTGAATATTCTCATTTTTTGGTATTTTCTGTGTGGTGTGGTGATGTGGTGTGGTCCTCAGATGAGCATGGGTTCTGATGTTCAGAGTAAGAGTCAGAGGCATAGTCATTTCTAGGGGAATAATATGTAGACGTGATACTGTCAAAATCGTCCCTAGGTTCCTGAATATCCTCAAAATTTTCAATCTTAGATCCAATCATTTTCTCATTCATTTTTATATCCGAGCTACCAGAGATTGAAATTAATCGATCGGCTAATTCTCGAGATCTATCCTCCATTAAGTCAAATTTCTTATTCATCCTCAAAATATCATCCAAAATCTTTTCATGACCAATCGTGGGAGCAGTCGGGGTGTGTTTTTGTATTTGAGATTCAATAAGTTCCTCTTCCATTTTCCTATATGTGCTAGGTTAGAAGTCTCTTGAAATATCCAATATATGATCATTATTTGCTGAAAATATCTCCGCAATAATTATGGAAGGTGACTGCTCATATGGTCCAGGTATGTAGAGTTGGTCCTTGTAGAGTTCAATCCTTGGATATGGTCCAGGTTTGCAAGAGGTCGCAAGTTTGATTCTTTGATCATGAGTGGTCGAACCTTGATATTGTGGAGTTAACATATAGGGTTGATGTGTTTCTATGTGGTCAGTCCAATCCTATCATGTTTGAAGAGAGGGTTTTCGTGGTCAATCCAAGATGATTGTTCATTTATGTTCAATGGTGGAGAAGACGGGAGATGTGAAGAAGTGTTGAGTTCGATCATGTGGTTATAATCTCCCATGAATGATGGATTGACATTTACCGAGTATGAAGGATGAATATAATGATCGGAGTAGAGTGGGTTGACGTATGAAGAAGTGGAGACCTCAGTTGGTTGTTGGTTTGTCTGGTCCGAATACAAAGGGTTGTCATTCATGAAGTAGATTGGATTTGTAGAGAGAGAGTTGGTGGTTGAGAGTCTCTTGTGGGAGTTGGAGGAGGTGTTTTGGGTCTAACCGATACAAATTCATTTTCATAGTATAATTCTGATGGATTCTCGGATAATTGTTCGGCCATTTTTGAAAGAGCTGAAAGGAATGAGGGGTTGGGTCTGCAAGAGATTTTGGACAAGAGTTCCATGGTGAGGTTTAAATCAAGAAAGGAGACATGATTGCACGAGATAGTCAAAAGAAATTTTATCAAATGTGCGGCTTTTGATCTTTGATATCAGTTCATGCACATCAATGCAAACACAAATCAAACCCCGGCTTCACCAACTCATACAATGAAGCCGTAAGAGTTCGGCTATTATCTTTTCAATTTTAAGTTGGTGACAAGACAATCTTGGAAAATAATTAAGCGAGCTATTAGGTGCCAGAAATTTTCTTAAAGACTATCCCGAATTACTACGACTAGTTGCATCTACTTTCAGCCAGTATAGGTGTAAGTACGGACCGTAAAACGACTACCCGTGTTACTTAAAGACGGAGCCTTACGCAGTGTCCTTTAAGCCACCCACTCTGTTAAGGAAGTCCGAACCGATTACTGGCTACCCGTATTCCTCACTGAGAAGTAGCTAATCGTTTTTAAAATCAGTAGTCTGAATGAAAATGCGGATTTTGGGCTCTAGCCTTAAGTGTCGTCTCTCTCTTACTCAGAAAAATAAAAGCATCCAAGGTTGGGGTCGCTCTCCCGCAAAAAATCTCAATTTTATGGGTTAATTTGAAATCAGCTATATTTAGCAATCCCAATTTTAATCAGGTGATCACTGAAGAATTAAATGAGTATAAATATACGTCTACCGTCCAGTCGTGATTTCCTTTAAAATTATGTGATAAAACAAGAGGGAGAAATTCGGAAAAAGCCGATGCACACGAAAACAATGATGTATACTCAGTTAGAAGACTTACACTGAATCCTTGCAATCTCCATGTGGGATGAAATACAGAAATTAAAATTTAATCTATATGGATGCAAGCCGATGAAAAACCGTACCTAGCAGAAAGTTCTATTAGCGGGAAAGAATTGAATTAAATTTTGGCTAAATTGAACGATCTATGTGCATCTCAATTAATGTGAAGTGTGGCTTAATTCCTACGAGCACGATCAAAAAATTAAAAGGCTCTGAGAGCCGTATGTGCAGGTCTAGCCTAATCGCCATTCAAGTCGGACCCCACCCTCATCGGAGAGTGAAACATGCCATGACACACCACAGAAGAAAGTTTCAGATCTTTTTTACACACGTGAGAGTCCAAACGGACACCGCTATAAATGAGCAATTATTCACAGAAATATAAATTTGCAGAAATATAAATCCTAGACTCTACGCTCTCTCACGACTCGACTCGATCTTAATTTATTTGCGGCTTTTTCGGAAGTTGGTGAAGATGCTTCGGTTCCTGAAAAACCGCTCCACGTACGCCAGGTACCTCGCAAGAAAAATAAGAGAGATAATGTAAGAGGGTGACCCAAAAATAATAAAATAGATAAGAAAATAAATGCTGAAAATAAATGTAGGAAAAGAAATGGAATTTACTATGAGAAATTCAGGAGTTAGACTACCCGAATGCGAAAAACCAAACGAAAATTTTCAAAACACAAAACTAAGCCGTTTGCCCCCCGAAACACGAAAATTCTCTAAAAAATTCTAAACCTCGAAAATACTAGTTTCAATACCTATTAAAAATCAAACACTAAATACAGAAAAATGAATTTTACAGGACAACTTATGCATGAAAATTCAATTCTTTTTGGACACAATGTCAAGCAGAATTAATTCTAAAATATGTGATTTTTCGGGAATGTTTAGAACAACGGTTAATCAATGGCAAATTTAAGAGCACAAACTGGGCGAAATATGCAATTTTCCGCAGAGCAATTAATTATTAATTAACCATCAATTACAAAAATATCCACAATATGTCAATGTAGAGAATTAATTGACAAACATAATGTTATTTTTTGATAATTAGATGATGTACTGTAGAGGTCTAAAATGAAGGAGAAAGGCAGGGGTACATATGTAATAAATGTAAATAAAATATGCAGGGGGGACCTAGTTGTAATTACCAAGAACACCAGGGGCTTTCTACAAAATCTCCAGAGGGACACGTGCCTAGCACGTGCCCTCTGGTCGGCGGGGTCTGGTGTGCAAAAATAGGATCTCCGGGGGTGCGCCTTGCAATTTACACACCGCACGTGACCCGTGGGGATGATGTCAGCGACGTTCCCCCACGCACGTGCTCCACACGTGCGGGGGGCCTCGGGCTGGACCCAGCGGTTGGTGGCGGTGGCTCGCGAGAGGAGGTCCCCAGCCAAGGTAGTGGCCAAGGCGGTGGAGGCGGGTCGCTCCTAACAGAGGGGCCGGTACAGGTGGATGAAGCCGGCTGCACTTAGGGATGAAAACGATCGGATACGGATACGAATATATGCATAATCATATCCTTATCCATTTTAAAATACGAATACGAATGCGGATACGAATATTGACAAATGTGAAAAATGTGTTACCATGTCCTTAAAAACGAATACGAATGTAAAAGGAATACGAATCAGATACGAATAATAACAGAAATAATTTACTAATATACATATTTAGGATGATTTAAACATAAAGTAGATATATCAGATATTGTAATTTCATAGCAATTATATCAAAAATGGTGAATGCAATCATAAAATATTGTTATGCACATTTATAAATAAATATATTACTATACTTATGCTCGAAAACGAATATATGAATACGAATGCAGATATTAACGAATGTCAAACTGATATCCATATCCGCATCCATTTTAAAACGAATACGAATATGAATGTCAAAATATGCATAAAATGAATACGATAGAGGATCGAATACGAATGTATTCACATTCTTTTTCATCCCTAGCTGCACTACTTGCTGGTGGAGGCATGACTCCATGGCTGATGCACTGGAGAAAACGAAGGCTGGTGGAGTCCTGGAGCCGTTGATGTCGGTGGTCGTCGGTGAAGGCGATGGAGGACGTTGTTGGAGACGTTGGAGTTTATAGTTTGTTGAAGTAGTTGTTGGCGAAGAGGCGGAGTAGATGGTTGTCGGAGTCGATGATGTGGTCGGAGACGTAGGCTCGACGGGCAGAGGCCGGAGCTGAAACAACGACGGTTAGAGTGCCGCTCGCCGTAGGCCGCAATGAGCTGGAGAGGCTCGGATCTCGCTACGAAGAGGGTTACGCTAGGCTATCACCACAAACAAAGGAGCCCACTTCCAAGAATCGGCAGATGGCGAAGTCAGGGGTGCGGAGGTGCTCTTAACTAGGGCTGGAGAGCGGGGTAGCCGGAGATGGAGATCTGGGATGATCAGATGGAGGATTCGGCCGATCACGGAGATTGCGAGAAGATCTGAGATGTAAGGCGATGCGAGATATACGGAGGAGGCGGCTGGCGAGAATCATGGGGACGACAGCGAAATCGAAGGGGAAGGTGCGGCAGGAGGTAGGAGATGATGAACGCGAGTACGATCGGCCGAGATCGGATGGCCCAGGATGGGCCACGTGGTGCTCATATGCGAGAGGGCGACACACGTGCTTGGCGTGTGCCTGGGCGACACGTGCCTCGCACGTGCGGTCACTTTAGTTTTTTTTATAAAAACTTAATAAATAAAAAATGCCAAAAATGGCTGACACATGGCGGCTCCAGGAGCTGCCACGTGTCAGCACCATAAAAATCCGCAAATAAATACTTTGTAAAATCAATAATAAATAGCAAATGGCCTCGAATCAAAAAATTTTCTTCACAAAAATTTCTCGTCTCGATGAGATCTAGAACTTTTATGAAGACATCAAAATCAAAATCGAGTAAATGTACACAGTAAATTTTTGGAGTATCCCATATACATAGAATACCTTGATTTTTGGGTTTTATAATTTTTATGTCATTTTTAAATAGGATAAAAATCCCAGAAAAAATATGGTAAAATCAAAGATAAATAACTACATATTAATTTATTTTTTTGAATTTTTATTGATTAAGAAAAAGAAGGAATAAAATAAATCACGAAAAAGACCAATTTTGTACATTTGATAGTGAAGACTCGGACCCGATTTGTTTCTTTGGTTTCAAGCTCAATTTGGATTTGTATTTTTACGCATTTTAATAAAGATTTTATCAAAGAAGACAAATGAAAAAGAAACAAAGTAAAATAGGTTAAATATGTACATAAGCTAATAGGTCAAAAAACAGCTAAAATACAAAATGTACAAAAGAGGCCAAAAACTCATCTTTCACATATGAGCTCCGATTCACTTGAACTTGTTCTTGTTTTGAAGGTAATTGAATGTACATTAGTTCTAAATGAGTAGGATTAAATCGGACACTGGATGAGGAATATATGAGGTTTTTAGTCAGGAAATCCTGAAACTAAGGTTTGGATTTTTGGTCCACTTATTTGGGTTAGTGATTTTTTTTGTATTTTTCATTTATTCGTGTTAGTGATATGTACATAGTGGAATGGTTTCGGGTCATTCAGAGTTAGCATGAATTAGTTAAAAATCCAGGAAGTTAGGTTGTTTACAGGTCAATTTTGGCTTCGATTGTTGGCTTCATATTTTGTGCAAAAAATTGTGCTAAAATGCAATTCTTATGAAAACATGCATAAATGCTAATTATACTGAATAGATGCAGAAATGATGTCGATTTTGAGGTATTTGAGATTAATAAATGAGATTTAGAGTGATGAATCCGAGATTCATCAATAGTGAGGAGGCATAATCTTTTGCCTTGGAGTAACATGCGAGGGTAGTACATCTAGGTAGAACCTCTCGTCTTCCTCTAGGGAGGGTTGTGTGTCTCAACCTGGTCTAGTGGCATTGAGGTCTAAAGACGGGATGCTGTAGGGTTGCAATAATGCTTCAAAATAGGGATATTCTGCTAGCTCAATAGGAAAAACTCCTTATGTACATGCTGCACCTTGTATATGTTTTCAAAAAAAGAAGAAAAGAAAAATACAGGATCTTCAAAAGTGGACAGGCATGATTGAAAAATAAAATACCTACCGGAGTGTATGTACAAGTGGAAAAAAGGAATAAGAGATTCAAAGTCAATTTTTTGTAAGCTTGCAGCAGATGACTTGGCTACACTGGTCATGCATCCAAGGATAAGTAGCTACACTGGTTACCGTTCATTCTCTTCTCCATCCGCTCTTCTTGAGCTGGTTGTACTTGAACTTAGAAGGGAATATCCCCGCTCCTCAAGGAAAGAGTTGCTAGACTGGAGGACTAGAGTTACCTTGTTGAGAGAGGTGGTTTCTTTGCTACTTTTGTGAATTTGTGTATCTAGACTTGTTTTGGCGTGACTGTTGAGGAGAGCTGAATAGGAGTCTTGTGGAACTTAGAGGCTGTTAGGTTTTAAATCTATTTCCCATTAAGCTTCCGCCACACTAGTAATCCAAAGGTCTGATAGAGCTCCAAACTACAATTTTATAAAGATACGTTTAATACTTAAAATTGTCCTAATTTCTTTATTTTTCCTTTCTTTTTCTTTTATTCACTTATTCTTTCAAATAAGTGTTTGCTAAGGGACTAGCGAAGGTAAAGCACAGGGGGATGATGAATATGAATTTCATCATCTTTATTCATATATTTTATCGTAAAATCCCTTATAAAAACACCTGTATATATAATACTAACTCCATATTCTTACTAGCTTGCATATTTGTGTGAATATTGTACATAGATTGTTATTTTAACCTAAAATAAATAAAGAAAGAAAGAAAAGAAAAATAAAAAAGTAAAAATAGAGAGATAGAGAGAAAAAGACTACGTATATGATACATGCTGACCCGAACCCTGAGAGAAGGTCAAGACTTGACCTGATAGATCGGGAATAAAGTATGGGGAGATAGCATCCTTAATCAGAAAATAAAAAAATGTGTTGTAAATGTTTGTATACTTACACTATTTTATTTGTACATAAATTGGCCTTCAATTAAATAAATTTCATCAAAAGTTGTAAATAAAAATGGTTCTTAAATAATAAAAATATTTGCAAAATAAAATCATGTACAAAATAAAAGTAACCACATCCAGAAAAAGCTATAAAGAGACAACTGAAAGACCAATTCCAGCTTCATATGAACTCAAATTGAATCAAACTCACTTCCATTGTATTCTAAATTTAATTATATTTAAAATGGTTATGGTTTCATAATTTTTGGAGTTACGATTTGAAAGATGGTTTCTTGGATGGTTTATGCAATTTTACCATTTATTTATACATATTATATTTATAAATAATTGTAAATATTTTCTAATTAATGTTCAAGAATAAAATAATAAAAAATATTAAAAATTTTAAAGCAAAGCAAAAAAACTAATTGCCTTATTTAGCTATGTATATAATGTACCATATCTATATAATCATTTTAAAAATCCTAAAAAAATATAAAAATCTCCAAAAAATTACAAAAAAGTAAAAATTCATCAAAATACAAAAAGATTTTATTTGGATATTTTTAAGCATTTTTATCATATTTAAAAAATAAAAAATGTATTTCTTTTGTGTAGAATTTTTTTGAAAACTATATTTTTGAAAATTAAAAATTTACAAAATTAAAATCACAAAAAATTTTAAAAATCAGAAAATAAAAAATAGAAATTAAAAACTAAAAAATTTAAAAGATAAAAATTTCACAAAAAAACCAAGAGCAGTGTTCATAGAATTCCTTGATTCTTTTCTTTGATTTTTCAATTATCGAAATAACCCTCAAGAATTATTGCCTCCATGAGTTTGATCTTGTTTGCTATATAGGCAAATTAAATAGCAAAAATTTCTCTCGCTACATTTCTTTTGTAATTAATTCTGCTTGGGAAAAAATAATAAATTTGTTTGTTTGATCTGGGAATTTTGGGGATCGCAACGATAAATTTATTAAAATAATAATCACCCCTTGAAAATCCCTCTCGACAGTGGGCACTAGGAGTTTTATGCCCTTTAACCTGCACCTCCCAGAAATTGCACTTCAATCCACGCTAGCCAAAGCTCATGCACACAACATGCCTCTGCTTTGCATAAGTTCCCATTCGATTATTGGTTATCTTTGTTTAGTCCCTTAGCACCATTATAGAGTTACTTTAATTATGCAATTTGCAAATAGACTATGCGTTTGGTTTTCATTTGAGACCATCATTTGTCATACTTATTTCAAAAATTACATTATGTTGGACAACTAATTCTCTATCATATGGCGAAATAAATGTATTTTCTAATCTTGATATGATTTATTGATATTAAATTGGTGAGAGATTCCATATTTTACCCACAAATGAGCTCTGAAATTCATATTGAATTATTTATTATTTCTAAAATTCCGAAAAGCTCACCTTTGGTATAATTAATTATGCTCTCCGATGCCTCTAAAATTCTCATTCATATTATTTGCAGGCATATTTTTCTTTAAATAAATAAATTAGTGATTTTTCGTATTGAAATTTAGTTACTTGTGAACTTACTATTTTTAGGATTTAAGATATTTCCTAGATATTTATTATTTAGATACATCTAGGTTAATTTTATTTTGAAAAAAATATTTAAGTTTATTAATTATTAAAATTTAGGTACTGAAAATCACAATGTTTACATATTTAAATAACAGAAAAGTCATTTTGCATCACAAAAAAATTATAGTAACATAAATTTGCACGCATGTAACATTATAGCCACGTTTCACGATTTTGGGAATTTAACTGAATGAAAAATTGCATTTTATCCTTTGAATTTAACCAGAATTGCATCACATTTTTATTGCATAAAAATATCAAAAATATTTCCCTAAAAAACCTAACCCCTTAATCATATGAAAATTAGCCTAAAGATACAGTTGCCTCCTTGTGATCTATCTTGGATTTGCCCAACTCAAATAAATTCGTCCGATTTGTACAATATGTCATTAATCAATTAAGCGATTGTTGATTAATCCTTGTTTGCCTGACTACAAAAACTTATACGATAATATTGGCTAGGGCCTTTCAGGGTTCTTTAACATGCCAAATCCTTTGTGTCAAGCGGCCAAATCCTTTGTGTCAAGGGATGAATGTCTTCTTCTACAAGTGTAATCCATGGCTCGTCGTTGTGCTACAACTCCACTTCTACATCGTTGTTGAGCTCCATGGTAGCCGACCACGATGAGTGAAGACTCCAAAACCCTCCCTAGGTTCTAGCCCAACCATCCTATCCACCCAGCTCCACTTTGCTCCATATCAGGTACTCCGATCACTCTTCCTCCTTTCATTTCTCCATTTAATTCAGTACACATGCTCACTCCTCCAACCCTACTGGTTCCACCCTCTAAGCATCACCTCATATCCACGATCTTCGCCGAACAATCCACGGTCACCCTCCTCTTCTCCAAACCCCCCATCATCGTGCTCCGCCTCTAGGTATTGTACAAACCTAGAGCTCTAGGTCTCCATCCCCTCTTGCACTCCAAAGACTTTCATTCCCCTCCAGACCGCTTCACCTTTGACTTTTAACCCTCTAGTTCTTCACGTGCTTCACTGATCGGAATGAGCAATAAGGCTCAAGTATCATCCTCATTCTCTGAAGACAAAGTATCACCCACCATTCCAACACTCACAACTGCTTTATTAAACCTCCAACGCCTTGGCCTTGGCCTCCTCGAGCTCCCAGTTCCTTTATACCACTAGCAAGACCTCGACGGAGCTCGAGAGGGGTCGACGGACCTCCGCACCTTCACCATTGCTCATTGAGGAAGACAGAGTACAGATGCCCTTGGATCTCCATCCAATGACCCAAGATTATGCTTGAAACTTTGCACCGCTCCTCCAAACTCGGGTGCTCCTAGGCTCTTCCTGAGCCACTACATAGTGCCATGTGTAGGCCCACATCCATGCCTCACTCCAACCCTTCCACCATATGCAGGAGTCATGCAGGAAGGGACATCTTGTGATTGTACCCCTGCAACTTCAGATAATTACCTCTAGGTCCTCCATACGTGCTATCATGCTCCCACCTGGGGATTTTGCAACTAACCCATGATGGATCTTCAAAATTGCAAATCCACTACTGCGCATTTGAAAATTTACATAAAGCCCCTTCAGTTTTTTAACTACAGATATGTCCCTATTTTAGACTAATATGTTATAAAACTTTATATTTCCTTGCATTTTAATCTTTGAACTTCAATATTGAATATCTTTTGCATTATAAATCCAAATTTTGCATATTTTATTACATTTTAAAGCTTTTTCTATGCTCTTTCATTTTATATAATTTTGGATATATTAAAACTTTAATATATTAAAGTATTATGCGAGGAATACAATGATTTATGGTTGATTAAATTCACATATTTATGCAATTACATCTGGGGTATTGGATCTGTTTCTACATGGACTTTATTGAGAATATTGATTCCATGATAGTCTTGATGATTCACAATTATTTTAAGGAATTAGCTATTACAACAAGAAAGGAAGCTCAAGAATTAATTTGATTCAATCTGAACATGAATCATTAATTCATTTTTCTACCTTGCAACTTTAGATTTAAATTGACAAATATATTTCTTGAATACATTCCTTAGATCTGTGAATTTCATTAAGGATTAATTGATCACATCATTTAGAGGATTAAAATATAATCATATATCTGCTAATTTTCTTTCTTTACTTTTATTCACACACTCATCCTGCATATCTTAATCTCTTATTTTCTGATGTAGAATTAGCATTAAAAATAATTGAATAAATAGATAATTTGAAACCATGCAACTAAGAACCATTGTTCCCTTATTTAGATCTTGGTACACTTACCAAGTAAAATTTGCCATATATTCAAAAATATGATTTTTAATAATCCGCTTTTATCTTACTATACTAGGATAATTCAACAATTTTAAGAGAGGTAGAAATGGATTCACCACTTCCCCATATTCCTCCCATATAAATAGTAATGCTGGATATTTATTCCCTTAAGCTACCCATTTCCAAAAAATTATGGCCTACTCCAAACATTTAAGAGTAACAAATAAACATAAAGTAAAAATAACTCACATTTATTTGAAATTTATCCCTCCAGAATAAAATTTTTTAAAATATAAGAACAAACTAAATGTCCATGTTCAGTTTTATCATCATTATTTCATCAGCTTATTACCCAAATGAACCGTTCCTTTTTGGGATATGAAGTTGCAAAAGTTTGAAATACATATATAGGATCATATTTTAATCCATTTTAATTTTAGATAAAGACGTAAATGACATGTAACAATAATTTCAACAACATAAAAAGGAAGCATATATATTTAAGACACATAATTATCTAAATAATAGAACATTTATCTTGTAGATTATGAGAAATACACGAGGTGCATGGTTAATGAGGTATAATATTATAATAACTACAAGTATTTCCACAACCATACATATTTTAAAATAAATTCTCGAGCAAAAATACGTATATTTGTGAAAATAAAAACTATGATATTCCACTACAGCAAAGAAGCTGTTGCAATTCATTAATTCAGGATTCATTATTGTATCTTCCATGATAATAATCATATTCATTGTAAAATTATCAGTTATCCATAAAATTTTGTTATAACTCTTTCACCTCCTCTTTCTTTTCAAGTGGCATTTCTCTAAATATTGGTATGCGGAAGGGATTTAACTTTATAATCCTACACGTCAGAAATTCTTGAGTCTAGTTTTAAATATCCTAGATTTTTATTTCCTTGAATCTGAAAGATGATAAGCATTTATTTGCTTGAGCGTGCAAGACAGAATTCGATAACATCAATGGCATAGTTCTTCAAAATATATAAAAAAAACATAAATCTCTAAGAACTGGCCCAACAGACCTACTCTAAAGGACCCAAAAAGAGAACTCTAGCCAACAAAAGGGAAAGATCCCAAACCCAAAATTCATGAAAATCATTCATTAATAACACGCATGAGAAACACGGGGATAATATAATGACAGGGTTGCGTAATACATGATTTTGAAGTCGATTGCAAACATCTATGAACGTAAATATTATCTCTAAGAATAGTCATGATTTAGTTGGGAACCTATATCATAATATATTAAGGAATATAAAAAAATAAAAAATACTGATCTTTTTTGCAATATACGAAATCAGGGTGCACAATGCTGACATGTTAATTAGACTACACTCCTTGAAAAATCAATGTTGTAAGTCTTGAGGTATCCTCTATTGGTGGAATATGGACACCTTTACTTATATTGCTTTCTAGGACTTTGATTTTAGCACTCTCGTCAGCCTAAAATCCAATGGATCAGACATAAGATAAATATGGTCAACATTTATGAGCACTTCACAAGAAGGATAAAAGGATTTTTGTAAAAGAAAACCTACACATGATTTCAAGCTGGGAAGGCCCTCTCATCATTTAAGTGACTTTGATACTGGACGCACCCCAGATGAGATTAGCTGAGAAATGCCTTTATCATCTATAATCATTTATTTAATAGTTGGGCAAACTCAGCCCATTTCACTGATCACCAAACTTAGATACATTATACACTTGAACGTATGTCAAGCTTCTTGGAAAGAGGACTGTGTTTAATCGAGCCTTCTTATGCAATGAGATGTTAAGATCTTACTTATTTACCTCCCTATGTTATCTCCCAAAAATTTCTCGGACTATAAACCGTTATTGGTTGAACAAGGCAACCTTAAAACTTGCTCGACCATTCACAATAAATAGAGCTTGGCAAATCATGTCATCCTTCAGGAATGTAGCCTTACAATCTTGGAACAAGATTGTTCTTTCAGGAAAAATCCTTACTAACCTTGGGCTAGAAAGTGAAGGCTAGGGATTAGGACTTAGCGCATCACGAAAGTGTATAAATTGCATCAAATACAATCTAGGGCAACTACTCATACTAGTTGTAACATGCAATAGAATTTTAAAAAAATCAATTAGATGAAACCCCATGATATGAGAACACTTATCAAATCATTTCATCCATATCACAAATGAGTCAAAGAATTACCTCTCGAAACGTGATAGCGATCGCGTGTGTCTCTAAACGAAGAGACCTTCTGTTCTAAGTCCGATCCGACGAAGGATGCACTTGTGGGCATGTGGATGGGATGTGTACTTTCCACAATCTGAGTTGAAGATCCGAGCATAGATCCCCTGATTTCATCTCACAAAATCCATAGCTTTCCTCACGAGCACATAGCACTGAAGAAGATGGAGATCCACGAACAGTCGATCCAGCAACATAATGACAATGCGATGACTGCGAGGCTCTCTAGATCAATATAGTGGACGATCACAATATTGATAAAGAGAGAGAGAGAGAGAGAGAGATCTTGGGTGTGTATGATAAAAGAGAGAAGGATAGATTTGTTGCTTACTTTTGTTGTAAAAGAAAGAGGTAGGTCCAGCCTTTCTTTTATAATAAATTAGATGTCCATGGATGTCAATCCATGTACATGCGTAATCAATGGTGTGGATTAATTTGTGCTTTCAAGTCAATAGCGATGATTTTATTGCATAAATTTAAAACAATAAATAATTAATTTAAAATAAATTTAATATAATGAATATTCATCAATATCATTTAATTTGAATTAAATCAATTAATATGGAAATAATTGGAAGGAGGACAAGCTTCATTCCTAAAATAGAGTTGACGTCCACATCCAATTAGGACTTAATGGTGGTCATCCATCATATATAATACGAAGGTGGCTTCCTTTTTCCAATTTCGTGAGATCTCATATCTCACCAAATATTCCACATATGCAACAATTTTTGTTGCATAATTATTCACTAGAATAATTCCAAATTATTTTGTGATAATTTCAATCATGTCATTGACAATTATGAGTCAAATTCAACCATTGCATTTACAATTAATTGTTCAATGTGAATTCAATCCACAACAACAATTAATTTGTAAATACTATTTACAACTAAATCTCTCCAACATATTATAAATTACATTTGTAATATTTATAATTATTATGAATTGTGATATCTACATTAATTATATCCTTGATAATTAAGTCATATTTAATTATCTAAGATGATTATTCTCATGTTTCCAAATAATATGAATCATATTCATATTATTCATTATAATTAAATCACATTTAATTATCAATTTCCCAATTCTCAGATACAATGTCAACAATGGAATTATTCTTGAATTCTTTAAAAAATAATGTGCTTTTTCCATTGATGCTTGGAGATAAGGACATGACGATTATACATTCCATGTACAATGACTTGGATATTGAATCGTATCTAATATACAGACCGATCCTTCAAAGATATTTGTTAAATCAAACTGTAAATCTAATCTTCTCATTGCATCCGAATCACATTTAGATCAGTGTCCAACATTTATACTAAGATCATATTACTAATACTACAAAAAAGGTACGATTGGCATGTACGTCCTATCTTGCACTAGGCGAGCACATGTGCTCGCTCGACTTTTGGCCAGCACATGAGGATCACATGTGCTCGCCTAGGCTTCTCGGCATTTTGATTTATGAGGCACCGACGCGTGGTGCACATCTGAAAATTTGGGCAAGCACTTGTAGTGCACATGTGCTCACCTGTATGTGCTCGTCCACTTGAAATTTCATGTGCCACTCATGCATGCGCTTGTCAATATTTGGGCGAGCATCTACAGAGTGATGGGCGAGCATATAAGTGTGTTCGTCTGAAGCCTTAAACAGAACGTCATCCAGCCTCTCCTTCCTCATTCTACACACATTCTCCCCCCAGAAAACCCCTCCGAAGATATCTCATGGCTCTCCTCGTCACCGACGACCTTCCTTTGTGCATTTCAACTACACACGCATCTTCTTTTCAGTACATTGCTTCATCCTTTCTTTTGTTTTTTAACATATCATTGCATATCAATCATGTTTGGACAGTTTTAGAATTTAAATTGTTGTTACACTATTTGTTATTTTGTATATATTCGAGTGATTGAATAAGTTATCTATGCTTAGGATATGACTTATTTAATATCTCCTTATTAGATTTGATGATGGTTTCCTAATTTATATGGAAATTCATATTTTTGGTGGTGTATGATGAAATACCACGACCAATAAATTGATTAAATGTGGATACTAAAGTGAAAAAATGATTACATTTGCCAACATTAAACTTGGTAGTATATTTTGTTGATGCTTTATAAAGAATACAAAGAATAGGAATACCATGACATGATAGACTAATAATAAGGTATAACTTATTATTTTGATGTGATAATTTGGACATTAATAACATATAATGTGAATAATATTATGGTTAACTTGGATTATATAATTTAGCCAATTTGGTCTAGTTTAGACAAAAACTCTTTATTTTAGTTTATACAAAGAAACATCCTCATATAGTGTGTAGATATGGAAGAGATAGAGAGATAGGGAGAGATAGATATAATATGTAGATAATTTATTTCTTCTATGATAATCTATTATCACATTAAGTTCTGGCTGATGTGGCCAAATGTATTACATTAGCTTATAGTTAGGTTGATAATAAGGTTAAAACACTAACAACTTATTTTTAAATCACACAAAATCATTCATACATAGTGCGTCCCTCCACAAGGAGTGATGTGTGACCTTGTACACTGAGAGGCGTGTGCAACACATTGGAAGATTTTATCACCTCCAATTATTATAGTTTTTTATATTTTGCACATCATTATTGGACTCACTTTGGGATGAGATATCCTAATCCAATGGTCATAGAGTTTGATGTTTACATGTGGAGAAATCTTTTTTTGCAGGTACACTTTCAATAATGTTCATTTAAACACTTTATTAGGCCTAATTTAGGATCACATTTATCCATATCCCCATTATTATCCAACCAAATATACTTAAATTTCCGATTAACACAAATGAATAAATATTTTAAGATTTTTTTAGTCTCGTCTGTAGCACGTACAAATGTATGACATAAAGTGGTCTTAAAATACTATATTTATGTTAGCTTTCCTTAGTTTGGAGATCCCGGACTAAAGGATTCTGTAAGGATTCAAACTTAGTAAAAGACAATTGTCGTCACATGCATGCTTATTTCTAATGGAAATTCGGCTCCATAGCCCCTTCCTCTTCGGTATACCAAACCAATCGTAATTTACTATCGAAATAGTCACTACGGTGACTGTTTTGAAAGTTGATTGCGATTGATTTTTCAGGTATACTGGAGAGGTGCATAGTTACGCAACCGGATTTTCCTCAGAAATAAGCAAGCTTGTGATAATGATCGTCTTTTTAGTAAGTTTGAATCCTTATGGATGGACTCAATTGATAACATAATTTACACACTTTTCTTCTCATCTCCTAGAATAAGCATGATAGGTTTAGGTCAACGATGGGTTAGGGTATATGTTTTCTACTTATGATCTTTTAGATTAAGCCAAGGGTAAATTTACTCCTCTCATATGATCGTATGAACTGTTACATTCAAGTGATAAGATGGTTAATAGAGAGTGGATGTACAAGCGTATAGTAGATGGACATGTTATAGATTCATTTCAAAGACGTGTTCAAGAATTTGTAGAATTTGCTTAAGCACAAGGTTCTCGTGTCGTGGATTCGAATGGTACTATTTTATGTCTGTATCAAAAGTGTCGTTTAATGAAGAAGAGATCTAAGAATGAAAGTCTGTTGCATTTTTACAAAATGATTTCATGGAAGGATATCAGATTTGGTGGAGGCATTGAGAACTTCAAGGACACTATGAATGAGTAAAACAGAAGTGGACAATATTAACCCATTTGTAGATATGATTATGGATGTTGCGGGTCATGATTTTAACACTGCTTGTTTAGATGGTGAGGAACCATATCGAGAGTTTACAGACTTCTATGAGTTGTTGGAAAAAGCAAAAGAGCCATTGTGGATGGGTTGCAAGACATATTCAAAACTCTTTGCAGTTTCATATTTTCTATCGATGAAGATGAAGTACAATATGACTGATCATAATTTTGATGCCATGCTTAGAATTATAAAAAATGTTACCAGAAGATGCTGAATTACTTGTTAATTATTACAAAATCAAGAAGATGTTGCGGAAGATGGGTTTAGTAGAAGTTAAAATAGACTCATGTATAGATCACCATATTTTATACGATGTTGAACATCAATATTTGATACGTTGTCTGGAATGTGATGATTCAAGATTTCAGGAATCAAGTAAGAGTGGGACACAAATCTCAATAAAATTTTATGTTATTTTCCTTTGACACCAAGATTAAAAAGGTTATATTATTACAAGGAAATGACGAAAAATATGATATGGTATGCATAACATAGAGATGATGAGTACATGAAGCATCGGTCCGATTCTGATTGTTAGAAAGTATTGATCTCAACATTTCCTTCATTTTCGAAAGAAAAAAGGAAATGCGTTATTAGTATATGTACAGATGGGTTTAATTCTCATGAAAGAAGTAAAGATAACCCTTGCTGGCCAATAGTGACAACACCATACAATCTTCCCCCATGATTATGTAATAAGAAACAATTTATGTTTCTATCGTTGTTGGTGTCAGGATAACTAAATTGAAGTTTACAGATATATATGCATCAAATATGTCAAATTTGGTCGATGTGGAAAGACTACTACCGCTAGTGTTTAGAGAATTGTTACCGAAAAATGTTAATTCTATCAGATGTCAACAGATTTTCCCAAGTTCTATGCTAATCACACTTACAAAGATGGAGATGGAATATATTGAGAAAAATATTCGTGTAATTATGTGTAATTTGGAGAAGATATTTCCGCCGTCATTTTTTAATTCAATGGAGCATCTAATGATTTACATTCCATACAAAGCAAAAGTTGAAGGGCCTGTAAAATATCGATGTATCTATCCATTTAAAAGGTATTTATAAATATTAATTTCTTTTTTATTCTTGTGATATATGAATAGAAACATATACCTATTTTATGTAGGTTCATGTTCTTTCTAAAAAGCAAATCCCGAAATAAAAGTAAAGTGGAAGGATAAATAAGTTTACAGTATATTTACGAGGAAGCCGCAACAATCTGTGCTAGGTATCTTCCGAAAGATGTGGAGACTATCCACAACAAATTAAGGAGGAATAGGATAACTTACTCTGAGGAAGAACCTCATATCAGTATCTTTCGTCAATCCACTCTGCTCATAGGAAATGCTACAGAACGTCTATTGTTGAAACAAGAGAAATATGTTGCAGAGCTATACGTGTTAGACAATTGTAAGGAAATAGCACCATATGTTCAGTACATATCTATATTTAATTCCCTTCTACTCATTTTTAATGTTTCTTGTGTTTATTTTAGGTAAATTAGAAGGAAAATTGTCGAATAAAATCCTATGTACTCAGATGATCAAGTTTATAGGAATCAATTTTCGGAATGGTTTAAGAATTGAACAAAACAATTGGATGGTAGTGATTATCATACACAAATATTAAAATATTTTGGAGAAGGTCTGATTTATAAGGTTTGATCTTACAACTTATGTTGCAGTAATGGTTATCGATTTCACCCTTTAATTATGGTAGATATTTAACAACTCAGAATCATGGCAAGAAAATTTATATGCATATTTGAACCCTTCATTCTAGCTTCTTAAGTGGACCAAGTTTGTTATCTCCCACAATTGTCAAAGAAGAGAAAGAATGTTCTTTCAATGTCATGAAGATAAATTCTCGAGGTTATATTTCTAATGAACACACTCATCTTGAAGATGTTATATATGAAGCCTTCACACCAACTCATGAGAGAATAAATGTAGGAGAAGAAGTCCCAATCATCGACTCGATTCGATTGGATGATAATGATTGTTATTGTTGACCTACGTGATGATGTAGACTCCACAAATGATGATTTAGATAACTCATAAATTAATAAAATATGCTTTAATTCACCCGAAACACATGATGAAGATTACCCGTAAGTTTTAGTAAAATATTTCCACTCAAATCAATGAACTATGTGATGATCCAAAACCTCAGCAACTCAAGTTAAGGTGTAAATCAGGGTCATTGCGACCCGAACCACAAGGCTAAGTCAATCAAGAAACAATCAATACCACCAAATATGAAATCAAACAATCAGGTCAAAAACAACGGTCTCGCTATTTTATTTTACCTGGTATAGCTACCAGGGACGAACACAAGGAGCACGGATTGGAAATCCTATGAAGTAGTTGGGACTCAAAAATAAAAGGAATAAAATATTTTTGGTGGATTTTTATATTTTTATTTTTTTGTTCTTTTAAAATTAAGAAAAATATGTAAAAGGAGGGAAAAAGGCTCAAACCAACAATTATTGAACATACAAAAAACAAGTCAGAAAACTCAAATAAAAATATTTTTGGATTTTAGATATATTCAGATGTTTTTAATATTTTTCTTAGCTTTTCAAATTTTTAATTGATTTTATAAAAATGAAATAAGTTGAAAAATGACAACTACTGTGCAACCAGAATCGAAAGGCTATTCAAAAATATCTAAATAGTCTATAAAATTCCGACAACAATTTTATGAGAAACTAGAAATGAAATACTAACTACAGAATTTGAAATTGCATTTTTTTGTTTTTTATGAACTTTGAATGATTTTTCTAAATTTTTTAGTGTTTCTCAATTTTTAGGGTTTTCATAAGTTTAAATCAAACAAAACTTTGACAGAAGTAAAAGTACACAAAAACAAAGACTCATTTATTTTTCTAGATTTTTTTTAAATGATTTTTAATATTTTTAGTTGATTTTTCAAACTGAATAGAAGTAAATTTTTGGGTTTTTGAATTTTTAAAAATACGAAATGAAAACAAAACGAATCCAAAAATTCATTGAAATTTTTACAACATGGCAGGAGCCACGTATCCAAATTTCATGAAATTTAGATAAGATTTGATATTTCATTCGAGCTAATCAAACACTCAGCACACATGGACTATTTTGCAAGAAAAACCAGGACTAAATGATAACACGTTTTAAAAGTCCGAGGGGCCTACTGTAAATTTTCCACTAATTCTAGCACTTGTCCAAAAAAACCACGCATAGGGGTATAAGTACAAATATGAAAAGTAAAATATCATAACATAACATCCATGAAGTTCCAGGTCATACATGCAAATGTACCACAAACTCACGTGACGATGCACGTGTACCCATACAAAGAGGACTAAAGTGCAAATAGTAAAAATAGTAAGGGCCGAAGTGCAAAAAGACCATAATGTGCTAATTTATTTTACAAGATAAATAAAACATAAAGAAAATGCAGGGGAGGTGACGCAAATTACCCAGCCAGGGGCGTGCGGGTCACGTGGGTGGCCAGGTAGTGCTCGTTGAGTGGAAGAGAATCTGCGGCTCTGGCGCTGACACCTGGAAGATCTGACGGCTGTCCTGTGGGCGCGGACGTGGGCGTACGGAGGCCGTTAGATACCAGATATAACGACCTGACAAGGCGCAGACGACGGACGGTCCAAATGCGGTCTGGCGGATGGCGATGATCCAAGGGCTCCGGAACAGTGTGGATGAACTTTTGTAGGCTGAGGTTCGCTGGGGCACCGAGGAAGATCGGTGGCTCCGATGAACGATGGGACGACAGGAATACGATCAGAAGGCTCCTACGCGTCGGATGGTGGTTGCGGATGGAGCATCCGCCGGTCGGATCTCCGGGAAGGAGGTGGTGACCTGGGATGACTCCTGCGAGGTGGGTTGAAGGCGAGGTAGGGGGTAATCTTGCGCTCCTTGACCTGCAAACAAAGGCTCTTGCTCGGAGGAATGCTCCGGCGAGGTTTATTGGATGAAATACGAAGGGAAGCGATGGTGGGAGGCAGGTTCCGGTGAAGGCGACGAAGGGAACCTAGCTCAATCTAGGCTCGGATATACAAGATTGAGATGATCAGACTATGGAAGAAGGGTGACGATGGAACAGGGAATCGATCTGAGCAGATGAAGATGGTCGATGGAGCTCCGACCACTGGGTCGGAGCCGGCGGAGGGCCGATGAGGGATTTAACGATAGACAGAACTAGGATGGATGAAATGGTTACCTGATGATCGAAGATTAATCCTGAGCTCCAGGAGGGTGCGATGATGTTGGTTGTCGCCTTAACCACGCTGCGTCGGGCAGGGAGGCTCGTGGCGGCGCTCCGGCCACGTGTCTTGAGCTTCGACTACATGCACCTATTCCGGCCACCAAGGAAGGCTTCCGATCGTTGTCACCAAGGGAAAACTCTCTAGGGTAGAATGAGGGCTTGCGGCGTGAGCTACGGAGCTGGGAAACGAATGGAAGCATTTATAGGCAGTTCCAGGTGACGAGGTTGAATGGGCACGGGCATGCGAACCAAGAAAGATCTGCCTCGCCCTAGGGATCCGCGAGGGTGGCTGATCCAAGGGGAAGAGGGGGGCGGTGGAATCGGGGTAAACGGTTGTAGGATCCGCTCCAGGGATATTGGAGAAATCGGGCCAGTGAGCGAGATCCGCAAAGAGGGGACCCGGGCGGGGGAGTTGACCGGAGGTCAACGATCCCCCGTGGACCAATCACAAAAATCCAGAGTCAAAATTATTTTTAAATTGAATTAAAAATAAAAAACAATTTTATTTTAAAATATTTACAAATAAAAAATGTTTATTATTTTTCAAACTATTTTTTAGTGATTTTTATTTATTTTTTTGAAAAATAAATTATGTTATATAAATTATATAATATTATATACATGTATAGTATACCTATGTATTTTATATTTTATATTTTTATTATTTTATTTTTGTAGAAATATTTATTGAACACGAATTTTGCAGAGGTCGTGTTGACTCACAAGGCGAATCAACAGTTGTTGATTTGACCTCCAGCTAAATCCGAAATTCGAACAACAATTAACCCACAACAGAAATCAAGCAATGAAAAGCAGTGCGGAGTTAAAATTTATTATAACTTTACAAAGGATGTGTATAGTGTGTAAGTACGTGTAGAGGTCGAACACATGGAGCAGACATGTAGAACGGGGCAAGTGAATGCACAAGAATGAGAATGTGATGTATTTGTCTACTTATGCTATTTTTTGTGGCTTTTTAATTTTATATTTTTTAGTTAGTTTTTGATTTTATATTATTATATTTAGTTTTTTAATTTACTGATTTTATATTTCCTTTTTGTATTTTATATTTTTATATTTTCTTTTTCAATAATAGAATATATATACAATATAAGAGAGAGAGAGAGGAATAGAGTATTTATAAGAATAGGTAAAAATAAGGAAAAATCAGGAAATAGAGTATTTTTGTTCTTTTTGTATTTTTCTAATGTTTTGTGATTTTTCTAGATTTTTCCTATTTTTTTGGTTTTTTTAAAGTCAAAAATACTGAAAACAGTGAATAAAAGTTGCTGGCCGAAATTAAAATGAGGATGAAAAATATAAATCAGAGTACAAAATTCCTCAAGTTAACTTTAATTGAAATATATTAAATCAGAGAAAATACAGAAACTGAAATTGCATTTTTAGGATTTTTTAGGAATTTTTAAGATTTTTATAAAGGTTTTAGGGGTTTTGTAATTTTTAGGAGTTTTCTTTTGTACTTTTTAGTGATTTTTAGAATGAAGTTATAAGACACTAAAATAGGCAAAATATATTTTTTTTCGGAATTTTCTGGGCTGTTTTTATAATATTTAGGGATTTTATAATGCAAACAGTGTTGAAACTCTTGTTTTTGAATTTTTATAAATATTAAAATGCAATAAATATGCATAACAAAAACATGACGTGAAACAACAATGCGACAAGAACTTAGTGTAATTTTTGTGGATTTTTTAGCAATTTAGAGATGCATGAAATAAATGGATATAGCAAAACGAAACTACACAACTAGCAAGGGTATTTGTGTAAATATGGCAAAGTTGAGGGGCTTGTGTGCAATTTTCATACAAAATATACAACTAAATAAAAATATAGCTGGACTGAATATAAATCACAAAATCCGCAGGGGTACAAGTACAAAAATCCCAAACCACGTGCGAAGCACGCGCGCCTGGAAGGACTGTTTTGCAATTAACAAAAACCTATGGGGCTCGAATGCAAAAATGTCAGAAATATTATAATAGCCTAGAAAAGTTCAGGTATTAAACTTAAATAAGACAAGGCCCTGGGGTTTGCCCTGCAAAATCGCCACGTTACGTGCGTAAAGCACGTGACCTAACAGGGGGCAAAATGTAATATCGCAAAACTAGAGGGGCTAAATGCAAGTTCTCCAAAAAGATATACAGCAACAGATGAATGTTCTAGTCTTTAATATAAAATACAAAAATAACCAAGGTGTAATGCGCAAAATACCCAGGGCTTTGGCGCTGGCGGACGATGGGATGCTCTTCACTTACACACGTGTCACGTCCCGAGCGCGCGATGATGGTTCGGCAGCAATGCCCAGGATTAGATCCCTGCAGAGGAATCAACGGTCGACGGCTCACAAAATCGGACGGCTGCTGGCGCATCTGGAAGAGCACGACTGATCGGACGACGGGGAGAAGGCCAGCAAGAACAAGCGAAGAACTCGCGTCCGACGAGTTTGGATTCGCCGATATGTACGCCTCCGGGTACCTGGAAGCTCTCTGACGGCGTCGATCAGCTCATGCAGAGAAAGGTATGCTTCCAGGTGGCTTCAAATGGCTCTGGCGACCTTGAAAAGGTCGTGGGAGGTCTCGTGAACTCCGGCGAACCTAGGAGCTTTCCTTGGCGATCCCTGAGGGCAAGACGCCTCCTTCGGGTCCTGCAAATAGAAAGAAATACGCAACAACAAAAGGGGAAAGCAAGGCCCGGCTTTTATTGGCGGAAGGGAGGTGATATGGAGTGGATGACGGTCGCCGGAGCTCAAGAGCTCTGGGAGGGTGTTTGGTTGCGGATTCTGAGCGAACCAATCGAGTAAACCACAAAATAAATGCTCGAAACAAATACTAAGGCTAACAGCTAACTAAACGACGCGAAAATAAACAAAACACGACCTCGAGCAGCCAAAGGGCGCGAGATGTAACCGCTAGGAGCGGTACTCTGGCGATGGTTGGGTAGACCCCCTACGCCTCTCTTCCGGATGCCTGGAGAGAGGAGAACACTCCCTGTCACGAAGGCTCAGTCCTAGGTTACTCCGAAATGGAAGAATCGGATAGGTGAAAAACCAACGACCCAAAATGGTGAGCGAGGGGTTATGTACAGAAGGTTTATGGCGCAATGTTCAAGGAGGATTTGCGATTACTGCGGTGATATTTGGGGAGAGTTGTGCACCCGGCGTGGAGTAGGGATGATCGCAGGGTAAATTTCGTGAAGGGTCAACGTCACCTCGAGCAATGCATCATGGCGAAAAAATCGAGAAACAGTGATCGAAGTTGTGAACGTTTCAGAACGAAGGGGTTAGTCAACGTACAATTGACGAACGGGCGCAAAGAACTCAATGTGTCTCGCAAACCCAAGGGCGAATCCACGATATGATACATGGGCGTGTAGGCCTAGTGTACTGGCAACAAAAGTCAAGAAGGGGCCTAGGTGTAATGGGGAAAGATGCGAGCGAGAAAAGTCCGAGAAGGAAGGTGAAAACTAAGGTCCAGTAGTCCCAGTTCTGGGGTCATGGAGTTGACCCTGGGTCAACGGATGGCGTGGCCTGATTGGGCCACGTCATCCGCAAAAAGACAAAAAGTAAATAAATGTCTTGTAAATTAAATGAAAAATAACAAATGATTTTATTAATTTTAGGTTTTAAAATAAAAAATGTTTATTTTTTATAAGTTATTTTATTATGATTTTTATTTATTTTTATGAGATATAAAATTACAAGTTACCTTTTTAGGCTTATATAGGTATACAAATCTATGTATTTTATTATTTTATTTTATAAATTTATAAAATATTTTTATACACTTAAAAGTATTTTTATTTTATTTTTCTGAAGTGTTTTATACACTTAATAAAATAGAAGAATGAATTATATAGGTATGTATATAGGTATTATACCTAGGTATTATATACAAGTATTTTAATTTTGTGTTTTATTTAAGTCTTTATTCTGATTTTAATGTACATAATTATTATAAATAATATTCACAAAATTATAAAAATATAAAATTATAAAAATAATGGATAAATAATAAAATAAATATTTTAATATGTACGAGTATACAATAGGGGTCCAAAACACAACTTTCAAACCGTAGCTCCGCCAAACGTGAAACCACTTCATTAAATAGACTATTTTGAATTATATATAATTAAAGGTGAATTTGATGCATTCAGAGTTTTTATTTGGAAGATATGGGCCTGGGAAGTTGGGATTCTGGAAACTTATTCAGATCATAACTTTTTATCTGTATCTTATTTTTGAATGAAATCAATTTTATATTTTTCTTTATTTAATTATCTACAACTTTCATATACAAAGTTTCTTTATTTGAAGTATAAAAAGTGGAATAAAAAATAGGTCATAATATGAATAAATAATGGAAAAATAAAAGGTATTTTGAGTGGTTTTTGGCCCTTATCTCCCCCTACTTTATTCCTTGTCGACCTAGTCATCGAGATGCCTAGGTCTCGGGGTTTCGGGTCATAAAATATTTACAATATTTTATTCTTTTTCTTTTCTTTCTTTATTATATAATTTTGGCTTTAAAAATCGCATTTTATACAACACAATGATACCTGAATGCTAAAATGCCGAAATTATCAGTATTTACACTCATTTACTAGGATTTTTAAGGCCAAAATGATAGAATAAAGATGATGAAACGTAGATTCATTAATAATCTAATTTTATATTTTATTTATTTACAACATAAAATTTAGAGTATAAAATATTTTTTATTTTATTTTTATGGTTTATTTACAAGGGTGAAATAAATAGGGATAAATATATATATATACATGGTATATGTACAATGTTAGGGAGAGAAATGATTTTATTTTGGGTTTTATTTTATTTTTCTCATTTCTGTTTTATTTTTAAAAATATATACAAAATAAGAGAAACACATTTTTATTTTTATTTTTGTGAAAATTAAATATATACAAAGAGAAGGAGTGTACACAAGGTTGAATGGCCCTATATCTCTCTACTTGTTTTATTTTGCGATCAGGCCCATATTGGGCCCTCTTTTGGGTTCAGGTCACTCAATATTTATTCTAAATATTTCCTTCTTTTTATTTATTTCTTTATTCTTTTATTTTTACACAAGTTCATGCTAATTATTGAATATTAACAAATGCATGCTTATTGGTATCTTATTGTATTTACAACTATATACATGGTGTTCTGCCAAATTATCTAGCTAAAATAAAAGAATAAAGAGTGATGAATGGGGATTAATCACTATGCTTTAATTAATTGTAATCACTTTGTAATTAACTATTACATCATCATTATAGTCATGGTAGGTTTTGGACGTGGCATCTCTTAAGGATCAACGATCCACTCGTCCATCCTCGTTAGACTCATATTCTTCTAGTAGGAAGCCGACCCACCTATTACTTTAGAGTCACTTCGTGATGAAGTTCGACGGGTCGTAGCCTACTATGGGTCTCTTGGTTATCCTCCGCCTCTATTTATGGAGGTGTATATGGAGAGAAATCTTATACAGTCGCTCCTGCTACATGCTCGATACCTGTACCAACACAGACCTCAATGGATTCTGGTTCACCTTCTTCTGCACGTCCAAGCATCCACGTACCTTTACCCACTAGAGGAGGACAGACTTCGAAGTTGTATCCTTTGTTGGAGGATACTATGGAGGGGGTATGAGCTTTATAAATTTTCTAAATTTAACTTTCATACAAATAAATCTTCTCATTTTAACTTTCATATTATGTGAAAAATTTACAAAATATGAAAGGATTTTTTGAATAGCAACAGGGTGGCAAAGGATAGTACGAACACAATCAAGACACATTTGACTAGTATGCAATTTTGTTGGTGCCACATTCCTACTACTGAGTAGGAGAAATTGTTTGAGGTGTGTCTGGTACGTATAATGTTTTAGTGTATTCATTTAAATTTGTTGCTACTCTTTAATCTAACATTTTGAAATACTTTGTCAGAGTAGTATCGTTTAGTTCCTGATCTAGAGAATAGGCTTATCATCAAGCATTTATTCATTTAGTGAAGAAGAGAATGAATGATACTTTTTTCAAAGAAGGAGAAATTCACATGTGAAGACGGTATGCGAGGAGATGAATTTTGAGGAGATGAAGAGGTTCCCTGCAACATGGTGCACGAAGGAGAGGTATTATATTACCTCCATAGTTTATGATGTGATTTTTTTAAAAAATAATATTTATAACATATTTGTTGCAGGTGAATGGGTTTTCGTGATTCATTTATTGCAGATACTGAGTTTGGAAGGAGATCGATGACGGAAAGGACAAACCGCCAAAAATTGAAGATCAAATCAACCAGTGGCTCTAAAAGCCAAAATCAGATTAGAGCGGAGCTGGTACTTTCTTATTAGAAATAAGATTTTAACACTAACTTATTATAGTTCCATTCTATCATTGTTTTTATATTTATTTTTCAGAAGAGAATCCTCTTTTCAAGAGTAGTGGTTTAGGTCTCACATGAGTGGAAAAGATAGAAAGTCTCAATGGTCCACTCCTGAAGTAGGAGAATTATTGGTTAGTCTATTTATATATAAGTAATTTAAAAATATAATAATATTATTTTTTATGTTTTTTAACGTGTATTTCAGGATCATTATTTGGCACTGGTTGTAGAGGAATGGGGGTGGAGATAGGGAACAACCACCATTTGATAAAAATAATTTACAAATAGGAATAGATAAATATTATTTTCGTATATTCAAATTTTAACTATATATTCATATTAAACCATCAAAATTTTAATAGGTATTGGAGGAGAGGGATACTGTGGCAAACTGGAAGTAGACGCTTGGTGGTATTCCTCCATACTATCTAAAGGAACATTGTCATTCATATTCTTCTTATGGTTAGCCATCATATTCACAACCATAGTCATCACAACCATCATTGTAGAGTCCCAGATGACGAGGATGGTGGAGAGTGTAACGAAGCTCCAACAAGATTTCTTGACGTACATGTAAGTATTTTCCTTCTAAACTCTAATAATTTTATATTTCAACATCTTCAATTGCATATATATATATATATATATATATATATTCCATAAAATAGGTCACTAGGGTGTGCATCTCAATACGAGGATGAATTAGATGACGAGGAGGAGGAGAATGACCTAGAAGTAGAGGTACTCATGTATGTTAGATTTAAGGAGAATGAGAATGAGAAAAAAAAGAAAGCATGGTTTAATCTCAAAAATATTTAAATAAAAAAAATAAATGATTAGTAGTTTTTATCTTATTTTGTTGTGGATTTTTAATAAATCTTTTAATCTGTATGAACTTTGATATATAATTAGTTGTACTTCTAATTGTCGAACATTTCAAAAATCTGTTAGTATTATATTTAACTGCTAAATATGAGGCATATACTAAAATTGTATATTATCTTATATGTTTAGTTTGTAAGTTCATGTATATTATGTGAGTTTGGTAAGTACAAGTTACTTGAATTAATTGGATGGATGGAACATTAAAGGTACTTTCCTCGACTCTAATAAGCACCTGTAGTGGTCTCTTCGAAGGCTATACAGGTTCGACGGGGCATCTAAACTCCGCCGAACCTGTATATTTTTTCAGTTCTTTACCTTGGGAGAGCACATGTGCTCACCCAGTGCTCTGTGTTGGATCACAAGTACGGACTTGAGTGAGCTTTTGGCGAACACAATTGTGCACGCGCTTAGGCTGAGCGAGTACTTGGTGTATACAGGTGCTCACCCGCCTACCTTAACGAACCTCCAGTGGACGAACACAAATAGGCGAGCTAACATGCACCTGGCATGCAATCGGCGTGCACATCATGAGCCACCATGTGCATGCCAATCACGTCTTTTTTGTAGTGTAATCTACTGAGAGGAGTCACTAAAATCCAATCATGTTTCATTACTCCATCGAAATGGAAGTGTCATGGTTATACAATCATTTATGACCACATCACCCTATAATATTCCTAATATCTGTACATCATGCATACTAGAAGATCTATAATAAACTCAAAATTTTAGATCATATTTAAGACTGTCTTCTTTAGGGTTTTACCATTAAGTTTCTCACTCGATCATTGGGAGTTGGTATTGACGATATACTTTTCAAAAGCATATATCATACCTGCAAATTCTTATCATGCTTCCAAAGCAAGAAGAACATACATGAAATTTAATGGATCTCGATACTTCATGAGTAAGCTCATGTCCTCCGTTTCAGTAGTGAGCTTGTTTAATCCCTTTGAGAGATTGTATTACTCATATGCTCTTGTATGCACCCTAACTCATCGATTTATAGACCTTGATTAGGTTATCAACCTAATGGCATTCTTAATGTACATACTTAGACATATAGTAATATATCTATCTCTAGTCAGAGGACGAATGCCTATATTGTGACAACATACAAAATAGTTCTTGGTTATCTCAATCTCGTTAAGTCAACCCTTTGACCTAACTTATCTGACACATCTGAATCTCTATTCCTATGCAGAGGACCTGCATCAAGAGATCGGTCAGATATCAACCTTTAGAGAGGGATTTCCATTTCCTTCTCAAGCTGGAGATATTTTCTTAGCAATCATTTGACGGTGCTTGATGTGTCCTCAATCTTACTCTTTAGATTTCATCCAAGCACCTGTCTTTATGATTCAACAATTGAATCAACAACAGCATGATTATTATGATGGTCATGACACATAACCCTAATTGTACTAAGAGACCTTATAAGTGCATTCATTCATTTAATCTCAAATAGGACTGAAATAAATCAATAATCTTTATTGATATATCAAACATTACAATAATATTTATTGTAGAAATGGTTCACCTCGGGCTCACATAGCTAACAAAAAGTACCATAACCTCTTGTAATACATAATAATTTGGAAAGAATGCTATAATTTTCCTCTTGAGCTGGGGTATAAAGGCTTGAAAAAACATTGAGATGGTTAAGTTAAATCAGGATAAACCAAGAGGAATATAACTATAACCTAGAGCATCTTTAGATGGGTTTCGAATAAATAATAAGGTTCTATTTGAATATTGGAATTAGAGAGAAAATTAAAATGCCATGACTTAAAGAGGGGATCTAATCATGAAACTCCTTAAAACAACAACCTCGAAGATGTAAGAGTCATATTGCAGCATTGAAAATCAGGACAATAAGTCAAGTAGCTATAAAAAAAAGGAAGAAATCATGACAAACTTGTAATAAACATGATTCCTAATAATTGAAATTGTCCCTCACGGTTATTATGCACATCACTTGTCACTCAAATCTGAAATCTTGACGAGTTAATTGCCCCTTTCATAGTTGATGAGGTTTGCTTGGTAAGATCTTTACTATTGAGTAAATCCGAGTTCTTCTCAGCATATAGACACGTGGATAGCCCCATTGCACTCCCTCTAGCTTGTGTTTTGAGGGAGCTCACCCCGCACTTCTCAAGATCTGGAGCAACGCGCTAGCAAGGATGCATGTCTCGAAGATGATGATTTTCTATATGTGATCAATCCACGTTTTTGACTCCATCACACCAGAGAAGGTGAGATTCTTCCCTTAAAAATCCACTTGTTTTCAGTTGGGATGGGCTTCTTGACCCTCTCAGAACCTATTTTTCTTCCTTTGCAGGCACTTACGATCATGCTCACTAAGTTGTCAAAGAGCTCAACCACTCCGAAGCAACAGTAGGGCGGGAAGGCCTTTCATAAGCTCAGGCAGTGAGCGAAATCATGGATGATTTCTTTCTTTTTCCTTTCTACGATTTGTGTTTGGAAAAAAAATTATGTTCGTTTTATAGAGCTTTTGATGGCAAGGAGGAACTCACTTCAACGAATCCTAGAGAAGAAGAACAAGAGATACATGGATATTTTTGTTGTTATTTGTGTTTTTTATTGTTTCTATTAAGGTTAGATGATCGATTATTCAGATTTCCGTCAATTTTGTTGATCTCGATGGAGTTGAAGGTCAGATAGGTGGGTGTCATGTTGGTCTAATATGGTAGTTTTCTGTTTTCCTTGCAGTTGAATGTCGAGTTGCCAACTTGCCTTGAGTGAGGGGTCCATATCCAAGAGATGGATCATGGAGAGACTAAGCTCCCCAATCCATTATAGGTGATAGCTGGGGTGTATCTACAGACCAACGATAAAAGCCGCTGGTGAGATGCGGTGCCGGCCCAGTCACCGACGTAAGCATTCTCCGTTGTTATTGAGCCTTCGATCTAACCATCTGTTGTGGCGAAGATTAGCCCAGATCTCCAGACCTTTAGCAAACTCCGATGAATGATCATGTACTCTACCAAAAACCATATTTCCATTTTCTTCCTCCTCCTCGAGTTCATTTCCTTCTTCATTTTTCCTTTCATTTTACTATTGCACCTTTCCCTTCCCATTTTCTTCTTCATTCGAAGTCACCCCGAACTCACTCTGACACCACTACCATACCATTCCCCACCCACACTAGTGAATTTCTTTCGGTTGTTTCTCAAATCGTTTCTATCTCTTTCTTTGCATTTCATCCTGCCAAACTTTCGTGCTTTAGCAGGTGCGTAGTTGGGTAACTCAATTAGACATGTGTTTTTCATACTGTATTTGCCGTATTACAGAATCAAGAAGTAGTTCTGATGCAAATTGGTTTGTAATATTAACTTGATAACACTAAGCATTGACAGGACATGAACAGATAGATAATAAGTTGAATCTGTTCAAGCACCGTCAACTCACGTTGATTTTTACATGATTTTTTCATTTGAAGCCAAGAATGGATCACAGTAAAAGCATGATTTACTGAACAATAGTTGGATCTGAACACAAAAGAGAACGATGGTCAATTACAAGAACTTATGAATATTATCTTCAGATGTGGGTTTTTGGACATCAGAGACTAACCTGAGAAAGTATTGGAATGTTGATGTATGCATATTCGTATGTGTGCCTATTTAACCAAATTCATCATCCATGACTTCAGCTATAGCTTTTTTTTCTCTCATGTCTTCTTTCGTATACTTAAAAAAACATAAATATGATTGTTTAAAGAAGTTCATCAACCATGTCTTTAGCTACAGTTTCTTTCACATATGTTGTCTTCCGTGTACTTTAAAAGATGTAAATATTGATAGCTCCATGTTTTGTCATATTAATGTGAGTTGGTGAGGTACTTGACGTGTACAGACTACAAAATATTCACAAAGTTTTATCCAGAGGGTGCAACACACGTTCCAGGGTAAAGACTAAAGGGGTTCAACTATAAGAAAAACCTATTGGAAATAATTATAAGTCATCAAGATTTGAAGGTTTACATCATTGAAGAGATTTTGAGAATAATAAATACATCGAACGATATCTTTAGTTGCTGAAACCTTTTGATTGCATATTAGGAATAATCCAACTAAGAATAGGAAACACTCGGACACTCTCTCTCTACACAGATAACATATGAACTCCACCTCTCTATTTCTATATTTAAAATAGGTGACATGAATCGATGAACTCCCTACCAATCTCTCTTTATATCTATATTTATAGTTTCAAAGTTATTCTCCTACACCGATTTATTTAAATTTACTTCATTCTTTTCAACGTCAATAATTTACAAATTCTTTTGATATTAAAACCTAGTAGTAAGCATTGATCTTATAATGCAAATAATAATTTCTAATCAAATACATCAAACGAATGTAACCAGGTCATAATATTAGTACAATACTTTCCTGATTGGTAAATAATCAAAAATATATTTTTTAGTAAAAATAATAAAAATATAAGTACAAAATATATTCATTAAAAATAAATTTTCATAATTATTATCAATCATTCTAAGATAATTTGATCAATTAAATATAGACCAAATCACTTATTATAAGTTATAAATAAAGACCAACTATATTAAAAACTTCATAAATATCTAAAACACATGTAGAAAATCATTCTTATACTAGATATTCTTCTAAAACTAATTTATTAATAAAGTTAGATTTCAAAACATGCATTAATTAGTTTTAAAGATCTTTGTCCATAGGAAATGAAGAAATTGATAGATCCATAATGCATGAAATTCCTCTAGACTAGTTTATTATCTCATTTTTATATTTAAATTGTGATATTTTTTGAATTTATCCTTCCTCTCTTAATATCATCTACCCTTGCTTTTACCTTTCTAAATTGATAACTTAGTGTTAAAGAATTAAAAGTATTGATGAAACTAACTCATTCATCTTGATAAAAGAGAAATAAAAGAATTAAAAGTGTTAAAGAATTGCTTATAATATTAAAAATCAGTATTAATATATATATATATATTTATAGAGTATTTTTAAATAGGAGCATTGTCAAATTCTTACAATAAATACATTGTTAGAAATTAACTTTCATTATCAAAGGTTTATGTTAACAAGTACATAAATAAATTTCATGACTGTAGAGAAATCTATACAAATAACATATGTTTATTTTTGTCATAATTTTAAAATTTTGCTTCAAAGGATTATGCAACTATCACTATAGAAAAATTGACCTAAGGTAACGAATAATTTAATATTCATTGTCATATCTTCAATAGTTAAATATATAACGATGAATATTATTCATTACTTACTTCTTTAAATTCGTAATGAATAATTGTAATCGTAAATATATGATGAATATCTATTTCATCACTTCTATTATTTTATTTTGGACTTAAATACCTAACTCAATGCATGTATATAATATTAATTTGTCAAAATAAACACCTGATAATTTCTACAAAGTAAATTATAAAATACTACATATTTATTATACTTAAGTCCAAAAGAAAATAATAAAGGAAGAAGATAAAAAGAAATGAGACACCAGAGATGTTGATGACCCTAGACCACGAGACGCGGTCATCATGATGACTTGGCCTACAAGGAATAAATTAGAGGGAGATAGGGCAGATAAATTGTACAGAGAGGACACAAAAACCCTAAGTCTTAATTCATCAATAATAACTTTTTTGCACCTATTTTATTTAAATAATTTTATACTTCAAATCAATAAACTTTGTACAATAATATTGTAAACAAAAATACAAAATTAAGTTCACTAAAAAATATTGCACAAAGTGCTCAGGACATACAAAATAAAAAGTCAAAATTAAAACATCACAGACATGTATTTTCTCCATACTATATCAAAATGGGAAAAATCACGTTTTATTGTATATAAATTTTTATAACATATTTAGAAAAGGTGGTTTCATTTAACTTGGAGATAAGATGCAAAATATAGGTTTTGGGGCTCATATTGTGCAATATACCAGTATATTTTAATCATTATATCAATTCTTTGTATATATCAAATTCTTTTATTTTTATAAAATTGTATATATTATTTGAAAGAAATAAAATATAAACAAGTAAATTAAAGTAAAATCATCGAAATAAAATCAAAATAAATAATGTGTTTAAACACATAGGTAAAATATACCTGTATATACCTATAATGTATATAGATCTAGATAATTAAGTGCACATACAAACCCAAAAAAATATAATAAAAATATATAAATGTGTATAAAAATAAATAAAAAATATATAAAAGAAATGAATAAAATAATAAATAGAAAATACAAAATAAAATACCAAAACACATGTGTTTATACCTATGATTTACATGTAAATATTACCATGTAATAAAAAGCCTCATAAAATAATAAAATATGCATAAAATACTACATTAAATTACAAATATTTTTTATGTTTTGATAAAATTTTAATGAAATCATTTACTATTTAATTTTTATTTACCAATAATTCATTTCTGGGTTTTTTCTGGTTGGTCCATGTGGACCAACCAGAGAGATCCCTGTGTTGACCCTGGTCAACAATCCCCCACTCTCTCTCTTCCTCGAGCTTTTATGGGTCAGACCTGGGTTTTCCTCCATTTTTATCAGCTTGAAATCATGATTCTCTGACTTGGTGTGATGCACGTGATGCACGATTCATGGAGATTACACATCTAGGATTCACGCCATGGCCAAAGATCCAATCGATCATCCTTGATTCATCTAGAAATCTTGATCGAAGATCCTCATTTCTCATCCTATAAATAAAACCATCCGGCCTTCTTCTCTAGTTTGATCCTTCTTTGTTCCCTCTTAGCCCCTCAAAGTGGTGCAATTAGCTCTTCGTGGTGATAGCTCGAGATCTGGAGTTTTTGCAGCGAGGAGGAGGCATGAAGGAGTGATCCATCATCGTTACCGGAAGAGCTTTAATGATGGTTCTACTTTGTTAATCCAAGGCCAACTGGAGGCCTTTATCTTCCGTCATTAGGTAAATTTTTTATTTGTCTTTTAGTTCTTGCAGTTAATTTAGGTTTAATCAACTTGTTAGATCTAATTTTAAGAACCCTCAAATCCCCGAAGCTCGATCTCTAGGGGATTTCATCGTCATCCGATTGTTAACTCCTCTCGATATTCACCCCATTTTGTTCCCCATCGAGTTCTCCATCGATCACCCATAATTTCCACCCCAGATCCATCATGGATCAGGGAATCGAGCTCCAGTCAACCATCTTTCTCTAGAGCTCCATCTCCATTCCATTCGCATCCCATTTTTGCCTCACCATTTAGTCGAGGAGTTGGTCCTCGAATCAGGAAATCTTTTGGTGTAGGATACAACTCGAGGCAACATATATGAAACTTCATCATGCACCTGGAGCACCTCTAGGTTGTCAGGATCCTCCTGTGCTCTTTGATCATCCTAGATCTTACCAAATGCCACCTGTACAAGCTAAGGAGTTCCAATAAGCTGTTGCGCTTGTCAAAGCAACGATCCACCATCGGCACAAGAAGATACAACAAATCAAATGTCGTTGACTGCCTATTCATCCTGAGTTCTTCTAGACCCCTTCTAGGCTATGATCAAGAACATGACCTTGATCTAATCTGGGTTGTCAATTCAGCCTAAGCGATTCCTTACGAGGACCCTTGGATTAGCTACATGTTGCGGCAACAATAGTGGATGAAGAGCCGACAAGTGGGGTGATTTGCAAACCACCTTCGTACATTTTTGCATACCAATCTAGTGCCAGGTTACCTCATATGGACCCCCATGTGATGTGAAATTTTGCAGGAATACCCTAATGGGTTTTATAATTTCTATTTGTTTTATAAAACCTTAGTTAATGTTTAAACTTTTTGGATATTTTACACATTTGCCACTGCCTTTTATTTTAATTGCAAATATACCCTACAAGCTTGATTAATTTTATTTTTTTTGACTAAATATAGTTCCTATGCTCATTTAATCTTTGGAAACTTATTTTAAGTGCCTAAAATCATGCTTGTTCACATTATGTCTTGGGTTTTGGCATTTATTTAATTTTATGATTTATTAAATTTAGTTTAGATTCTATTTATTCTCCATCTAACTTGAAAAAAAATAATAAAAAAACCTTTTAAAACTCCCCAAAAATTACTTATTGTTTATTACATCATTTTCTACTTCTAGACCAAAAATCACAAAAAAATCTCAATAGAAACCCTTAAAGTTAACATATCCTTGCTAACCCTAACAAAATATAAAAATTTTCTTAAAAATACCAAAAATATTAATTTATATTTCATATATATATATATATCTCCAAAAATTGATTTTAAGAATTTTTGAGACCATTCCCTATTTTTAAACCTCAAATTAAGTCGATTGTATTAAACAGTCCATGTTTTGCCTTATTTCTGAATTGTAAAATACAAAAATTGCAAAAACTCCCCCAAAATCCTTAAAAAATGTAAAATATTAAAAGATAAAAAGATTTTATTGGGGTATTTTGACTATTTTTTATTAATATTTCTATATACTATACCCTATATAGTGTGTATATATATCTATACAGTACTATATATTCGTTAGATTATCTATTACTATTATAATTGTAAATGTATTTTAAACCCTTAAAAAATTAAAAGGAACCATTCTCTTGGATTATTTCCTAATTTTTAGATATTTATTATATATAGTACCTTATATATTGCTTATATGATATTTTTATACATACATACATGTATATATATCTTATATACCTATATATATACAACCTCATATCTTTTTTATATGTTATAAATAAAAAATAAATTAAAAATTTAAAAAAAATTAAAAACTAAAATAATTAAAAACTTAAAAAATATTTAATTATTTAAAAATATTCTATTTAATTGAAAACCCACATTCATATTGATTGATTTTATGCATACTTGTATACACATGCTTTATTTATTCATTTAAATAATACATGTTATGTCCCATCTCCTCGTATTCGAAACCCTATCTGGTTGTCACTATACATACTTGTTTTGTAGGGTATAATAAATTTTGATTCACACTTGCTTGCATTGACTAATTCTTACATTGTGTGGGTTGATTGTTGAGATCAGTTTTGGTCCTTGTGAGAGGTCACTTCGATGACTTTGATCCTGCCTTCTAAGATCATACGACTCTCTCCTAGGTACCCACGACTCTTTTCAAATGGTACCATTATCGAGGAGCAACGGATTTGTGTATATCACCTTGCACATTATTTTCTTTTAATTTTCTGTTCATTTATTTTTGATAATTATTTGATCTGTTCTGAGCACTCGTCTCTATTTGTCTTTCTTGCAAGGGACCAAGTGGCGACGAGTGCTTCTTAGGAGGTGGACACACCCAAGCTATGAGGAGGTGGGATCTTCTTCTTGTGAACCGACCAGGAGAGAGAGCAGGAAAGGATGTAGAGAGAGAGAGAGAAGCATAGCAACTCCCTTAGAGTTTTTGTTTTATTTTACGAGGAGAGTGTTTAATTTTATTTCTGTAATATAATTTATAATAATTTAGCTTGGACTCTGCAACACCTAATGTGGTCCATTGTCCAGGTGTAAGTTCACCTAGGGGCCTCCTCATTATTTTTTTCGTGTTTTGTCACCCTTATTTTATTTTGTTTCTCATGTTTTGAGCTTTCTACCTTTATTTTTCATTTGTTTTACGTGATTGAAGCCCCTAGATCTAAGTTGCTTGACTCAGTAGCTAGGTATAAATCCCTAATAGAAGCATGTACTTATAATCTCCTTCACTATGACTTAATCAAATAATTAATTGTGAATTATTTGAATTTGGAACCGTGAGCCGTGAGAGACTCCGCACAATGATTGCATGATACGTTGCGGCGGGCATCGAAGGGTCTTCAAGGCCAGACATTTGGATCCATTTTTGAGTGATTTACATTCGGTTCTTTCTGATAATAGCAATTTATGTTTAGGATGCTTTATTGCTTGCACATCGCCATATAGTGTAAATATTTCGATTCTACCTTACATCCCACATGGAGAGTACTAGGAAGTACTGCGAGTCTTCTTACTTTGCACACATCATTTGATACAAGAGTGAGATTTCCACTTTCATATCCACTTGGATTATTTTTCCATTCTCTCTCTATTTTATATCACATTTAGGACCATAAGAAAATACAAAAAAATTGATAGGAGGATCGCTTTGAAAAATACTCAAAAAAATGAAAACCAAAAATTAAAACAAGGGAACTGCTAATAAAACTTTGACATTAATAAAAATTGTAATAGACATCCTTGTTTTGGGTTTATAAATCCCTCATTGCTTTCAAGTACACTCCAAACTGAGTGAGGCATGACCCCCTAAGGATTAGAGCCAAAAACCCAAACTGTGGCGGCCTTGATTATTACCTGGGTTGGTGAAGTGCTAACGCTTCTATCGCACATGAGCGAGTAGGCCTTGTCGACAACGATGTTCCCATATTATGTGGAACATTCTACTTGGTCTGAAGTATTGAGCATAGGTACACCTTCATAGGGTGTCAGTCTCATTGTCCTGCGGCCGAGTACCGTACTTGCGAGGGAAGTATTAGCTTCTCCTATTGGATTCTTTTCTCTATTTCTTTGGTTGAGTAGCCACCCAAGAATGAGATCAAGGACCTCAAAGTACGCAGATCATAGGTAACAAGGGAGGTGGAATAAGTACATGGTACTTTCCCAGTAGTACACACACTCTTATAGGGTTAGCGTTCTTATGGACTTGTTAAAAGTTTTGCCTACTATACAACCATAAACTTGAAAAGATAAAAATAGTCGAACTCTCATGGCTTCACTTTGGTTGTGTTGGTGAATTCAAAACTTGTGTGGTGTTTAGTTGATTTAGTTAAGGTCTAAGATCAAGTCCTGCATATTTATGCAAAATTTTCCTTCACTTTATCTTCTTTTATTCTCATTTGACCCCTCCCCCCACTTTTGAGTCGCTCTACTGTTTTACGCTCCCTTTATTTCTCATTGACCTCTGTATCATTCACCCATCCTCGATCTTCCTTCTTCAACCATCGAGATGGAGACCCTTGGATGGCTTAGTCGGGACTCCGTTGACACCAACATCGACTCCACACGATCAACCTCTCCAATAATTCAGGTCGATTCCCAAGATCGTAGTTCAGACTTCGTAAATTGCTCTCCAGACTCCTCGCCTTCTTCAATAAACCAGAATTACTCGTATCTCAAAATCTTCCTTTTTTGGATGGATATTGTTTTCACTTCATACCCCTTTCCGTCCTTAATGAAATTCTATGTTGACCTTAACACATAATGGTTTGTTTCATCCGATGCTTCTATACATACTAATCGGAGTATCATTCCTAGTGCAGATCGTGAGCCTGATCTGGAGCCACGGATTTTGTCAAATTCATAATCTGATTCAAAAAAAGAAATGGCTCTGAATTGAAAGGGAAAGGGACCTCAACACCCAACACAACAACAGTCAGGCCAGCAGTCAGATCAGAATGCGATGAATGCACATGCACAACTCTTTGCATCCATACGGGCAACCAACAATAGCCCACCGACTAGGCATTGGCCCAAGTCACCTTTCAGGACATGTTAAATGATCTCCGAAGGAGAAGAGACCAGTCAAGAGGAGGAGGAGAAGAGGAGACAGGAGGTGGACCTCGTGGAGGAGGGGTAGAAGAACCAAGAGGAGGGAGGTCCAAGCCGACCTTCAAGCAGACCTACAACCCCAATGATATATAGATGACATAATGGATTAAAATACCTTTTTCCATGCCTATTTTCAGTTGAAGCATCAACTCTTGGCCTTGATTCCTACCTTCCATGAAAGCATAAATGAAGTATCATATATCCATCTCCAATAATTTGGGTGCATCTGTGGAACCACACACTACCCTAACATCCCATTGTGCATAGTCAAAATGACAACATTCTCGTTCAGCCTTCAACATAAGGCTCTTCATTGGATTATCATTTGGGGAAAGTTATCACCACATTGGAGGAATTCAAATTAGCTTTTCTGCACAAGTTCTACCCTCTCGAGCGATTGAATCAGATGCGAGCCCATATTACGAACTTCACCCAAGCAACCCATGAGTCAATTCATGAGTCTTGGGAGAGGTTCACTGATCTGTAAGAGAAGTGTCCACATCATGACATCCCACAGACTAGTCTAGTCCAATATTTATTTGGTGGACTTATTATTGAAAGTCAAAAGCTCGTTGATGCTGCTTGTGGCAGTTCACACTTCAACAAGAACGAGGATGTGGTATGGCAGATTTTGAAGAAATGGCCGAAGGAGAAGTTACCCTACCATCATCCCATGCATATCAGAAACATTTGGAAGTTCATCATAAAGAAGTTCACATGGCATCCTTACTTGAGCAGGACATGGATGAGAGCTCGAACTTGAGCATTATTGGGAGTCAACTATCCAAGGTGGATATCATTGAAAAGCGATCACATGATCTTGAGAAACTCGATGTGATCAAATAAATGACTCATAACTTGGATAAATTATAATAAAATACCAAACATCTGGAACTTTTTGTAAGCATAATTAGCGCCCACAATGTCGTGTCTGCATTGGTCATGACTCCAGCTAGATGAAAGAGCCAGCATCTCCACAACCTCCTCAGTAGAGACAATCCCCACCAGCATTTCATCATCCTAATTACGTACAGGCCCCAAAACTTTCATCACCTCAGCAACCACAAGAGCTTGTTGTGTACCGGCTTAAGCCCCAGATTCTTTCAGATCCATGCTTGCCTCCACCACCTCTCATTTGGGAGGTGAATGGAATTTGGTCCAATGATGCATAGATGGACCATCCAGGCAAACCTCAACAGGACCATGACGATGAGACTTTTGTGATCCGGGGTAAAGGTAAAAATACGGGTCGTTGCGACCCGAATCTCGAAGCTCAATCAACAAGAAAAATCTAAGACCACCAAATAGAATAATCAGTCAATAAAGCCAAATAGCGGTCTCGCTATTTTATTTAACCTGGTATAGCGACCAGGGTCGAACTTAAGGAGCACGGATTGGCTTAAAAAGCCTACAAAGTAGTCGAAAATCAGAAGAAAAAGGAGAAAATGTTTTTTGGTGGATTTTATGGGTTTTTAAAATTTTTTATGATTTTTAGTTATGAAGAAAATATAAAGCAAATCCAAAAAGGGCACACTCAACAAATTATTTAACAACACAAATCAAGCCAAAAAATTGCAATAAAAATATTTTTGGGTTTTATAATTTTTCAAGTGTTTTTGATAATTTTCTCAGATTTTTATAATTTTTTGTTGATTTTGTAAAAATGAAATAGGGCGAAAATTGAAAGCTATTGTGCAGCCAGATTTGAAAGGCTATTCAAATAAATATGAAAATAGCCTCTAAAAATCTGGAGACAATTTTATGAGAAACTACAAATAAAATCCTAACTACATAAGAAGAAATTGCATTTTTTTGAATTTTTTAGAATTTTTAGTGATGTTTATAAGGTTTTAGGGGTTTTTAATTTTTAGGGTTTTTATAAGTCCAAATACAATAAAATTGGATTAAAGTAAAAAAACAGCAAGATAAATCACAACATAATTTTTTTTAGAATTTTTGAGGAATTTTTATTATTTTAAGTTTGTTTTTAAAATGTAAACAGTAGCAAAAATAGGGGTTTTTGAATTTTAAAAATATAAAATGAAAAAAAATGTCCAAAAAATCACTAAAAATTTTACACAGCGGTAGGGCCACGTGTCCGAATTTCAAGAGATTTGGGGTTGATTTGATATTTTATTCAACCAATAAAATTGTACATCACATAGGGACCTAGATGTAAAGAAAACCTGTTCTAGGGGCTTAAATGTAACACGTGCGAAGAATATAGGGGGCTTGATGAATACCCATTCATCACTCTTTATTCTTTTATTTTAGCTACAAAACCCCTGCAAAACACATGTAGATATGTGTAAATATCAATAATTATCAATGAGGCATGCATCTTGTAAATATGCATAATTAGCATGTTTTTGTGCATAAATAAAAGAATAAAGAAATAAAAGAAAAAGAGGGGAAATATTTAGAATAAATATTGAGTGACCTAATCCCAAGGGAGGGCTCAGTATGGGCCTAACCGCAAAAAGAACCAAGTAGAGAGAGATAGGGCCAACTCATGTGTACATATATCTGTAAATAAATAAAAGTATTTTCCTCTTATTCAAAATAAAAATGTGTGCCTATTTATATGTATATATTTGTAAATACAAAATTAAAATAAAAAGGTAAAAACAAATAAAAATGAAAATAAATAAAAATCCCTCTTCCTTGTACATAGACCATGTGTATAGACTAACATAGATATTTTTTTTCTCTTTGTAAATAAATAATTAAAATTCAATAAAAATATTTTCACATCCCTTATTTCACGGTGTGAATAAATAAAATAAAAATTAGAAAAATGAAAATAAAATAAACAGAAAATAAAATAGAATCAAAACCCACCTTGTATATATACCACGTATACATGTAAATAAAAGTATTTATTTAGTCTATGTAAATAAATAATAAAAATAAAATAATAATACCCTTTTATTCCAATTTTTATTCTATAAATAAATAAAATATAAAATTGGAATAAAGGTACAAAATAAATAATTAAAAATCAAAAATCAAAAATACATATTGTATATACGTGTATATAATAATAATATTTCGTAAATTCCTAATTTGTATTTCAAAAAATAAATAAAAATCACTAAAAAATAATTTTAAAATAAATAAACATTTTTCATGTTTTAAGTTTCTCGAAAAAAGTAATTTAGTATTTTATATTGAATTTCCAAGTATTAATAAAAGCTGCATTCTGATTGGTGCACGGGGATTGTTGACCCCCGGTCAACACTCCCCCCGGACCAGTCAAACCGGATCTGTGCGCCCAACCCGCTTTTCTCCAAATTTTTCTTCGCATTATCTGAGCCCCAAATACTCAAACCCCGGGTCCTAATCATACAGATCCGTTCCTAATCACGCCCGATGGTTTTTCCTAGGATCCGAGCTTCGATAACCATGTCCGACCCTTTCTTCTCGGACCCCTAGTGGTATATAGTTGAACCTCCGCCGCGCTTTTCACGCTATCCTTGGCTGTGCTCCTTCGTCCCAGGACCTCCATCTCCTTCCATTGAGTGACAGCTTTGCGAGGGTGGTGTCGTAGAGAGGAGAGGACGCCGTTAGCCATCGATCCCGCGACTCCTGCCGCCGTGCGCCGCCGCGAGGTGCGCTGAGCCTCGGAACCTGACATTTCCTCGAGGCAAGGACCCCCAGAGCTCGCCGAGCTCGTCCCCAGTCGATTGCATCCGCCAGGCAGACCTAATTCTTCCTAGTTTTCCTTAATTTCTCGTTACGCCCAATTCGCTCCGCTGCCATCTCTCATCGATTTCGGCCACTCCGATCATCATTCTGCTCATCCGACCTGACCGTCATCTTCATGAGACCCCTCTCCACCTTCTGCACCCACGCACCCACCTTGGTTCGCCCGGAACCAAGGCTCGACCTTTATCGCCATCGCCTCGCCGGAGATCGCCCATCTCGACACGCCAGCCACCCATTCCACCTCTAACCAGGTCAAGGCAGTTTGCCCTCGACCCAGGAAGCTTCCTAGGCTGTTTTGCAGGTCAATACGACCCATCTGAGGGTCATCTCATTTGAGCCCAGGAGCTTCGAGCTTCCGCCGTCGCCAGGCCACTCCGGTGGTTCCCGCCGTCATCGGAGGATCCCAGTAGCTGCAGAGCGCCGAGACGAAGATATTCCACATTCTAGCAGCTCAGGAGGAGGTCTCCACTGCGTGCATTGGGCCGGTGAAGTTCGCCGGTGTCGAGTTCTTGGAGGACCCTCCTCCGCCGTCCGTTCAGCCTCGAGCTGCAGTTTTGATCCAGGCCGTCTATTTAAGGAGCAGCAGCCCATCGTTCGATCATCTGAGGCTTGATCTGGACCATCCATCAGCTGAAGAGGAGCCCTCGTTCCACAACCGTTCGATCTCACACGTGGCCGCCCTTCAGCCCTCCGATAAAAAGAGGGGTAATTTACTCTTAGGCCCCTCCTATTTTTGCATTTCTTATTTAGTCCTGTAAAAAGTTAACTTAGTTGTTTTTATTTCATAAAAATTGCATTGAGGACCTTCATGTTTCCTTTATTTGCATATCAGTCCTTGTATATGGTAACCACATGCGTCGACACGTGAGAATCTGGTCATTTTGCATTTTCTACCTTGCATTTCTTTTGTGTTACTGAATGACATTTTATAAATAGAATTTACGTATATGCCCCTCTGCGTCTGGACTACGTGCGTTGCGCATGTTTTGTGGGATTTTCGCATGTTTGTCCCCTGGACTTTCTTGCCGTGTTACTTTTTGACCCTTGGGACATATTTTTCTTACATTTAGGTCCCTGTGCACTATGAGCCTTTGCTTGATTTAAATAAAATAGCAAATTTAACCCAAATCATGTGAAATTTGGAAACATGGCTCTTGCCACTGTGTAAAAATTTCTCTAATTTTTGGGTATATTTTTGAGGCTTTTTATTATTTTTAAAAATTCAAAAACTATTGTTTTGATTCTGTCCAGTTTAAAAAATCTTAAAAAAATATCAAAAACTCTTTTAAAAATTTTAAAAAAATTAGGAATTGTTAGTTTTGGTGTGCTTGATTTTATTTGCTAATTTTGTTATTTGTGGACATATAAAAACCCTAAAAATTGAAAAACCATTAAAAATTCATAAAATTTCTAAAAAAATGTAGAAAACTCCAAAAATAATAAACTCTTTTCCTGAATTTTCCTTATTATTGTTATTTTTCATAAAAATTACCTTCAGGACGTGAAAGATCCATTTGATATTTTTCATGGGTCTCTGAAGCCTGGCTGGACAGTAGCACATTGTTTTTACCTTCTTTGATTTTTTGAAAATTGTATAAAAACTATAAAAATCTCAAAAATTCACTAAAAACACTAAAAAACCTAAAAAAGCATAAAAAATATTTTTGTTTGAATTTTTGTAGCATTTTTGAGTGTTTAAATAATTTGAGGTGTTTGCTTGTTTTTCTCCTTTTCTTATTTTCACCTTTATTAAAAATCCAAAAAAAATAGAAATAATTAAAAACCACCAAAAATACTTGTCTTTTCTTCTTTGACTACTTGTAGGTCGCAAGGCCAATTCGTGCTCCCTGAGTCCGACCCTAGGTGCTACACCAGACTAATCTCATAGCCAAGACCGCTATATTTTGTATTGATTGTTTTTATCCCTTCTTTGGTGGTTTGCTTCATATTTTTCTTGATCGAGCTAGGATTTCTCTGAGCGACTGAGGTAGCAACGATCGTAGTGATTTATTTACCTTAGTTGTCTCGTTGATTTCGTGGCTCATCAGAATGGCGCCGTTGCCGGGGAGCACGGCTTAGTAGTTGATTTAATCTTTCTGCGGTTTTTCTTTTTTGCGGTGTTTTGTAGAAATTTTGTAGATATATTTTATTTGATTGTTTATAAAAATCTAGTTTGACACTCTGTTTGTTTACTTGCGAGCCCCCGAGGATCGAGGCGGCTTCTTCGGAAGTCGAAGGAACCACGAGAGTCGGAGGCGGCTTCCTTCTCTACGAAGCCGCAGGAGAGCGCAAGATACCGACCAGGAGTGCGGGAGCCGCGGAATAGCCGCGTGGATTAGCCGTAGATTAGGTTTAGCTTAGATTTACTTTCAGCAAATTATTAATTTGTAATAATACAGGGACTTGGACACTTGACGGTTTTCGGGGTTTATTCGTCGAGCACCGGTGTGGTCGGGGGACTTCACCGGTTTTTCGTGGTTTTACGTGATTTTCGACTGTTTATTTACGACTTATCTGATTTACGCGGTTTTCAGCCTTACGTTAGGATTTTGCTTGATTGTGACGTAATTAATTAGGATCCAAACACTTAATTGCCTGTTTGTACCTATAGTTCGAATAATTGGACCTAATTAATTAATTCACAAGAAAAAGCTGGTTATTAGAGCTCTGATCCACGTGCCTTGAGAAGTCACATACAGCGCGTGCAGGATCCGTTGTGGCGGACACCGAGTAGCTCCCAAGATAGGACTCCAGACCTAGGCTCGAGACCCCGACTACCGTTCTTTCGTGTAGAAATTGCTCTGCTAGGGACGGTTTTCCGCGTGCATCATATAGGTAGTTTATCTTCTATCATTTATTTTATGCGCGGATCACCCTGCATGTAGACTGTTGGAGTCAGGTACGCATCTCTTACTCTGCATGCATCATTGATTTTCGTGCATCGGCTTTTTCGTCTTCTTCCTCCGGTTTTTGGACTTAAAATAATCAGGAGAACCGAAAAATTCGTTAGGCGTTGTTTGTTATTGAAAAATACCTATAAATCAAAACCATAAAATTGGGACTGCTAACTCAACTTGACCCTAAAAGACACTCACCATAAAAATTTATCTTGGGAAGAGCAACCCCCTCATTGTCTGGTTTGCATGCGCGAGAGAGTGACCCGCACAGTAGGTTAGAGCCATATCCGAGCCCCGATCAAACTACCGGCCTTTTATATGGGACACTCTTTTCGAAAGATTGTATTCCCAACAAGTCACGTAACCGCTCTGCTATCTTGACTTGATCACCTAATAAAAACTGACAAGATAATTGACCGAACCCTTACGGTCTTCAGCTCGCGTTGAGTAGGTGAATCCGGGGTTCTGTTTGCTCATCATGGTTGTTTCCAGATCCCATCCGCCCGACTCGCCAGATCAAGATGATGGGTAGGAGGTCCCTTAGGCAGCCTCTGGCTGCACCACTTTTCAGCTCTCCCGCCCGTTCATCTAGGTTGGTTCGTGAGAGCCCAAACCCGCTCTCCGAACCCGAGCTCGACTCCGCCCTGTTCCCCCTTGACCACCCTTCTACCACTCCTGAGACACGAGTGCCAGATGCGAGACAACAGACAGATGATTTATCGGCACCTGAGTTTGGGTCTTTTGCCTTTGCGGAGACCATGGCCGGCAGCAGCGATGACCGCACCGGAGGTCCCCGAGTAAAGCAGACATTTATCCTGGACCAGGGTGCGATCAAGAGCACTATTATCGCCTCCCTTGAGACAGTACAACAGTAGTTGACATATCAGGGTGCATTCATGATAGAGATGAGGAGAGAGACGGAGCAGATGAGAGCGGACCGCGAGGAGCGCGGGCCCAGAGACGGATCGAGGATACCCGATGGTGCGGCAGCAGCCGCAACAGCTGCAACAACAGCAGCAGCAGCCGCAGCAGCAGTAGATCCGTCGAGACCGATGCGGGAGTTGCACAACCCTGGATCGACTTTGACGCATCGTTGGGTCGTACTACCAGCTATCATGGGGGACTTCAAGTTCCTCCGAACACTCTTCGGCTTCTACCCCGGTTCCATGGGCTCGCCACTGAGGAGCCCCATCTTCATCTCCAGGAGTTCGAGATGATCTGCAGCACCATCCACGACCGTCAGGTGGACGAGGATACCATCAAGATGATTGCTTTTCCTTTATCCCTGGCAGACAGAGCAACCAACTAGCAGAAGCACTTAGGGAGGTTTATGTACACCTAGGAGCAGCTCCGCACCGAGTACTTGAACAAGTACTATCCACTCGGGCGGACAAACGCAGCGAGAGCCCTGATCAGCAACTTCTCCATGCTCGCCAACGAGTAGTTTCACGAGGCATGTGAGAGGTTTAGAGAGCTTACCGACAGATGCCCGCACCATGATATATCTAAGCCGAACCTTGTTCAGAGCTTCTTTTGCGGGTTGACACCAGAGCTACAGGGCCTGGTGAACGCTTCTTGTGGCGGGTCCTACTTCGCCAAGGATCATGATAAGGTCTGGGCCATCTACGAGGAGATGGTCGAGAACTATACAGTGATATCCCAGACCAGACTCTACACTCAGGGACACCCCCAGCCACAGCCCGTGCAGTACCAGAAGATAGCACGGGTCGATGACGGTCCTTCCACTTCGTCAACGGCAGCCGCACAGGCCGAGTCCACAACCGCTGACATGGGCATTATCAGCGAGAAGCTGGACCGGATGGAGATTATAGAGAAGAAGCAGTGCCAGAGCATATCACAGATGGATCAGATGGCACAGATGCTGAGTGACCTGAAGACACAGATCATGTGTCTCCAGGAGGCACAGACGGCTTCTCAGCTCCGTCTTCAGTCACGAGGAGATCCGAGTGGCAGTGGCAGCTCGTCCCAGCGCTCCAGCTCCAGTCAGCCTAGACAGGTCCACCTTGTACTAGCGGAGCCGTACCAGCAGCTGCAACCTTACTACCAGTCACCACCATCCCCAAACACTCAGATGGTGGTTTACCAGCCGGATCAGCCTCTGGAAGTACTCCCGCCACCCTCCTACGAGCCCGAGCCGTTGATGGATGTTAACGGGATTTGGTACGATCGACCCCAGCCCGGTATCCGACGAGACCATCCCGGATTCCGTTGGTCGGCTGGAGGTGCCAGTCCCCAGCAGCAGCCTTCAAGCCAGGGTGTCCAGTACGGCCATCAGCGAGATCACCAGCAGCAGCAGCCCCCAGTGTACCAACAGTAGCAGCAACATTCATCTCAGTATGGTCCTCGTCCCTATCAGCAGGGACATTCTTGGAGGCGTGATCAGCCTCAGCAGCAACATCAACAGTACTCCTCTCACCCGCACCAGCCACAGCAGCAACCTCACTACCAGCGAGGCCACCCGTATGGTTCTCATGGGTCATCCTACGAGAACCATGCCTTGGACGACATAGCCCGCCTCGTGACAGAGCAGCAGGATACCTTCAGACGGGAGATGGATGAGTTCCGCCAGGAGGTGCGGGAGATCGTGAGAGGGAAGGCCGCCATCCCTGCCCAGATTGAGCCGAACCTGAACAACCTGAAGAGGAAATCTGAGCAGGTAGATTTCACACAGTATGCTACTCCTAGTGATACATTTGGTGATATGTCTGCATATCTGTTTGATACTGATTTTGTTACACTTAGGAGCGGTAGGATGCCAGCAGGCGGCGCCTCGTCTGAGCGACATTTCCATGCCACACCAGGAGCTCCAAACGAGGAGGAGCGTGGTACTGATGCCGCGAGAGATGATTACGGTGGTACTGATGCCACCAGGGACGATGATCCAGCCGACGGTACCGAGGCCGTCACTTCACCAGATGGAGGAGGTGGTTCTGATGCCATCACTGTTGCCGAGCCAAAGCGCGGTTGATGACCAGAAAAATCACCAAGACTCGGGTGAATAAAAATAGAGCGAGGGTCGTTGCGACCCGAGTCTCGGAAATCAATCAGTCAATCAAGATTATGGATCAGACCACCAAAACAAGATAAAAATCAAATAAAATCAATAGTGGCCCTGGCTATTGGACTAGCCTGGTATAGCGACCAGGGTCGGACTCAGGGAGCACGTGATGGCCTTGCGGCCTACGAAGTAGTCATAAATGAAAACAAATAAATGAAAGCTATTTTTGGTGGATTTTTAATATTTTTATATTTTTTTTGAATTTTTGAATAATAAAGAAAGTAGGAAAAACAAGGAAACAAGAAACTTCACACAATTATTTAACTACTCAAACTTTATCCAAAAATTCAAACAAAAATGTTTTTATGTTTTTTATATTTTTCTATGTTTTTGGTTAATTTTTGGGGTTTTTCTGATTTTTATGGAATTTTAAAAAAATAAAACAAGACAGAAAAGGAAAGACACTGTCCAGTCAGGTTTCAAGGGCCAAATTAAAATGCAAAATGGCCCTAATAAAATCTGAAGGTAATTTTCCTGTAAAGTATGAAATACAAGGAAAAATTAAGCACTGGATTTATTATTTTTAGATTTTTCAATTATTTATTAGAGTTTTTATGGTTTTTTCAGGGTTTTGTAATTTTTATAGTTTTTATAAGTTCAAAAATGACCAAACTTGGTCATAAAATCAAACACAGCAAACAAACAATATATAATTTTTTTGTAATTTTTAAAGTTGTTTTAATAATTTTTTGTGATTTTTATAACTGGACAGTAAGAAAAATGCGTGTTTTTGAATTTTTAAAAATAATAAATGGGCTCTAAAAATTTCCCAAAAATTAGTGAAAATTCTACATAGTGGCAGGAGCCATGTATCAAATTTTCACTGGATTTGGATGATATTTGGTATTTTATTTACAACAAATATAAGCCCCTAGTCACAGGGACCCATTTGTCATAAAAATATACTTTAAGGGCCTAAAAGGAACAAGCACAGAAATCCATGGGGGTCTGGTGCGAATTCTCCAAGGTCTCACACGCCACGCGCGTGACCTGGGCACTTAGGGACCTTTCTGTAATGAAACTTAAGTCCCTGGACTAATTAGTAACACGTACTAAAAGTCCAGGGGTGAAAGTATAAAAAACCCAAGATATTCAGCACATATGGAATTAAAACGCTCACAGGGGCATTTCTGTAAATACTACAAACATATTTTCATTCATGAACACCCTAAAACATCATGCCCATACATGCAAATATCCCACAAAATCACGTGTCGAAGCACGTGTCCCACAATGTATAGGGGTATAAGTGCAAATAAACTAAACGACGAGGTCCTCTATGCAATTTACCAAACTAAAATAGTTCTAAAATATTTACAGGGCTAAATATTAACAACTAAAAGGTGAAGGGTCTAAGGGATATTTACCCTTTATTAAGCGGAGGGCTGGATGCGCGCCACGTCGCAAATCGAACGATGGAGAAGGCGCGACGCACAACAAAGGAACCCTCGGCGCGGATCGACGGCTGGGAACCTCCCACGTTGAAGATCAGGCAGCTGTGATGTGACATGGGTATACGAAGGGACCCCGCTCGGATCGGACGGTGGAGGTTTAGCCACGTGGATGATCGGGCGTTCCCTGTGCACGGTGGCCAAATCTCGCTGATCTGACGGTCGAGATCCACCCTCTGGTGATCAAACGGCTGCTGCTGACTGTCCGAGCCCTCAGATGGGCTTGGCTCGACCTGCAAAGCACTGCAACAGGCTCCTGGGTCGAGGGCAAAGGGCCTCGACCCGGTTAGCGGTGGTGGGGATGGACGATGCGTCGAGATGAGGGGGATCCGGCGAAGCGACGACGATGGAGCCCCAATCCTAGTTCCTTTGCGAACTGGGTTGAATGGTTGGGTAGAGAAGGTGCGCGGGGGAAGGGCGAAGGTGATGGATGACTCCGATGATCGAGATGTGGGCGAAGGTGGTCGGAATCGAAGATCGTCGGCGATGGGTCGATTTGGGCGAAAATCAAAATTGGCTAAGGAGAAGAAGAACTGGGTCTACCTGATGGATGAGGTCGACTGGGGGTGAGATGGGGAAGCTCTAGGTCCTAGCCTTGAGGGCCGTCGGTGCCCGAGGCTCGAGCACCGCGTTTGGGCGGCACACGGCGGCGCAATGTCGCCGGATCGATGGTCCAGCTGCTCCCTCCTCGCTGCAACACGACCGAACGCAAGCTGTCACTCAGGCGAGGGCTATGGAGGTCCTAGGGTGGAACGAGCTAATCCAAAGATGCATGAATCATGCGGCAGAGCTGGAGTTATATAGGGTTAGGGGTCCGAGAAGATGGGTGTCGGGTGACTCGATCGGAGCGCGGACCCCGATGCGAACCTCCGGGCGTGGATCTCGGATCTGTAGGGAAGGTGTAGGACCCGGGGTTTAAGGATTTGAAGGTCGGATCAGGTGGGGAAAATGTGGAGAAATTGGGTCGGTTGCCTGGATCCGCAAGGAGGGGGTCCGCGGGGGAGAGTTGTCCGGGGGTCAACATCCCCCGTGGACCAATCAGGTGCAGTCATTTATTAAAATTTTGTAAATTCGATAATAAATAGAAATAGGTCAAATTTCGAAAAACTCAAAATATAAAAAATGTTTATTTTATTTTAAATTAATTATTGGTGAATTTTATTTATTTTTTTGGAATAAAAATTAGGTATTTACAATATAGTATTATATATAGGTATATATACAATATTGATTTTTAATTTTTGATTTTAAATTAATTATTTTTGTGCAATTTTATTCCAATTTTATATTTTATTTATTTATAGAATAAAATTAGGAATAAAAAGGTATTTTTATTTTATTTTTATTATTTATTTATAAGGGAAAAATAAATAGCTATATGTATTTATGTACATGGTATATACCCAATATTTATTTTGATTTTTATTTTATTTCTTATTTTATTATTTTATTTTATTTTTGTTTTTATGCTTTTTATTTACATTCTGAAGTATAGAATATATACAATTTTTATGGGATTTTAATTGATTTATGTATAAGGATAAATAAATAAATACATGATCTTATGTACATGGTGAATATACACAAGGAAGGATGTTTTTATTTTATTTTTATTTTTAATCTTTTTATTTTAGTATTGTATTTACAAATATACATATATATACAAGCTCATTTTTATTTTTATTTTTAGAGGAAAATATTTTTATTCTATTTACATATATATAAGGGTGAGCTTCCTTATCTCTCTCTACTTGGGCTTTTATGCGGTCAGGCCCATGCTGAGCCCTCCCTTGGAATTAGGTCGCTCAATATTTATTTTAAATATCTCCCTCTTTTTCTTTTGTCTCTTTATTCTTTTATTTTTGCACAAAAACATGCCAATTATTAACTTTTATACAATGCATGCAATTTGGTAATTGTTTGTATTTACAAGAATATACATGTATTTGCAAAGGTTTTTGTAGCTAAAATATAAGAATAAAGAGTGATGAATGGGTATTCATCACGGTGCTGATGCCGCGAGCCAACATGACGAGGGTGGTGCTGATGCCACCATTTCTACTTCTGCTAATCCTGTAGTCTTTCCATCTGTTCATGTATCTCAGGATTTATCTAGCTTTAAAGGAAAGGGTTTATTTTCTTCTGATCCACCTGTGGTGCATGATGTATGTGTGGATTCTTCCATGCTTGAGCAGCCGAGACCCTCTCCTAGTCATTCATCTGAGAAGGACCCTGTAGTCCCCTTCCCTAGAGCACTCCATTTGGGTAAGGGGCAGAAAAGAGAAAATGCCAAAAAGAATCAGCAGGTAGAGTTCATCCAGCAGATGATAGATCGATTCCATATTCAGCTGACTCTCCAGGGGGGCTTGGAGCACATCCCTCTACTCCAGAGATCACTCAGAGACAGGACCACATTTAGGAGGAAGAGGAGGAACCACCAGTCTGAGATCCATGTGCTTACCCGGGGCACGTGTTTCGCAATCCAGAACCGACTGCCGGCCAAGAGGCCAGATTCAGGAACCCCGTATGTCAGATGCCCCATATCCATGAGCACAGGTTCGACCGCACTCTATTAGACAGCGGTTCTTCGATCAACCTACTTCCGGTAGCCCTTCTCGACCGCTTCGAGTTGGGCACTCTACGACAGAGCAGGATAGTCCTTCAGTTTGCTGATCGATCTGTCAAGAGGCCGAAGGGGTTGCCGAGGGATGTTGTCGTCACAATTCAGGGCCTACAATTCCTCGTGGACTTCGTTGTGTTGGACATGGAGATCCCTGAGTCTGTGACTGATACCCCCATCATTCTAGGTCGCCCGTTCTTGGCCACCGCCAAGGTAGTGACCGACCATGATAGCGGGAAGGTATACTTTCACGTAGAGGGTGAGAGTGTACAAATAGAGACGGTTGAGGACATCAGAGCCAGAGATTCAGAGTGCTCAGAGCAGAACACTGATTCAGAGCAGATGACAGAGTCAGGGTGAGACATCCACCAGGATTGCGACTTCGTGATTACAGATGATGAGGCAGTATGGGCAGATCCAGTCGCACAGGCCATCCTCTCACCTTCAAAGTTCGCTGATGTAGAGACGCCAGCAGAGGAGAGCTTGGAGAGCGCATTCCTGGTCCAAGATACCTTTCAGGCAGCAGAGCTGGTTCCCGACCGCGAGACAGAGATTTTTTTTGAGTCTGATACATATCCCTCGGAGTCATATCTTGATTGGGCAGAGTTTGAGGATTTTATACCAGATCTGACTTCTAATGAGCCTACAGCTAGGGAGGAGGTTGATGCCATGCAGAGCAGAGACAATCCAGTAGAGAAACCTTCTCCAGATCCAGTTTGTGAGCGAGAGTTCTCATTCTCCCATGCAGATTTGGCAGCATACACTCAGATTCTTCAGAAGCCAAATTTGCCAGCACTGACTTGTCCAGAGATGAAGCCGCTACCAGCATCGCTGAAGTACAGATTCCTTGCGGGTGAGCATGAGATGTACCCGGTCATTATCTCTGCTGATTTGACTGGAGAGCAAGAATCCCGTCTGATGGGGGTTCTTGAAAAGAACCGCAAGGCGATTGAATGGAGTGTAGCCGATCTCCAGGGGACCAGTCTGGCTCTGTGCTCCCACTACATCTATCTTGAGGATGAGGCAAAGCCGTCGCGTGAGTTCCAGCGGCGGCTGAACCCGAATCTAAGAGAGGTTGTCATGAAGGAGATCTCGAAGTGGTGGAGCACCGATTTTATCTACCCCATCTCCGACTTCAAGTGGGTCAGTCCGTAGCATGTGGTGCCCAAGAAGACGGGCATCACTACTGTTGTCACAGAGTCTGGAGAGGAGATCACTACCTGGGTACTCACTTCTTGGAGGGTCTATGTAGATTACATATGACTCAACCAGGCCACCAAGAAGGATCATTTACCCTGCCCTTTATTGATCAGATCATTGAGAGACTGGTAGGGAAGAGCCATTACTGCTTCTTGGATGGGTACTCCGGCTACAATCAGGTGGCCATCGTGCCCGAGGACCAGGACAAGACTACCTTCACATGTCCCTTTGGGACATATGCTTTCAGACGCATGCCATTTGGGCTATGCAATGCCCCTACGAAATTTCAGAGATGCATGCTGTCTATCTTTTAGAACATGGTGGGGGAGTGCTTGGAGGTCTTCATGGATGATTTCTTGGTATACGGCGACGAATTCGACTCTTGTCTTGACTGCCTAGACCGAGTCCTTCAGCGATGCATAGAGGTTCACCTAGTGTTGTCTTGGGAGAAGAGTCACTTCATGGTGACTCAAGGGACGGTGCTTGGCCACATCATCTCCAACAGGGGCACAGAGTTCGATCCGGCCAAGGTGGATGTCATTAGAAAACTCGATCCACCATCCAACTTGCGGCAGTTACGGTCTTTTCTGGGGCACGTCGGTTTCTACCGATGATTCATTCAAGATTTCAGCAGGATTGCCCGACCGTTGACTGATCTGCTGACAAAAGACACCGAGTTCCTTGTAGATGATAAGTGTTTATTGTCGTTTGAGACTCTCAAGAGTTGTGTCATAGAGGCTCCTGTTCTCCAGCCACCTGATTGGTCTCTCCCATTCGAGATCATGACAGACACCTCCGATTTTGCCGAAGGGGCTGTGCTGGGATAGAGTAGGGATGGAGTCCTATTTGCCATTCACTACGCTAGCCGTACATTGGATGCCGCATAGCGGAACTACATAGTCACTGAGAAGGAGATGCTAGCCGTAGTTTATGCCCTAGATAAGTTCAGATCTTACATCATTGGATCTAGAGTGACCATTTACACTGATCATGCCGCCATCAGGTACCTCATGGCAAAGAAGGATGCCAAAGCGAGATTGACTAGATGGATCCTTCTACTCTAGGAGTTTGACATAGAGATTAAGGATAAGCCTGGACTCAAGAATGTGGTGGCGGATCATCTCTCCCGATTGGAGTATCTTGAGGATTCTGAGCAGAATGACCCTATTTGTCTTCCCAGATGAGGCGATCCTTGCTATCGCCTCTCTCCCATGGTACACCGATATTGTGAACTATCTTGTTGCTAAGAAAGTTCCACAAGATTGGCCCAAGCAGAAACTTGAGACCTTCCTTGTGAAGGCCAAGTTTTACCATTGGGATTATACCGTCCTTTACCATGAGGGAGGGGATAGTATCTGGCATAGGTGCATTCCTCAAGAGGAGCACCACAGCGTCCTTACTTACTGCCACAAGCTTGAGGCAGGAGGACATCACTCAGGGAGAAGAACGCCACAGAAAGTGCTCCAATCCGGCCTATGGTGGCCTACTCTCTTCAAGGACTCTGATGAGTTCGTGAAGAGGTGGACTGACTGTCAGAGGATGGGCACTTGTGGACAGCGTGATATGATGCCGATGCAACCCATTCACTTCTGTGAGGTTTTTGACGCATGGGGCATCGATTTCATGGGTCCATTCCCTAGGAGTCAGGGATTTGAGTACATTCTGTTGGCCGTGGATTATCTGAGTCGTTGGGTTGAGGCCATCCCTGCCCGAACCGCAGATGCTAGGAATGTTTGCAGATTTTTGAGGAAGAATATCATTTCGCGGTTCGGGGTACCTCGAGTGTTGATATCTGAAGGGGGGTCTCATTTCGTCAACGACAAGGTAAAGGCCCTTGCTAGAGAGTTCAGCATAGACCATCGTGTTGCCACTCCATACCACCCTCAGACGAATGGTCTTGTTGAAGTGTCGAACATGGAGATCAAGACTATATTGCAGAAAGTCGTCTGCCCTGACCGAAAGTATTGGTCACAGCTTTTGGACTCGATCTTGTGGGCATATCAGACATCTTTCAAGACTCCTTTAGGTACATCTCCCTTTCGCCTCGTTTATGGCAAGCTGTGCCATTTACCTGTTGAGCTGGGACATAGGTCACTTTGGCCAGTTACATATATACTTTTGGATTCAGAGAGTGTAGGAAATCAGAGGAGGGCAGAGTTAGCAGCCTTGGAGGAGCTTCGTGATACTGCTTTTCAAACAGCCTACATTATACGGAGAGGGTGAAGGAGTGGCATGATTCTCATATCAGCCACAAGCAGTTTGAGCCAGGATAGAGAGTATGGTTGTTTGATGCTAGGCTTCGTTTATTTCCAGGGAAGCTACATAGCAAATGGAAGGGACGGTATTTGGTTAGAAAGGTGCATGACAATGGGAGTATTGATATATCTGAGTTGTCTTCTGATTCTACCTTTTGAGTGAACGGCCAGCGGCTCAAGCCATATCTAGATCATGAGCCGCGGGTCGTTGATGTTGCCCCAATTCACTTTGCATGAGATGTGGTCTCTTGACTCACATCTATTGCATCTCACGCCAGATTATCACTGTTCTTCTGACCTGTATAGATCCAGTTGTCAATACCACTCTATTCTTTAGTCCCACATCCCTTCTCTCATGTTATGATTTTGCTATACTTAGGGTGTACTTTACCCTAAGTATAGGGGGGATGTAGGACTCTCGGGTATTCTTTTGATTCTTTCTACCCCTGTTTTGCTGCCTATACTTAGGGATATTTCACCCTAAGTATAGGGGGGGTAGACCGTGTACATCCTTCACTCGGATTTCCCTTTATGTATAGCTTGCTATACTTAGGATTACTTGATCCTAAGTATATGGGGATACACCAAGTTCTCTTAATTCTATTCTTTGATTCGTCTTTGTACATACCATTCTTTTTCACTTTCCTATACTAAGCACGAGTTATGTCTTCTTCATCTCTCTTGATCACTCCGAGGACATCGTTCGAGCTAAGTATAGGGGGGTGTGTATATATTTCATATATACTTTAGCCATAACTCGTACTTTGTGTGAGTGTGTTAATAAATAAAAATGGCTAAAAACCCAAAAATCCATAAAAATTAAAAAATTATTCTTGTAAATAAACATTCTTTTATTGTACATACATAGCTATTGTACAAATTATTTTTGTAAAAATGTTTGTAAAACTTTTTATGTAAATATTGTGTAAATATTTTCTTATCAAAATTATGTATATAGTACAAATTTTTTCCAAAATGTTTTGAAAATCAAAAGTTTGCAAAAACCTTGTGTAAATTTGTGTACATATTTTGCAAAACTTGCATTCATGCATACATTCATGGTTTCAAAACATTTTTCAAAATTTTTGCACATGTGTAAATAGTTTGTAAATAGCATCTTTGTAAATACTTGTATAGTTTTTCCTGGATTATAGTTGACATTTAAACTAGCCTGGAATTAAATTGGAAAATGGAGCTTGATTAAGATCTTAATCCACCTAATTATAAGAGGAACCTTATAGGGCTTAGGGTTAAGGCTTTTCAGGTCCATTGGGACTTAATTCTTTGAGTCCACTAGGCTATGATCACATGCCATCTCAATGAGCCTAAGTAGAGCACTTAACAACACACGCATGACTCTCATAGACAATGAATTTACTTGCACCAGCACTTTACACCTAGCTCTCCACGGATGAGGTGGTGAGGAGGCAGTTTCCTTTGGCTTGGGGTAGCATATGAGTGTAGTACTTCTAGGAGGAACCTCTCTTCTTCTTATAGTGAAGGAAGTGCGTCTCAACTTAGTCTGGTGGTTATGAAGTCTAAAGACAGAAGCCGTGGGTTGCAATAAAGCTTTAAAAGAGGGATAGTCTACTAGCTCAAGAGGAAAAACTCCTTGTATATATGCTGCACCGTGTAGATATGTTGTACAGATGCACATGAAAAAAATGTGCAAAAAGAAACGAGCTCCAAAAAAGTGGTGGGTCAGATTGAAAATTTAATAATCCCACCGGAGTGTATATAGTCAAATAAAGCAAAATCTTATGGCATACATGTTCCAATCTCATGAAGCTTGCAGCGGGAGACTCAGCTACACTGATTAGAGCTCCCAAGGATACATGGCTACACTGGCCATGGTCCATTCTCTTCTTCCCCCTCTTCTTGAGCCGGTTGTACTTGAACTTAGAAGGGAATACCCCGCTTCTCGAGGAAAGAGTTGCAAGACCGAGGCATTAGATTTACCGGGTTGAGGGAGATTGTCATTTTGCTACTTCTGAGGTGGGGAGCACATATCACTTACACCGTACAAGGAAAGATTCATGGTCTTTAGAGTTTGTGTATGTAGACTTATTCTGATCTGGATTGTTGAGGAGTCTTGATTATAAATTAGTGGATCTTAGAGGTTGTTAAGTTTTAAACCTAAGTCCAAATAGGGTTCTGACACATTAATAATCCAAAGATCTGATCGAGCTCCATATTTCAATTTAATGAAGGCAAGTTTAATAATCAGCATTGATCCATGTATTTTCTCCTCTTTTTCTTTTTCTTTTTCTTATCACTTCTTTTTCAAATAAGTGTTTTCTAAGGGACTAGCAAAGTTTAGTATAGGGGGGTGATGAATACCCATTCATCACTCTTTATTCTTTTATTTTAGCTACAAAACCCTTGCAAAACACTTGTAGATATGTGTAAATATCAATAATTATCAATAATGCATGCATCTTGTAAATATGCATAATTACCATATTTTTGTGGATAAATAAAAGAATAAAGAAATAAAAGAAAAAGAGGGAAATATTTAGAATAAATATTGAGTGACCTAATCCCAAGGGAGGGCTCAGTATGGGCCTGACCGCAAAAAGAACCAAGTAGAGAGAGATAGGGCCAACTCATGTGTACATATATCTGTAAATAAATAAAATCATTTTCCTCTTATTCAAAATAAAAATGTGTGCCTATTTATCTATATATATGTGTAAATACAAAATTAAAATTAAAATTGGAAAAACAAATAAAAATGAAAATAAATAAAAATCCCCTCTTCCTTGTACATAGACCATGTGTATAGACTAGCATAGATATTTATTTTCTCTTTGTAAATAAATATTTAAAATTCAATAAAAATATTTTCACATCCCATATTTCATGGTGTAAATAAATAAAATAAAATTAGAAAAATGAAAATAAAATAAAAAGAAAATAAAATAGAATCAAAACCTACCTTGTATATATACCATGTATACGTGTAAATAAAAGTATTTATTTAGACTATGTAGATAAATAATAAAAATAAATTAAAAATACCCTCTTATTCCAAATTTTATTCTATAAATAAATAAAATATAAAATTGGAATAAAGGTACAAAAAAAATAATTAAAAATAAAAAATAAAAAATACATATTGTATATACCTGTATATAATAATAATATTTTGTAAATACCTAATATATATTTAAAAAAATAAATAAAAATCACTAAAAAATAATTAATCTCATGTTTTAAGTTTTTCGAAAATAAGTCATTTAATATTTTATAATGAATTTCCAAGTATTTAATAAAAGCTGCATTCTAATTGGTCCACGGGGGATTGTTGACCCCCGGTCAACTCTCCCCCTGGACCAGTCAAACCGGATCTGTGCGCCCGACCCGCTTTTCTCCAAATTTTCTTCGCATGATCCGAGCCCCAAATACTCAAACCCTGGGTCCTAATCATACTAGATCCGTTCTTAATCTACGCCCGGTGGTTTTGCCTAGGGATCCGAGCTCCGATAACCATGTCCGACCCTTTCTTCTCGAACCCCTAGTGGTATATAGCTGAACCTCCGCCGCGCTTTTCACGCTATCCTTGGCTTTGCTCCTTCATCCCAGGACCTCCATCTCCTTCCATTGAGTGACAGCTTTGCGAGGGTGGTGTTGCAGAGAGGAGAGGAGGCCATTAGCCATAGATCCGGCGACTCCTATCGTCGTGCGCCGTCGCAAGGTGCGCTGAGCCTCAGAACCCGACGTTTCCTCGAGGCAAGGACCCCTAGAGGTCGCCGAGATCGTCCCCAGTCGATTGCATCCGTAGGGTAGACCTAATTCTTCCTAGTTTTTCTTAATTTCTCGTTGCGCCCAATTCGCTCCGCCGCCATCTCTCATCGATGCCGACCACTCCGATCATCATTCCGCTCATCCGACCCGACCGTCATCTTCGTGAGACCCCTCTCCACCTTCTGCACCCACGCACCCACCTTAGTTCGCCCCAGAACCAAGGCTCGACCTTCATCGTCGTTGCCTCGTCGGAGGTCGCCCATCTCGACTCGCCATCCATCCATTCCACCTCTAACCGAGTCGAGGCAGTTTTCCCTTGACCCAGGAAGCTTCCTAGGATGTTTTGCAGGTCAATACGACCCATCTGAGGGTCGTCTCATTCGAGCCCAGGAGCTTCGAGCTTCCGCCGTCGCCAGGCCACTCCGGTGGTTCCCGGCGTCATTGGAGGATCCCAGTAGCTGCGGAGCACCGAGACGAAGCTATTCCACGTTCCAACAGCTTAGGAGGAGGTCTCCACCGCGTGCATTGGGCCAGTGAAGTTCGCCGGAGAGTTCTTGGAGGACCCTCCTCCGCCGTCCGTTCACGAGCTCCAGTTTTGATCCCGACCGTCTATTTGAGGAGCAGCAGCCCATCGTTCGATCATCTGAGGCTTGATCTGGACCATCCATCAGCTGAAGAGGAGGCCTCGTTCCACAACCGTTCGATCTCACACGTGGCCGCATTTCAGTCCTCCGATAATAAGAGGGGTAATTTACTCTTAGACCCCTCCTGTTTTTTCATTTCTTATTTAGTCCTGTAAATAGTTTACTTAGTTGTTTTTATTTCGTAAAAATTGCATTGAGGACCTTCATGTTTCCATTATTTGCATATCAGTCCTTATATATGGTAACCACATGCGTCGACACGTGAGAATCTAGTCATTTTGCATTTTCTACCTTGCATTTTTTCTGTGTTACTGAATGACATTTTATAAATAGAATTTGCGTATATGCCCCTCTATGTCTAGACCACGTGCGTTGCGCATGTTTTGTGGGATTTTTACATGTTTGGCCCCTGGACTTTCTTGCTATGTTACTTTTTGGCCCGTGGAACATATTTTTCTTACATTTAGTTCCCTATGCACTGTGGGCCTTTGTTTGATTTAAATAAAATAGCAAATTTAACCAAAATCGTGTGAATTTTGGATACATGGCTCCTGCCACTGTGTAAAAATTTCCCTAATTTTTGGGTACATTTTTAGGCTTTTTATTATTTTTAAAAATTCAAAAACTGTTGTTTTTTATTATATCCAGTTTAGAAAATTATTAAAAAAATAAAAACTCTTTTAAAAATTCTTAAAAAATTAGGAATTGTTAGTTTTGGCGTGCTTGATTTTCTGTGCCATTTTCGTTATTTTAATTTTGTTATTTTTGGACATATAAAAACCCTAAAAATTGAAAAACCATTAAAAACTCATAAAAATTCTAAAAAATTGTAGAAAACTCCGAAAATAATAAATTCTTTTTGTGAATTTTCCTTATTGTTGCTATTTTTCAAAAAAATTACTTCAGGATGTGAGAGATCCATTTGATATTTTTCATGGGTCTTTGAATCCTGGCTGGACAGTAGCACACTATTTTTGCCTTCTTTGATTTTTAGAAAATTGTATAAAATTATAAAAATCTCAAAAATTCTTCAAAAACACTAAAAAACCTTTAAAACATAAAAATATTTTTGTTTGATTTTTTGTAGCATTTTTGAGTGTTTAAATAATTTGAGGTGTTTGCTTGTTTTTCTCTTTTTCTTATTTTCACCTTTATTAAAAATCCAAAAAAATAGAAATAATTAAAAACCACCAAAAATACTTGTGTTTTCTTCTTTGACTACTTCGTAGGCCGCAAGGCCAATTCGTGCTCCCTGAGTCCGGCCCTGGGTGCTACACCAGGCTAATCTCATAGCCAGGACCGCTATATTTTGTATTGATTGTTTTTATTCCTTCTTTGGTGGTCTGCTTCACATTTTTCTTGATCTAGTTGAGATTTCTCTGAGCGACTGAGGTAGCAATGACCGCAGTGATTTATTTACCTTAGTTGTCTCGTTGATTTCGTGGCTCATCAGGGCTCAATGTAATTTTCACGTTAAACTAAGCACATGTTCTAATCCAGTACGCACAGGGGCATAAATGCAAATATTTAAATTAAAAATTCCAACCATAACATTCAATAAACCCAAGCCCATATATGCAAATATCCCAGAAATATCACGCGACGAAGCACGTGCACTACAAATGGAGGGGCTGAAATGCAAATACTAAAACTCTAAGGTCCAAAGTGCAACTTATCCAAATTAAAAAAACAACTACGACACGTATTTACAGGACTAAACTGAAATATGAAAAGTATGAAGGGACTAAGTGCAAATTACCCTTATTATTATTATCCAACGGCTGAAGGCGGTCCACGTAAGATCGAACGGCTGTGGTGACTGGATACCCCTTCGATGATCAACGCTTCGGATCTGATCCGCAGATGGATCGGACGGCTGCGAGCCCCTCGCGAATGGATGGTGGAGATAAGACCTGGCAAAGAGACTCGATCGAACGGTGGAGGAGATGCATGAAGGAACTGGTCACCGGCGAACTTCGCCCGACCGTTGCACGCACCTGAGGGCTCCTCCAATGTTGTTGGGATGGGGAAAAGAAAGCTCTCAGTCGTACGCAGCTGGTGGAGGTCTCTGATGAGGCCGGGAGCGACCGGGGTGCTCCAGCGATGAAGGAGACCTAGAGCTCCTGTTCTTCGATCATAGGGCCTCCAGATAAGGATCCTTTGCCTTCAAACCTGCACAGGAAGCTCACTGGGTCGAGTGCAAAGTCTCGACCCGGTTACGGGCGAGATGGGTGATCGCGGGAGGTGGAGCGTGGCTCTCCGACGAGCGGCGGCGAAGGAGAGCCGATGTACCTGTTACGGGTCGAATCAGGGGGAGTGACTGGGCGAAGAAGGTGAGGAGGAGTCTCGTGGATATGATAGGATGGTCGGAGTGGTAGATGGGTGATCAGAGCGTTGGGAAATGGCCAGTGAACGTCGGCGGTCAAAAATCGAAGATTTGGAAATTAGGGCAATCTTGAGGGTATCGAATCTACCTGATGGATGAAAACGCCTGGGCTGGAGGTCAGGTACCTCCTAGGGTCCTCGCCTCAATGGAGCGACGCCTCCAGAGGCTCGAGCTCGCTAGTGGCGGAGCACGATGATGTGGGTCGCCGGATTTGCGGCTAGAGGCCCCGGTCCTTGCTGCAATCGATCCCTCACGCTTGTTGTCACTCAAGGAGAAGGAAAGGATGTCCTGGAAGCTGAAGGCAATGGCCGAAGATCCGTGAAATGGCGGCTCCAGGTCAGGTCTTATACGAGCAGGGGTCCGAGAAGATTGGAGTCGGGCGTGCAAATCGAGGCACAGATACCTAACGAGAAGATCGGGCATGAATCACGGGTCATGCCTCTACAATCGGAGCCTAAGGTTTGTGGAAATGGAGGGCGGATCGTAAAGAAAATTTTGGCGAAGTCGGGTCGAAACGAGGATCCACGGAGATGTAGTCCAAGGGGGGGAGTTGACCGGAGGTCAACAATCCCCCGTGGACCAATTAGAATCCAGCATTTACAAATTATTTATAAATTAATTTAAAAATAGCAAATGATTTTATTTAAAAAATATTTATAAACTGAAAAATGTTTATTATTTTTCAAAGTATTTTTAGTGATTTTTATTTTTTTTTTGAAAAATAAATTAATTTATATACATAACATTATATTATATACAGGTATAAATACCTATGTATTTTGTATTTTTCTTTTTATTATTTTATTTTTGTATAATTATCCCAATTTTATATTTTTTTATTTACAACATAAAATTTGGGATATAAAATAATTTTTATTTTATTATTATTGTTTATTTACAAGGATAAAATAAATAAGTCTTTTATTGGTATATACATGGTATATGTACATGATGAAAGAGAAATGTTTATTTTTATTTTTATTTTTTTCATTTTTGTTTTATTTTTAGAAATATATACAAGTTGTGAGAAACACATATTTTTTTATTTTATGAAAATATAATATATTCACCAAGAAGGAAGTGTGCTCAATGATGAATGACCCTATCTCTCTCTACTCATTTTATTTGGCGACCAGGCCCATATTGGGCTCTCTTGGGTTCAGATCACTCAATATTTATTCTAAATATTTCCCTCTTTTTTTTTCTGTATTCTTTTATTTTTTCATAAAAATATGCTAATTATTGCTATTTACACAAAGCATGCAGTTTGATAATTTATTATATTTACAAGTATTCACATGGTGTTTTGCAAAGTTTTTTAGCTAAAATAAAAGAATAAAGAGTGATGAATGGGGATTCATCACCCCCTATACTTTACTTTGCTAGTCCCTTAGCAAACACTTATTTGAAAAAGAAGTGCAAAATAGAAAGAAAAAGACGGGAAATCAAGGTTTATTATTAAACTTTCCTTCATTAAATTGAAATATGGAGCTCAATCAGACCTTTGGATTATTAATTTGTCGGAACCTTATTTGGACTTAAGCTTAAAACTCAACAGCCTCTAAGTTCCACAAATCTATGGTCAAGACTCCTCAATAAACCAGATCAGAACAAGTCTACATACACAAACTCTAATGACCATGAATCTTTTCTTTTATTATGTAAGTGATATATAGCTCCCCACCTCATAAATGACAAAGAGACAACCCCCCTTAACAAGGTAACTCTAATGCCTTAGTCTAGCAACTCTTTCCTCGAGGAGCGGGGTATTCCCTTCTAAGTTCAAGTACAACCGGCTCAAGAAGAGGGGGAAGAAGAGAATGGACCATAACCAGTGTAGCCATGTATCCTTGGGAGCCCAACCAGTGTAGCAGAGTCTCCCAGTGCAAGCTTCATGAGATGGTCATGTGTAACATAAGCTTTGCTTTATTGGCTATATACACTCCGGTGGGTATTTTATTTTTAATCAGACCCACCACTTTTTTGGAGATTTTCTTCCTTTGCACATTTTTTTTCGATATGCATATGCACAACATATCTACATGGTGCAACATATATATAAGGAGTTTTTTCCTCTTGAGCCAGTAGACTATCCCTCTTTTAAAGCTTTATTGCAACCCACAACTCCTGTCTTTAGACTTCATCACCACAAAACCAAGTTGAGACGCACTTCCTTCACTATAAGAAGAAGAGAGGTTCCGCCTAGAAGTACTACCCTCATATGACCCCAAGCCAAAGGAAACTGCCTCCTCACCACTTCATCCGTGGAGACCTACGTGTAAAGTGCTGGTGCAAGTAAAGCCATTGTCTCTGAGAGTCATGTGTGTGTTGTTAAGTGCTCTACTTAGGCTTAATAAGACGACATATGCTCATAGCCTAGTGTACTCAAAGAATTAAGTCCCAAATGGACCTGAAAAGTCTTAATCCTAAGCCCCTTATGTCCTCTTAGAATTAGGTGGATTAAAGTCTTAACCAAGCTCCATTTTCCAATTTAATTCCAGGCCAGTTTAAATGTCAACTATGATTTGGAAAAACTGTACAAATATATACAAATATGCAAATTTTACAAAATTTTTGAAAATATGCAAAATTTTTCAAAAATGTTTGAAAACATGGATGTATGCATGAATGCGAAGTTTTGCAAACTATTTACAAAAATTTACACAAGGATTTTGTAAACTTTTTATTTTTCAAACATTTTACAAAAAATTTGTACTATATACATAATTTTGATATCAAAATATTTACAAACTATTTATACAAATCATTTTTACAAACATTTTTACAAAAATAATTTTTATAAATAGCTATGTATGTGCAAGAAGAATTTTATGTACAAGGGAAAAAAATTTTTATGGACTTTTAGTCATTTTATTTATAAACACACTCACACAAAGTACGAGTTATGGCTAAAGTATATACGAAATATATACGACACCCCCTATACTTAGCTCGAACAATGTCCTCAGAGTGAACCATGAGCGATGAAGAAGACATAACTCGTGCTTAGTATAGGGAATTGAAAAGGCATGGTATACTATAGCGATGAATCAAAGAATAGAATGAAGAGGACTTGGTGTTTCCCCCTATACTTAGGATCAAGTAATCCTACATATAGCAAGTTGTACATGAAGGGAAATCCGAGTGGAATAATGAAAATGGTCTACCCCTATACTTTGGGTAAAATATCCCTAAGTATAGGCAACAAAACAGGGATAGAAAGAGATGAAGAAGACAAATATATACAAGATGGAAGGAATGACATCACTTCCCCTACACTTAGGATGAAGTCTCCCTAAGTATAGGCAACAACAGGAGTAATGAAACAGAACGAGAATGAGCAACTCAGTGTTTACACCCCCCTATACTTAGGATGAGGTATATCCTAAGTATAGCAAAGATAATCTTAAACGAAACCTGGGGTGTAAAACAAAATGGAAGAAACAATGATCAAATCATGACGAAACACGTATATACAAAGTGGACAATGCTGAGGTGCCTCTCAACAAGCGCTAGATTTTACGCCCCTAGCTAGGCGCAAAGGCTAGGATAAAGCAGTATCAAGGTACATGACAGTATCTGTAAGGCGAATGTCATACTGTCATTGTAGTCTCGGTGAATGAACTATGACAAAATCAACAATGTAAATCAAGACACCCAAATAGGTAATCAGGCGGGTGTCTACTACCGGGCAATGATATGGGAAGATATGATCAGGATCCGGTAGCACAAAAGAAATCATCGGATCAAGATCTGAATGGAATGGAAGTGGAGAGCCGAAGGGATCAAACGCGGAGAGAGATGGATCAGTAATAGAATCCTCCATGTTAATCATCGTCTCAGAAAGGTGTGAAAAGTCAAGATCATGAGACTCAGTAAGAAAACTGATATCCAATGTAGATAATGGAGAAAAAGGTGACAGATCATCGAATATCTCAAAGATCAGCTCATCCTCGCGAGGGTCGTTGAGGAGAGAAAACATCGACTCAGAAAGATCAACAATATCAGAAGACTCAGTTTCGTGATCCGCCAGATCGGATACATGCTCAGAAGGTGAAACCGAGTACACATCGTATAGGGCATCCTCCCGCAGATAACCCTCAGGGAGAATTTCAAGATCATCAGTGAGAAATGGAGGATCAGTTTGTGCTACTGGTAAGTACCCACTCTGTGCACCAAAATGCCTCATCGGCTGAAATCTGCCTTTGATCTATCTGGAAACAAGAAAAGGTACTGGTCATCAACGCGAAAGCCAGCAAAGTGTCTGAAACTGATCCTCCAACTGCGGCAGTGCTGGCTGTCATCTGCTCCTCATGGAATGGATCTAGCTCATCAATTTGGAGGAGAGAAGGCTCAAATATGGGATTATCCATATCTGTCATCCCAATGTGATAACCCGTATCGAGCTATAGCTGCTGGGCTGAGTCATGACATCTGTCCAAGTCGGAGAAGTATCTCTGCAAGGTAGAAGCTGAGTCGTTTGGGAATGGACACTGAAATGTCTGGACTGATGACTGAGTAGCGTGGGCTCCTCCATATCCTGGAATATCAGAAGATCTGATATCCAAACTCGTCAACTGAAAAGTCCGGGACTGACTTGAACTCTAGCTGGAAGATTAACGGGAACTCGAGCAATCTCTGGGTCAAAACCTCCACTGTGGTAGTCATGTCATCCATCATCTATGTTGCATCTGAATCCATGTCCTCAGTCTGGCGTGTAGAAGTTGTATCCTCATGAAGTGCAGCACACCGTACTGGCACTACATCATCCTCGTGTGCTGTCCCGACTAGTGTATCTCGTGAAGATGGACTCTGTGAAAGTGCTCTGGAGATGGCATCAAGTAGCTCGATGTCGGAACTATGGTGTGAACCACCACACGAGGTCACTACCAGTGCAATCTGATCAACGGTCATCCCCTCATTAAGATCTCAATAAGGTCGGTCTGTGAAAGTCCGTGATCAGGAAATCTCCTCAAGAGGTCAAGAAACCTTAGCCATGGATTATGTACTGGCTCCTGAGGGTCTACTGAAAAATCTGTGATCAAAGAACACATCATATATGCTCTAAGATGGGGATAATATCTCTGTAGAAAATCCAATCGTAGCTCTCCCCACATAGCGAATCTCCTTCCCAAATGTTTGTGCCATCTCATGGCTCTATCGTGAAGTGAAAATGGGAAGGTATTCAACATCAGCTCCTCAGTAGTGATATCTGAATATGTCTGGGTCCTACAAAACTCCTCGAACTTAGACACATGCAGACATGGCTCCTCGTGCACCTCCCTTGAGAATGTCGACAGACTCTGAATGAACTCCACATCTAGAATGAAGGGACTGTATGTAGAAGCCGACTGTGTTTCCTGATCGGTATGCTCGTCTATCATCCTGGCTGAGGAGGTCTCTGAAACTCGCATCTGCTCTCTGCGTTCGCATATAGAGTGCACTCTCATCCTAACAATGAAGTCGTCTGGGTCTCGTATTTGCTTAGTCTGATCTCCACGGACGTCTAGCACAGCATGCCCAGAAGATTTGTGGGAATGGAGGGAGAGAACGGAAGGTCGGTCGGAGATCCGACCTCCCTCAAGGGTGTACTGGGATGATGGGTGTCAGATGAGAAAGCCATAAGAGTTGGCAAGAAAGGAGGGAGACCCATCATCCAGGGATGGAGAAGAAAAAACTGAAGGGAGGGTGGGAGGGAGAAAGATAGATGTAGACACGATTTTTCACGGTTTAAGATAATGATTTTATCAAGTCGTTCCGAACCATGAATAATCGAAATCAGACAAATAAATTACAACTACTTGCACAAAATATGCACGAAAGAATGTATAGGGCAAGTTGAGGTTCGAATCCATAGGGACTTAGCAAACATCGCACAAAATTTTTGGGGTTTTATTTGGATAAAAACAATAAAAGGTAAGGGCTGATTTGCAAATTACTTAAAAGTTGAAAAATAGTATGCAATTTACATAAACTTAAGAGGACAGACTCAAACTAAAGTAGTAGAATGGCACACTTGCAAATTTTTTATGAAAGAAAACAATGGCAATGTATTGTGGATTACGTATATTTGAAGCTTGAAAAAGTTGCAGAGAGGATTTCTAACTTCACATTGAATTCAAATTTAGCAAAACAAACATTAAAGCAAAATGAGTTCAGTGGATTTTCTTCTCTAGATTCGAGCTGGAACCGCTTGCTATGGTGCTGACCGAAAGGATGCAATGACTTCACAAGATGGCACGCGCACGATGGCGCGGGCTGGAGAGTGGGAGGTAGCAGCTCACGGCAACAAGCAGGCTGGAGGGCGCAGGATGCACGGAGGCTACGTTACCGGGCGCGAGGTGGCACGTGGTTGCGCGCAGCTGGACGAAAGAGCAACCCGGGTTGCGGGGCTTGTGCGCTGGGGCGCAAGGAGGGGTTGCTGGTTGAGGAAGATCACCGATGGTGGAATATGACCACCATATGCGGCTGCTGGACGCTGCTGCACACAGGAGAGAGTTTGCGCCGAGAAGAGGACGCAGCCGAATGCGTGTAAGGTGCAGTTGGCCGGCGTTGAGGAGCTTCGACAGGAGGAGAGAATGCGTGGACTTAGAAGGTAGTACAACACCCGATAGTGGCACGGGCTGGAGGTGCCGATGACTTCATGAGTGCAAGGGAGAGCTACGGCATATTAGGCCTTCATCTGCAAAGACAAAAAGAGAGAGAGAGAGATAGAGTGCAAGAGAGATGAAAATGGGGGAGATAGCCTTTGCGTGCATGAGAAAAATGCAAGGGAGGGGGGGTGTACGCATGAAAAAATATGGGGGAAGGAGAGTCTTTTTTATAGCCATTCCATGCGGCTACATGAAAGGGTGCCATGCATGTAAAGACAAAACACATTAATGCAAGGGTGTTTAATGGTTTGCATGGGGAAGAGGCATGGGCATGAGAGGATGTATACGGCTACTTCTCATGGGGAAGAGAGAGAGAGAGAGAATAAAAAGGGTGCACATGCATGCATGATATTAAAGAATGGGAATTTTTTCACTCTTGACCCTCCCATTTTCTTTCCAACAAATTGTCAATGGAATTCAACATGTTAAATGCTATATTATTACATCCATTATACTTTCATTTTCTATTTTAATTATAGATGATTTATTCATGAGAATACATTATCACAATATATAATCAATACATAATCTGTAATAATGATGTTATCTGGATATCACGATTTTTCTCCTCTGTAATAATGGAATAAATAATCATATGAGTTATGCAAGATTGCAGATTATATGTCAAATATTGGGTTTGATCTTTGTATAATTTGATTGTATTACACCAATATATATATATATTGTAATCATCATACCCCCATACTTAAATTTTGCTATCCCCGAGCAAAAATAAGATAAGTAATAATGACGGACGAGGTGAATAGACAAGATGGATTTGGTGAGGGTTTGCAGCAGACATACCCACAAAGTCTTGAGTTTTCAGATCCTAACCGCACAAATACACAAACTTCAGTAGAGTTGACCCATGGATTAAAGATTTGTTCGATTTATCGACTTGACTCGAGTTTGTAGTTTCAACAGCCTCTCAGTTCCAACAAAATCAGACATGGTTTCAAAAGGTCAATCAAGTCAGCTCATCCCTAAGAAACATGTATTCCCTTTGACCTTGAGTGGATATAAACAGTGTTAGTGATGTTTTATCTTTCGTGAGTCAAGAGAACAAGCTAACAACATAATCTATCAAGGTACCGAATGATTCCCTAGTCATATAGCCTCAGTCCTCACCTGAATTCAGGCATATTCTCTTTTCACCCAAATATGTCAGCATAAAGAAATAGGTCATACTTTTTTGGAAAATGGGACTTAACTTTCGGGGTTTTCCGTAGACCGCTTTGGTCCGTTGCTCTCATTCTTTTCTTTTTGCAGAGCATAACCCTGGGCCTCTTTGGACCTCTTTTAAAAATTTAGGTAGCATCATTGGGCTGCTACCGCAGCTTTTTGGTGGAGAAGGGTTATTTGGTGGTCTTCTTTGCTTTTGCTTTGCGTATCTTTGCATGATTGGTGGTTTTTGGCATTTGTATTGTGATATGCCTTTTTATGGTATTTTTGTCTTGGGTTTTGGCATCAAGGGGTAGTATCGGCTTAATATTGTCTTTGGAGGCACGATACTGGCTTAATTGCTGACACACTTAGACTAGAGAGATCATGTTGCTCCTGAGTCAAGTTCCTTCATTAGCTATAGATAAGGTTCAGGCATTGGCACAACCAAGAGGACAACTCCTCACCTCAACTAGATTGTAATTGTATCTCGTAAAATAAACTCAATCAAGCTAAGTGCAGTGTGCAGTTGCTTGATATACACTGAAGAGTTTAAGAGTGCCACTAGTTTCTCAGGTGATCTAGTTAGATACAGAAGTTCATTCACCAGTAGAGTTAGTGGAACTGAGAGAATAAAGTCCATATGGACCTGAAGAAAGTTTAAAAACCCATGCCTAGTGAAAATCTGATGAAGTTAAGTGGATTAGGGTCAACTCAACCTCAGTCTATGATTTATGCAGTGAAGATCTGATTTCTCAAAATAGGATAAAACTAGGAAGGATGTATTTTTGGTGGTTTTCTTGCTTTTGAAAATATTTTTAGGGGAATTTTTGCAAAAGAGATTTTCTTTTTTTTGAAAGAGTATGCAATTTTGAAAACTATGCAGACACCCCCCATACTTAACAGAAACCATGTCCTCATGGTGAAGACAATGTACAATAGGAGGATCAGAAGGGATGTGAAATGTATTTTTTTTTGTTTTTTGTTTTTTTTTGGAATGTAATGCAGAGGGGTACCCCCATACTTATCTAATGCAATGCAGTGAAAATAAACATGCGAGCAATAAAAAGATACCTGTGAGGGGAGGCTCACCAGAGTGCATGATTTAACGCCTCAGCTAGGCGATGTGGTGGTTCATTTTTCCTGCAGAAGGTATGTTGTGCAAACCGGCATAGGACCAGATGGTTCAACAACAGGTTTTAGTCTTTGACCATTGACTCTGAAAGTGTTGGCATCGTGCCACAACTTGATTTTCTCTTTGTATAGCAGGTTGTTATCATAGGCTTGTGATCTCAATTCTTCAAGTTCAGATAAGTCCAATAGTCGTCTCTTCCCAGCCTCATCATAATCCAGATGGCATTTCTTGATTGCCCAGAGTGATTTGTGGTGGACCTCTACAGGTAGGTGACATGGCTTTCCATAGACTAACCGAAAAGGGCTCATACCTAAGGGTGTGCGGAAAGCGGTGCGGTAGGCCCAAAGAGCAGAAGGTAAGTGTTGGGACCAGTCTTTCCGATCAGAGCGAACAATTTTCTGGAGGATGGTCTTGATTTCTCGGTTTGACAGCTTGGCCATTCCATTAGTTTGTGGGTGATAGTCAGTTGAGATACGGTGTTCGACTCCATTTTTCTTGAGTAAATTCTTAACTGAAGCATTCAGAAAGTGGGTACCTCCATCACTAATGATCACTTTTGGCAATCCAAATCGATAGAATAGGCCGTTCAAGAACTTGACAACGGTTGTGCTATCTGCAACACGAGTGGGAATGGCTTCAACCCAACGGGACACATAGTCAACAGCGAGTAAGATGTTTTGATAGCCTTGTGAGGTGGTGAGAGGTCCCATAAAGTCTATTCCCCAAATATCAAAGATCTCAACTATATGTATGGGTTGGAGGGGCATCATGTTGCGGCGGGTCATTGTTCCATTAGTCTGACAGGTAGGGCAAGATTGAGCAAAATGATGGGCATCTTTAAAGAGTGTGGGCCAGTAGAAACTGCATTGTAAGACTTTAGCAGCAGTGCGCTTCCCTGAGTGGTGTCCTCCACACCCAGAAGTGTGGCAGTGAGTTAGGACATCATTGACTTCAGATTCAGGGATGCATCGTCTCCATGTTAAATATGTACCCTCTTTGAAGAGCAAAGGGTCTTCCCAGTGATAGTATCGGGCTTGGGCCTTGGTTTTATCTCTCTTATATTTCGGACAGTCATCAGGAAATATGGAAGTGACAAGGTAATTGACGATGTCCGCATACCAAGGGAGTTGAGAGACAGACATTATATTCTCATCAGGAAAACTTTCGGAAATTGGGACCCCGTTATCAGTTGGTGATGAGGCAGGGAGCCTCGATAAGTGATCAGCTACAACATTCTTTGCTCCTGCTTTGTCTCGAATTTCTAAATCAAATTCTTGAAGCAGTAATACCCACCTAATGAGTCTAGGTTTAGCATCGGTTTTTGTGAAGAGATATTTCAGAGCAGAGTGGTCTGTGTAGATGATGATGTGGGATCCCACGATGTAAGATCGAAATTTCTCTAAGGAGAATACCACAGCCAAAAGTTCTTTCTCAGTTACAGTGTAGTTCTTTTGAGCATCATCCAAAGTTTTACTAGCATAGTGAATGGCATAAGGTTTTCCATCTTTCCTTTGACCCAATACTGCCCCAACCGCATAATCAGAAGCATCACACATGATTTCAAATTCACAGTTCCAATCAGGGGGCTGTAGTATGGGTGCTTCAGTGATGACTTTCTTTAGTGTACTGAAAGACTCGTATGCTTCCTTGGTGAATGTGAAATCTTGGTCTTTTTCAAGTAGTTTGGTGAGAGGGTGGAAGATTTTTGAGAAATCTTTGATAAATCGTCGGTAAAAACCGACATGACCTAGGAATGACCGAACACCTTTTATATTCACGGGTGGACCTAAGTGAGCGATGGTCTCAATTTTCGATGGATCCACTTCTATCCCTTTCTTTGATATAATATGTCCCAATACAATTCCTTGTTTCACCATAAAATGTGATTTCTCCCATGATAATATCAAGTTCACTTCGATGCATTTCTTGAGGACTCTATCCAAAAATCCTAGTGTTTCCTCAAAAGAGTCTCCAAAAATAGAGAAATCATCCATAAATACTTCCATAAAATCGCTGGTCATATCAGTGAAAATTCCCATCATGCATCTTTGAAATGTTGCTGGTGCATTACATAGTCCAAAAGGCATGCGACGAAAGGCATATGTTCCAAAAGGACAAGTGAAAGTGGTCTTGTCTTGATCTTCTGGTGCTATGGCTACTTGGTTATAACCGGAATATCCATCTAAAAAGCAGAAAAATTCTTTTCCGGCTAGCTTCTCAATGATTTGGTCAATGAATGGTAATGGGAAATGATCTTTTCAAGTAGCCTTATTGAGTTTCCTATAATCTACACAGACTCTCCAAGATGTGGCTACTCTGGTGGTATGTCCTCGCCTTTCTCATTTTTGACAATTGTTAATCCAGCCTTCTTGGGGACAACTTGGAGAGGACTGACCCAAGGGCTGTTGGAGATAGGGTAAATGATACATGCGCTTGCCCATTTATAGATCTCATTCTTCACAACCTTTCGTAGATTGGGATTCAACCGTCTTTGCATTTCCCGAGGGGGTTTACAATCATTTTCCAGATATATGTGATGGGTACAGAATGTTGGGCTTATTCCTTTTAGATCCGTTATTTTCGATCCAATGGCCTGGGAATTCTTTTTCAAAACTTCCATGAGTTGACTTTCTTGCATATGGTTTAGGTTGGCATTGATAATGACTGGTAGAGTCTGTGCATCATCCAAGAAAGCATACTTCAGATCTTTGAATAGTGGCTTTAATTCAACAATGGTTGTCGATGGATTCAGAGTTGTAGTGTTTCCTGAGTCTATTTCAGAAATAGTCTCAAATGGTGGTTCCATCATGGGCATGATCATGGTTGAGGTCAGTGTGAGTTCAGAGTCTAATGTGTCCCAGGCATTATCAAGCTCATTAATTTCTTGTCCAGTGAGAGGGCATGGTGGGGCTTCTAGTGCAAGATTCAGATTGTAGGTGGCAATTTCATGAGAAGTGTTTTTGTAAGTAGATCTAGAGGTGTTCAGACTAATCTCTAAAGGATCTTTGGTGAGATGGATTGGGGCAATGTCTTTTTGAATGTTTAGAACAGCACATCGTTCTATCCAACCACATTCTTCGGTCTCAGATTCAGTGGGAGTAGGGGTGACAAGATCAACAGGAATGACTTGGCCATTGATTTTAAATTCAACTCTTCCAACCTCATAATCAAAATGAGCTTTAGCAGTGGCCAAAAATGGTCGTCCTAGTATGATTGGTGTCTCACTCAATATATTTGCTTGATCCATATCCATCACAACAAAATCAACCGGGAATTTATGACCTTGAACATCAACTATCACATCCTCAAGAAGTCCTTTTGGTCTTTTCACAGATCGATCAGCCATTTGCAAAGTCATTGAGACAGGTTTCAGTTTTCTAGGTCAAATTGCTCCAGAATAGCAGTCGGAAGAAGATTGATGGAAGCGCCATTATCTAGCAGGGTATGATCAAAGGTCAATTTGCCAATTGTGCATCTAACTAGAGGAGCTCCTGGGTCTTTCTTTTTGGTGGGTAAGAATTGAGAGATGGCATTGGTTTTTGCTCGAGGGAGGACATGTCTCTCAATATCTTCATTGCCCTTTTTTACTTTTTTCTTTGGATGTTCGTTTTGGTGTGCATTTGTCCTTCAAAAATCGGGAGAAGGCTGGAACTTGTTCGAGGGCTTTTAAGAGTGGGATTTCAATGACGATGTCCGAGAATAGTTTTTCTAATTCTGGATCGATGGTGGATGATCGCGGTTTTCTTCGATGAAGAGCTCCAGGAAAGGGGATGGTTATGGTTGGGGAGGAAGGAAGGGGCATGGTTGTTTCAGTTAGCTTCTCTTCATCATCAGGCTCCTCCTCTATTTCAATTTGTTCTTCTGAAACTAGCGGTCTGGTGTAGGCGGAAGTGGTTTTCCCATTTCTCAGAGTGACAACATTGGCAGATTGGTTTGGGCAGGGTGGTGTTTTGAAATTAACTTGGTTTCTAGATGCTTGTTGTGGTTTCCCTTGGTTTGTCCTAGAAGGTGTAAAAAATCCTTGATTCTGGCTTTGGAAACCAGGTGGTGAGGTGAAATATCCGACAGGTGGAGGAGTTTGAAGTACTCCAGATGAGCTAGCCTTATTGGTGTTTGGATTGGGCAACGATTGAGGTGATAAGGCTGGGATGTACGATCTGATCTCGGCGAATTGACGGGCATTCTCAGAGTTGGCTTTTTGTTGGGCTTCACTAGCTTGTTGTTGAGCTATAGCTAGTTGTTGTATTGCCTGAGCCAAGGCATCGAAATTTACCGCAGTGGTGGAAGGTTGAGTCACGGGCGGTGCTATCGGTTGTCTGGGTTGGGTGTGATTTTGAAAATGATAATTGTTCTGTCCATTCCACCCAGAATTTGGTTGCTCTCTCCATGTGTTGTGGTTATTTGAATATCCTCCTTGATTTCTCTGCACCCAGTTCACAGTCTCAGGATTCATGTCTTGATTATGGGTGAATGTGGTGTGGTCAACTTCATGGCTGGTGGGATTATTCATGGCCAATTTTTCTAAAGCTTGAGTCATGAGGTTCATTTGTTTTGAGAGGGTTTCCCATCTATCAGGATTGTCATTGCTAGATCTCTCATGATCAATGATATTCACTGTCCTCGTATTTCCACTGTATTGTTCTATTGAGGAACTGTTCACCGAATTGTCAGCCATATTTTCAAATAATTTCCAAACGAAATGTTCGTCACGACTGATGTAGTTTCCATTACATGAGCCATCAATCACTCTCTTAAATGATGTATCTATGCCCTCATAAAATATCTGAACCAATTTCCATTTGGGGATTGCATGATGAGGGCATTTCCTTTGTAATTCCTTAAAACGCTCCCAGGCTTCGTGGATGGGTTCTCTATTTTTCTGGGTGAAAGATGAAATAGCTTGTCTCAGAGCGTTGGTTTTTCCTATGGGAAAGTACTTCTTGATAAAAGCTTCTCTTAAGACATCCCATGAAGTGATAGGGGTTCCGTAATTCCGAAGCCATTGGAGTGCGTTATCTTTGAGTGAGTGGGTGAAGGCTTTCATGTAGATGTGTTCTTTTTCTACCCAGGAATACTCATGGTGTCACAAGCAGTTCGAAAATCTTGGATGTGGAGGAAAGGATCTTCAGAGTCATTTCCATAGTATTTTGGGATTAAGGAGAGGGATGCGGGTTTAATCTCAAAGTCTCCTTCTTCAGCTGGGATTTGGACCCAATGAACTAAGTCCTCTGCGGCCGGGTTGTAATGTGTGCTTATGGGTGGTGGTCGGATGAGAGGTTCTATTGTATGACGGATCGTCGCATTTTCCTCTCTCAACAGTTGTAGTTGATGCAGGATGAGGTCCATAGGGTTTGGTCTTTCTTCACCCATGTCAGATGAATTCTCAGTTGAAAGAGATGGGTTTGTTTTTCTTCTATAAATCGGGTCGTACTCTAATGGATGTTGTACTGGATGTTTCAGAGATCTACGACCTAGCATACACAACACAATACACAAGACAATTTGTTAATTCACCAACTCACACAAAAATTGCCGCGGAAGTGGTTATCTTTTCGATTTTAGTTTAGTGATTCAAAAAAAGTTTTCAGAGAAATTAGAGTCCTTAAGGATGAGGTGGGTGTGGAAAATTGTGAGAAATTGATGTCCTAATCCGGCTGGGGGATCCAGGGTTGGTACTCAGATCGTTAGATCTGCTTTTCCCACAAGAACCTGTGCCCAATGCGTCGAAGAGTTATGATTTCTTTCTACAATCCAACGTAGCACCAAGGATTTTTGTCTCTATCCAAGGGTTCTATGTGCTCGTGATTTTTGTGTCATACACGTGCATCAAATCAAGCAATCACAATTTTCCCGCTTTCTACTCGGGCCACTGTGGTGGCCTTCCAAGCTTATCTTTTTAAATGATCAGTACACGATTTGGTGGTCTTTGAGTTAGATTATCAGAGGGAGAAGACCACAGAGATGATGCAAGAAAGAAGTGTTTTTTAATTTTTTCGGTTTATGTTCAGAGCGCAAACAAATGCAGGAAATTTTAAAATCCTAAGATGCCTAAGAGAAAGAGAGACTCACAGTGCCTGCACTTCTGGCGCTAAATCCGTAATATTTTGTCCTGTTGATGGCGAGCTTTTCTGAGAAGGGGAGGGAGAATTTTGTTTTTTCAAATTATAAGTTTGCTAAAACAAATGACATAAAGAGACAAGTAAATTTTTTTTCTTTTTAAAGACTAAGTACCTGTAAAACAAAAAAAAAGCACGGATTAGAAATTTGAAATTAAGTTAGAAAATAGAGAAAAAATTGCAAATGTTGCCTAGTCCCAGGCAACGACGCCAAAATGTAGACACGATTTTTCACGGTTTAAGATAATGATTTTATGAAGTCGTTGCGAACCATGAATAATCGAAATCAGACAAATAAATTACAACTACTTGCAAAAAATATGCACAAAAGAATGTATAGGGCAAGTTGAGGTTCGAATCCACAGAGACTTAGCAAACATCACACAAAATTTTTGGGGTTTTATTTGGATAAAAACAATAAAAGGTAAGGGCTGATTTGCAAATTACTTAAAAGTTGAAAATTAGTATGCAATTTACATAAACTTAAGAGGACAGACTCAAACTATAGTAGTAGAATGGCAGAATTGCAAATTTTTTTATGAAAGAAAACAATGGCAAGGTATTGTGGATTACGTATATTTGAAGCTTGAAAAAGTTGCACAGAGGATTTCTAACTTCACATTGAATTCAAATTTAGCAAAACAAACATTAAAGCAAAATGAGTTCAGTGGATTTTCTTCTCTGGATTCGAGCTGGAACCGCTTGCTATGGTGCTGACCGAAAGGACGCAATGACTTCACAAGATGGCACGCGCACGATGGCGCGGGCTGGAGAGTGGGAGGTAGCAGCTCACGTCAACAAGCAGGCTGGAGGGCGCAGGATGCACGGAGGCTACGTTACCGGGCACGAGGTGGCACGTGGTTGCGTGCAGCTGGACGAAAGAGCAACCCGGGTTGCGGGGCCTGTGCGCTGGGGCGCAAGGAGGGTTGCTGGTTGAGGAAGATCACCGATGGTGGAATATGACCACCATATGCGGCTGCTGGACGCTGCTACACACAGGAGAGAGTTTGCGCCGAGAAGAGGACGCAGTCGAATGTGTGTAAGGTGCAGTTGGCCGGCGTTGAGGAGCTTCGACAGGAGGAGAGAATGCGTGGGCTTAGAAGGTAGTACAACACCCAATAGTGGCACGGGCTGGAGGTGCCGATGACTTCATGAGTGCAAGGGAGAGCTGCGGCATATTAGGCCTTCATCTGCAAAGACAAAGAGAGAGAGAGAGAGAGAGAGAGAGAGTGCAAGAGAGATGAGAATGGGGGAGATAGCCTGTGCGTGCATGAGAAAAATGCAAGGGGGGGGTGTACGCATGAAAAAATATGGGGGAAGGAGAGTCTTTTTTATAGCCATTCCATGCGGCTACATGAAAGGGTGCCATGCATGTAAAGACAAAACACATTAATGCAAGGGTGTTTAATGGTTTGCATGGGGAAGAGGCATGGGCATAGAGGATGTATACGGCTACTTCTGATGGGGGAGAGAGAGAGAGAGAGAGAGAATAAAGAGGGTGCACATGCATGCATGATATTAAAGAATGGGAATTTTTTCACTCTTGACCCTCCCATTTTCTTTCCAACAAATTGTCAATGGGATTCAACATGTTGAATGCTATATTATTACATCCATTATACTTTCATTTTCTATTTTAATTGTAGATGATTTATTCATGAGAATACATTATCACAATATATAATCAATACATAATCTGTAATAATGATTTTATCTGGATATCACGATTTTTCTCCTCTGTAATAATGGAATAAATAATCATATGAGTTATGCAAGATTGCAGATTATATGTCAAATATTGGGTTTGATCTTTGTATAATTTGATTGAATTACACCAATATATATTGTAATCATCAATAGATGACTGGAGGAGAAGATAGATGAAGAAGAAAGCGGATGGGATCTGAAAACACAAACAAGATGAGAAAACAAAACCCCAAATTCACCTACGCACCCAGAGCTGATGACCGCAAAGGTTCGGTCTTTTATCTTGTCGATATTATTAGGTGATCAAACAATCTTTCAGAGCGATTAAGCGAGCAGATAGGGATCCAATACTCTTAACAGACTGTCCCGTATAAAAAGCCGGTAGTCTGTCAAGAAATCGGATATGGCTCTAGCCTAGGGTGCGGGTCACTCTCTTGGTCATCCAAACCAAGCAATAAGGGGATTACTCTCCCAAGACAATATATTAGGTCAATGTCTTTTAGGATCAAGTTTTGTTAATAGTCCCAATTTTATAGTTTTTCTTTTTTAGATATTTTTCATGCAAACAATGCCTAACGAATTTTTCGGTTCTCCAGGTTATTTAAGTCCGAAAATAGGGGGAGAAGGCAAAAAAGCCGATGCGTAATCAAACACGATGATGCATGCAGAGTAATAGATGTGTACTTGACTCCATCTGTCTACATGCAGGGTGATCCGCGCATAAAGGTAAAGACAGTAAGAAAACTACCTATATGATGCACGAGGAAAACGACCTTAGACGAAGCAATTCTACACATGAAGAACAGTAGCCGGGTAACCAAGCTAAGTCTGGAGTCCGATCTTGGGAGCCACTCGGTGTCCGCCACAACGGATCCTGCACACGCTGTATCTGAGTCCTCACGACATGTGGACTCAAGCCTAATTAATCCGACTTTTTCTTGTGATTTAATTAATAAGGTTCAATTAATGATCTATAGGTGCAAGCAGATAATTAGGGTCGGGCCTTAATTAATTACATCACAATCCAGAAACAGTAAAAATTCGAGAAAACCAAAACCGAAGAAAACCGCGGTGAGGTCCCCCGAGCACACCGGTGCCCGGAGAAACAGACCCCGATAAACATCAAGAAATTCCAAGTCTACTGGTCTTGTATTATTACAATAATATATCTGCTGAAAATAAACTAACTAAGGCTATTCTACGGTTACCACGGTCCTCGCTGCAATCGATCCTCACGCTTGCTGCCACGGAGAAGGAAAGGAGGTCCTGGGAGCCGAAGGAAATGGCCGGAGATGCATGAAATGGCGGCTCCAGGTCAGGTCTTATACGAGAAGGGGCCCTAGAAGATTTCAGTCGGGCATGCAAATTGAGGCATGGATACCTAACGAGAAGATCAGGCGTAAATCGCGGGTCATGCCTCTACAATCGGAGCCCAGGGATTGAGGAAATTGAGGGCGGATCGTGAAAATAAATTCGACGAAGTCGAGTCAAAACGAGGATCCGCAGAGATGTGGTCCAGGGGGGAGTTGGCCGGGGGTCAACAATCCCCCGTGGACCAATCAGAATCCATCATTCAGAAATTATTTAAAAATTAATTTAAAAATAGAAAATGATTTTATTTAAAAATATTTAGAAAATGAAAATTGTTTATTATTTTTCAAAGTATTTTTTAGTGATTTTTATTTTTTTTGAAAAATAAATTAATGTATATACGTAATATTATATTATATAGAGGTATAAATACTTAGGTATTTTGTATTTTTATTTTTATTATTTTATTTTTATACAAATATCCAAATTTTATATTTTATTTATTTACAACATAAAATTTGGGATATAAAATAATTTTTATTTTATTTTTATTGTTTATTTACAAGGGTAAAACAAATAAGTCTTTTATTGGTATATACATGGTATATGTACATGATGAGATAGAAATGTTTTTTTTCATTTTTGTTTTATTTTTAGAAATATATACAAGTTGTGAGAAACACATATATATTTTTATTTTATTAAAATATAATATATACACCAAGAAGGAAGTATGCTCAATGATGAATGACCCTATCTCTCTCTACTCATTTTATTTGGCGATCAGGCCCATATTGGGCCCTATTTTGGGTTCATGTCACCCAATATTTATTCTAAATATTTCCCTCTTTTTTCTTTATTTCTTTCTTCTTTTATTTTTGCACAAAAATATGCTAATTATTGCTAATTACACAAACCACATAACTTGACAATTTATTATATTTACAAGTATTCACATGGTGTTTTGCAAAGATTTTTAGCTAAAATAAAAGAATAAAGAGTGATGAATGGGGATTCATCAGGCCATCCTGCAAAATTCCATCCATTCCCTCAATAACAAGGAGGGAGGTTTGTCCAAGGTAACAATCATCCTCATCACCGACAGTCTCAGTTGTATCAGCCGGTCTAGAGATAGAATCAGTTCCAACAACCATAGTACCAACAATTCTAGCAGAACCAACAACACTTGATTGTGCCATATCAACACTCTCCTCCTCATCTCCTCCTCATCACTAGCAATATCATTCTCCTTCTCAGTGTCCATCTTAGAATTCCTACCAACTACTAAACATGTGAGACCGAGGCAAACCATTATTACAATAAATGTTATTGTAAAATTTGATTTATAAATAAAATTTATTAATTTTTTAACTCATTATCTGAGATTAAATGAATGAATGCACTATAAGGTTCCTCTGTACAATTAGGGTGATGTACCATGGCCATCTTAATGATCATACAGCTAATTGAACCATAGAGTCTGGTGCTTGGATGAATATCTAAGGAGTTAGATTGAGGACTCATCAAGCATCATCAAATGAATCTTACGAGATGATCTCTAGCATATGCAGGATATGGCAATCCTTTCTCACTAGGTTGATATCTTACCAACCTCTTGATGTAGGTCCTCTAAATGGCAATAGAGATTCAGAGGTGTCAGATTAGTTAGGTCAAAGAGTTGACTTAGGAGATCGAGATAACTAAAGTCCTATGTTGTATATTGTCACAATATAGGTACACATCCTTAGACCGGAGACAGATGTATTACTATATGTCTGAGTGTATAGATTTGACAGACTAATAGGTTGATGATCTAACCAAGGTCTATACACTAGTGAACTGGTGTGCATATGACGACATATGAGTAATACGATATCTCAAAGGGGTCATACCGGTTCACTTGTGAATCGAAAGACATGAGCTCACTCATGAGGTGTTGGGACCAATCAAATTCCATGCATGGTCATTGTGCTTTGGAAGCATGACAAGTATTTGTAGGTATGAATATGCTTTTTAAAAGCATATGATTGATACCAACTCCCAATGACAAAAATTGAGAATCTTGATGATGAAACCCTAAAGATGATAGTGTAAAATTGATCTATATCTTCAGATCTATCATATGTCTTCCAGTATGCAGGATGTACAAGTATTAAGAATACCTTAGGGTAATGTGATCAGAAACGATTGTATAACCATGACGCTTTTATTCTGAGGGAGTGATGAAATAGGTCTAGATTTTAGCGACTCCTCTCAGTAGAGAAGTAATCTGATCTTGGTCCAAGTGATGGATATTGATCTGAATGAGATTCAGATGCAATGAGAATATTGGATTTATGACCTTGATTTAATCAAGTATCTATGAGAGGTCCATGAGATTTGGATTTGAGATGTTATCTCGATATCCAAGCCACTATACGTGGAACGTACAATCACCCTGTCCTTATCTCCAAGTATTTGTGGAGAAAGCACATTGTTGAATTATATCTAAGCAATGAGAAATGGATAATTAAATGTGATTTAATTATCATGAATAATGTGAATTTGATTCATGTTATTTGAATGCATGAGAATGATGATCCAATATAATTAAATGTGATTTAATTATCATGACTATGAATAATGTGGATAACACTATCCAATTATTCATGTATGCTATAAATACGATTTATAGTATATTAGAGAGACTATTGTGATTTGTATTTGTTGATTAATTATTGATGTGAATTGGATTCACATTGGATAATTAATTGAAATATAATTTACATTTTATTTTGGATTGTGAATGTGATTCACATATTTCTAATGGCATGAATGTAATTTTCACAAGATAATTACGTTATATTTTTGTGAGATAATCTTGGAGATTTCATGAGATAATGTAATCTCATGAATTGGAAGGGGATTTCCCCCTCTTAAGTCAAGGTGGTGGATGATCACCAAGTCCTAAAGGGATTAGGTGGTTGTCCCTCCCTTTTAAGGGATGAGGGCAATCTCCTCCTCACAATCTCCATGATTTATTAATTTAATTTGGAATTAATATATATTTATCAATATATATAGTAATATAAATAAAATTAATTATTATTGTGTTTTTACAACAAAACCATGACCACTGAAAGTAACACAAATCTATCTCATCCGTTGATTGTGTGTTGTCCATGGATTGAGATCCATGGACTTTCAAAACCCTATATAAGAAGAGGAAACCCTTGCTCTTCAAGTTATTACAACAACACATCTCTCTCTCATTCTCACACCAACCCCCCCCCTCTCTCTCCTTAAGTGGTCGTCCACTCCTTCCCTAAAGAGAAGGTTGCCACCATCGTCGCATCGTCGTTGTGCTGTCGCTTCGACAACTCTTGGGTCTCCGTCTTCTTTGGTACATCTTGGTCATCAAGAAGACATTCTATCTTGTGAGACGAGATCAGGAGATCTATTTCTTGGATCAACGACTTGGATTGAGAGAAGCATGGAACTCATCTCCGCACTCGCAAGTGTCTCCTCTGACGGATCAGACTTAAGACAAGAGTTCTCTTCTCTTACAGGCTCGATCACAACCATGCTACAAGAGGTATTCCTTTATCTACTATGTGGTGAGATGAAATGATCCAAGAAGTGTTCTCATATCATGTAGTTTCATCGATTTTTTTAAATTGTGTTACACCGAGCAACTAGTGCGACTAGTCGCTCTCGATCATATATGATGCGATGATGAATCTCATATTCATCACTCTAAATCTCATTAATTAAGCTCAAATACCTCAAAATCATTAGCATTTACTCATTTATTCCGCATAATTATCATTCATGCATGTTTTAATAAGAATTGCATTTTATCACTCATTTCTGCACAAAATAAGAAGCCAAAAATCCCAAATAAAATTGACCTGTAAAGAGCCCAGCTTCCCTAATTTTTAACTAATTCATGCTAACTCTGAATGACCCAAAATCACCTCCACTGTGTACATATCACTAACAAGAATAAATAAAAAATACAAAAAAAATCACTAACCCAAATAAGTGGACTAAAAACCCAAACCTTAGTTCTATGATTTTCGGACTAAAATCCTCATATCTTCCTCATCCAGTGTCTGTTTTGATCCTACTCACTTTTGAACTAATGTAAATTCAATTACCTTTAAAACAATACCAAGATCAAGTGAATCAGAGCTCATATGTGAAAGTTAGGTTTTGGGCCTTGTTGAACGCAAAATTCGAGGACGGAAATTAATTGGTAAAAAGTGTCGTTGTTTTTCCCCAAAAACCCGCGTCAACAAAAGATTTATTTTTTATTTAATTTTTGCTACTTATTAACCTGTATAGCGGACAGGGTCGAACTCAGGGAGGCTACAATTCCCGAGGGTTATTCAATTAATCAAAAATCAATCAAGAGAAAACAGGAATCTCAAAGGACAACTATCCTTGGTTTTTGTGATTTTTTAAATCTTTTATTTTTTTATTTTTTTTATTTCTAATTTTTTTTTGAATTTTCTGATTTTCAAATTTTTAGTGATTTTGATTTTGCAATTTTTTTATTTCCAAAAATAACACGATGCAATATTCACAAGATTAAAAACACGCATACCAACTCTTTTTGTAATTTTTCAATTAGTCAAAAATGCTCAGACAAATTCAAAGAAAATATTTTTGGGTTTTAAAAGTTTTGAAATGTTTTTAGGAATTTTTGTGGAATTGTCAGATGTTTTTGTATTTTTCTAAAAATCAAACAGTGAGAAAATAAGAAACTGTGCACAGCTTGGAGTAATTTGCAATTTAAAAATCGTTTGAATCCCAAAACTCCTGGCAATTATTTTCATGGCAAACTAGAAACCATTATCTACAAACAGGAACTGAAATCACAATTTTTGGATTTTTGTAGAATTTTTTATGATTTTTATAAGATTTTTGATATTTTTCAATTTTTTAACTTTTATAAAGAATCAATGCGTGAAAATTGGTCAGAAATTAAAAAACAATGAAATCAAACTACCCTAATTTTTTTGGAATTTTTGGAATAATATTCGAATTTTTATGAATTTTCAAATTTCAAGAAGACAAAAAGGCACTGTTTTTTATTTTTTAATAATATCAAATGAAGTCAAAATACAATGAAAAATTTATGCTAGATGGATATGAACATCAGGAGCATAGCACAATTTTTTTGCACGATTTTTGGACTAATAAAAATGTTTATTTCCATGAAAAGATCAAGCAAGTTATTGTTCTGCAGTTCAGGGACCAAATTGTAAATACTGCAAAGATTTTGGACTGAAATGTAAAGCATCAATGTTTTTGTCCCAAATAAATAATCAAAATAAATAACAGAGAGAATGTGCAATTGTACCACTATGTCATGTGCATGTCATGTGCTCTGGAGCTCTAGCAAGGGCTGGTTCCCAATTTTTGAAAACTTCCAAGGGCGCAACTCTAATTTCTGCCAAAAGTTCTTGAACTGGAGGGGGCTTATTCGTAATTTTCAAAACCTTAGAGGATCCGAATGCAATTTTGCCAATATAATATTTCAAAAATGAGCCCCCCTCCAAATCTTAGGGCTTCTTCGTTCTTTGCAAATGGAGCAACCAACAAGGGCGAGAGGGAGGCAACCAGGGGGTACCCGCCGCCACCTCTCTTCTTCTTCCCAAGGGCGGCGGCCGCACGCGGCGTCAAAGGAGGGGTCCGCACAGACTTCGGGCGGAGGAAGTGCGAGGGAGGTCGCGGCTTCACGGACGAGCGCGCGGAGGCGCGCTGGTGGATCTGGTGGCAGAGACGGCGGAATCGACAATCGCGGCTGATGGAGGGTGGTGCGGCGTCGAAGGCGGAGCGGGGCAGCGCGATCTGGAGCAGGGTGCGGGACGACCGCGTCTGTGCTCCACGGTGGCGTGGAGATGGACGGCAGGAGGGGTGGCCTGGAGCGCGGCGGGCTTCGGCGGAGGAAGGGGCGTCGTTGACCTCCGCCGCTGGAGGAGGCGGTAGCGCGGCGGGAGACCAGCAAGGAGGACGCGTGGCGACGCTGCCGCCCAGCACGGAGGGGGCTGCGGATGGCGGCTGGGCGGTGCTGCCGATGGCGTCGTTGGCCGGCGTCCGTGGGAGGCGCGGGATGTGGTCGGTGGAGGGCGGCGTTGGGCTGGCGCTGGCGATTTTTTTGTTGTTTTTTTTATTTTTTTTTGTAATTTTATTTTGTTATGATGTAAACAGGGAATCAACAGATGAAAAAAAAACCTTTTTTTTTGTAAATCCGAAAATAAGGAAATAGAAGAAATAAGGAAATCTTTTTTTATTTTTTTAATCAATTTTTTTGTTGTTTTCTTGTATTTAATGGTCCTGCAAACAAAAGTTAGAGATAAAGAGAAATAAATTTTTTTTATTATTTTTTTATCCTGCAAAACAAATGTTAGAGATAAAAAAATGATTTTTTTTATTTATCTACAAAATCGGGAAGTGAATGGGGATTCGACGGAAATGATGGATCCGAATCCGATTCTCCGACCACCGTACGTGGTCGGAGTTGAGAGATCGTGGACGGTAGAAATAGGAGGCGGAGAGATCGCGAAGATGAGATGGAAATTCGAGTCGGTGGCGGATCAAAAATTGTGATGAATTTTTTTATGATCTAGGAGAATAAAATGACGATAAAAAAATGCGATAAAATAAAAAACGATTAAACTAAGATAAAAATGCAAAGAAAATTTTGGATCTCACCTTAGGAGCGGAAAATGGACCGTGATCGCCTCGACAAGGCCGACTCGCTGTCACCGGCGGCTCGGAGGCTAGGCAACTTTCTCGACGAAATTTTCTCTCAGAGATCAGGCTCCTCTCTCTAAAGATTGATCAGGTTGGAATGAGGGAGATGGAGCCATATAAATAGAAAAGAGAGACATTTGAATTTTTGAATTTTTGGATAAGAAGATAAGAGAGATTTTTTTGGTGGAAGAGATAACATGAGAGATAAAATAGAAAGATAAAATTATTTACAAAATTATCTAATTTTTTTGAATTTTCGTCACTTTATTTATTTGAATTAAAAAATGTTATTTTTTTATTTTTTTATGATGGTTAGTTAAAAATAGCAACTATATACATGTACTATATACATATATGACATTATATACAAGGATAAATGGGGAAATCAGCCTCTTTTTTTTGTTTTAAGAATTTTATTAATTTTTTTATTTTTATTTTTGTTTTAAGTAATTAGTAAAAATATTTACAAATATATATACAAATACAATATACTCAAAATACAAGGGAAAATTGCACAAACCACCCCAGAAAACCGACTTTTCAACCGTAACTCCAAAAATTATAAAATCACAGTCATTTTGAAGATAATTTAATTTAGAATTCAATGGAAGTGATATTGGTTCAATTTGAGATCATATGGAGCCGGAATTAATCTTTCAATTAGTGCTTAGTGGCTTTTTCCAAGTGTGGCTACTTTTATTCTGTACATGATTTAATTGTGCAATCAGTTTTATTAATTAGGACCCATTTTTATTTACAACTTTGGTTTTGAATGTTATTTGATTTGGGGTCAATTAATGTACAAATAAATTAGTGTCAGTTTTATACAGATATACACAAAATAAGTGAGAAGCACATTTTTTTGGATTTTCTGGTTGAGGACCCTATCTCCCCCTACTTTATTCCTGGTCGATCAGGTCAAGTCTTGACCTTCTCTCGAGGTTCGGGTCAGCCTGTATACAGTGTTCCTTTTTTTTATTTTCTTTTCTTTATTTTTCCTTTCTTTATTTATTTATTTATTTTAGGTTAAAATTAGTAAGAAATGTACAATATTTAAACACAAATGCAAGTTGGTAAGAATATGGAGTTAGCGTTATATGCAGGTGTTTTATAAGGGATTTTAAGCTAAAAAAATGAATAAAAATGACGAATCGCAGATTCATCATCCCCCTATGCTTTACCTTTGCTAGTCCCTTAGCAAACACTTATTTGAAAGAATAAGTGAAGAAGAAAAAGAAAGGGAAAATAAAGAAAGTAGGACAATATTGAGTATTAAACTTATCTTCATAAAATTGTAGTTTGGAGCTCTGTCGGACCTTTGGATTATTTGTGTGTCGGAACTTCTGTGAGACTTAGGATTTTAAAACCAATAGCCTTCAAGTTCTACACATCATTGTCACAGTTTTGGCCCAGAAGTCATCTTAGATCGATCCTCCTCCCAAAGCATACCCTATGAACATTGAATAATCGACTCATGTGTGTGAAAAATTTTAGCTCTTCCCATCCAGGATGTCGGACTACCATGCAAATCTCCTCTCCAATAACTCATCCTCGGGGAGTCAGGTATTTCCTTCTAAGGTCTGTCGTGCTGTGTTCACAATCGAATTGGGGGAGAAGTTAGAAGAATGAGAAAAGAACTGGAGGGTGGTTTGTGTAGTCAACTCTCCTTGTGAAGCTGGCCAGTGTAGCCGAGTCTCCACCAAGATCTGCAGGTTTTCTTGAAGCTTAGACCTTTTTGGTCAGATTTTTATTTGGTAGTAGCTTCTTTGTATTTGGAGTTTTTGTGGTTCTGCTTGGATCTTGTTGTGCCCCTACGCATATAGAATCTTTTTTTTTCCGTACATGTTTTGGGGTCTTAGAAAAAATTGTGCCCAGCCGTCCATCCCTTTTCCGAAGCTTTATTTCAACTCGTACTCCGGTCTTTAGATTTCTACGCTACCAGAAAAGAAACTCATACAGTCTTCCAACATCCCGTCTGAGTTGAGCTAAGTGCATAGTGCAGGAGTACAAATTAATTCGCTATTCCAGAGTTGTACCCAGAATGAAGAGACCAGGTTAGACACTAAGAGTCAAATGCTGCACATTGTCATGTGGAACTCAAAGAATTAAGTCAAAGACCTGAAGCTTCTAAAATCCTATTTCTCGGTGAAGTTCCTCTAAGAATTAGGTGCATTAAGGTCCAACTAAGCTCCATTCTTCAATTTTATTCCAGACATAGTTTAAATATCAATACTATCCTGAAAAATGCACATGCAAATGCAGACTATGAACAATGCAGAGAGTTTTTTTTTAAAGAATGATGCACATGTGAAAAGGACCATTTTTTTAAACAATTTTCTAATTTTGAACTTTTTATGGATTTTTGGAGAAAAATGCAGATGTGAAAGAAAGTTTTTTTATGCAAATTTTTATGATTTTTGGTTTTGTAGTTTTTTTAAGGAGAAAGGGTTAGTAATATATACAAGTATATACAAGAGACTTTTTTGTTTTTTTTGTGTGTTTTTTTGTTTGTTTTTGTTTGTTTTTTTTCTCTCTCTCTCTCTCTCTTCCCATTTTTTTTGTTTTGTTTTTTTTGTGTTTTTTTTGTTTTTGTTTTTGTTTTTGTTTTTGTGTTTTTTTGTGTTTTTTTGTTTTCTTCCTTTTTTTGTTTTGTTTTGTTTTTTTTGTTTTGTTTTTTTTTTGTTTGTTTGTTTTTTTTGTTGTTTTTTTTGTTATTTTTGTTGTTTTTTTGTGTTTTTTTGTTTATTTTTTTTTGTTTTTTTACACACGTGGATTTTACAAAATATACACATAACCCCTCAAATAAATGTATTTAAAAGTACGAGTTATGTCTAAAGTATATATACAATATATACGACACCCCCCTATACTTAGCTCGAACTATGTCCTCATAGTGATCAGAGAGCGACAAATGAAGACATAACTCGTGCTAAGCAAAGAGAGGTGAAAAGACTCCTATGCTACAACAACTCAAAGAAAAGATAAAATGAAGAGAAGTTGGTGATCCCCCCCATACTTAGGATCAAGTAATCCTAAGTATAGTGGAATGTACAAAGGGGAAACCGATGAAGAGAATGTATAGACTCACAAAGACACGATATGAACAACATCACCCCCCTATACTTAGGGTAGAGTATCCCTAAGTATAGGCAACTACAACAAGGGTGATAAACAGGACGACTATGAACAACACAAATCCTTCACCCCCCCCCTATACTTAGGATAAAGCACATCCTAAGTATAGCATATATACACACACACACGGAAAAGGGGTGAATGATAAAACGGGAGAAGACAGAGTGAAACGAAAGGATATACAAGAGGAGTGGATTTAAAAAGGTTAAGAAGTTCGAAAACGAACCTTCTTGCGGGACCGTTGAGGTATGGATTTGACAAGGTGTAGGTCGATATTGGGATTATCATTAGATATGAACTGAGTAGAATCGACCAAGAATGTATGCTCAGCGGTTTCATATTGTGCAGGCCTAAACCGGTTATTGGAAGTAGTGTGACCATGTCCTGCTTGGGAAGTCTCGCAAACATCAAAGTAGAATGGCTCGAAATCATTATCAGAAAAAGTAGGATCAATTTCAGCCTGGCGAGCCTCTACTGGATCATCATCTTTATCAAAAGGCCCAAATTCCTTTATAAAAGCAATCAAATCAAATTTGGCCTGATCGGTCTCATCTGAATCAGGGTGAGTAGGAATGGACTTATCAGTGAAAGTAGTCGAATTGTGTCCATCCTGTTTAGTCTCAGAGTCTGCCTTCCGCTCTAGGGTGTCTATCGTGTAAATCCCGCGGATGTCATCAATGCATCGCCACATACCAGAAGAGGGAACTCCAAGGTCTATGCTTTCCGAGTCCTCCTCCTTGAAGAGGAATTCTCGGGTCTCAGTATCATCCATCATATAGCAAAAATATCTGGTATTATCATCATGATCAAAGTCCTTGGGGTTGTCTAACACGGGTGGGCTCTCATGGGATGCGGGTTTCTGGATGGTAGTGGGTGTAGTGATTAACACATCGCTCCCTACATCAGAACGGAAGCGAATCTCTCCTGAACCATAGTCAATAACGGCTCCCGTAGAGGCAAGGAAAGGCCGTCCCAGGATGATTGGAGGGTGCTCCACAGGGGTGGAGGTCTCCATGGGCATTACAACAAAATCCGAAGTAAAATCCATGCCCTGAATGACAATGAAAACATTTTCTAAAATACCCTTCGGCCTCTTGATAGATCCATCAGCAAATTGAACTATCATCCTGATTTTCTTGAGAGGCCCAAGATGAAGAGACTGTACCATAGAGAAGGGTATTATGTTAATTGACGAACCGCCGTCAAGGAGAGCGTTATCACAAGAATAGTCAGATATGGAGCAACTCACAAGAGGTGTGGTCGTGTTCCCTTTCTTAAAATCTGGACGGTGAGAGATGGCGTAGGCAGTGGCCATGGTCAAGATGTGATGCTCAGATCTTCTCCTTCTCTTTCACTTCTTGTGTTGAGGAGTAGATAAATCTGTCATGGCCTGTTGAAGTGGGGCTTTAATGATCTCATGAAGGGTGGCCACCACTTCGGGTTTAGTCAACATTTTTTTGAATTTTTGGACCTCATCCATACAAGGGAGGAGGTCGGAATCAGCATTTACATGAGGATTGCCAAGAGCAGTCTGTACAGTGGCATCCTCGGGATCTAGGTTGGGACATGGCTGTGTGCGTAAATGATCGGGCATTTGGGTTCTTTTCTCACAAAATGAATCCATAATATGTCTCCCAGAATCTTTTTGTATTTTCAAAATTTTCTCATTTTTTGTGTTTTGGATGATTTCAAGCTCTCATGATTATCCTCGAGTGAATCAATATCCTCAAATATTGGAGCAGCGTTTTGTCTCTCATTTATGTTAATAAAATTGGAAGTCTTCGAATTCATATGCTCCACCATTTGGTTCAATGTGTTAAGTGTGGAAATCATGAAAGGTGACTCCAAAATCCCAGGATCGGGTGGGTTGAATGAGGGTGGGTGAAAATCAATGTCCTCCGTCTCCTGAAATAATGGGTTAGGAGGATATGCACAAACATCAGGAGGAAGATCCTCCTGGAAAAGGGAAGGTGGATCGTCTGGAGAGTACAAGGTATCTGCGAAGATCGGATTAGAATAACTCCAGTCGGCCATCTTCGAAACAAAGGATGGGAGAGCACGAGGGTCATGCCAAAAGATACGGAGAAAAAGGTGCAAATGCACAGAAAAATCTGGTATGCACACAAGCAATCAAACACAATACAAACCCCCAATTCACCAACTCAACGCAATGTGAAGACCATGAAGGTTCGGTCTCTTAATCTTGTATGTTTTAGAGTTAGGTGATAATCACAAAGTTGTACAAACACTTAGGTTGAATTATGGGATTTGGGCACTAACCTTAGTGTGTGCACGAGCAAGTAAAAACGAATACAATGAGGGGGTTACTCTCCCCAAGACAATGATTTTTCTTTGTATTTTTTAGGGTCGAGTTTTCTTTAGCAGTCCCAAATTTTAGGCAGTTGTCACTTGGTTAAGATATTTTCAAAGAATCGCCTACCGAGTGTCCAATTTCCTTTTTAACTTATGTGAGTGAAAACAAGGGAGGAGATCGGAAATGCCAATGCGCGATTAAAAACGATGATGCGTGCAGGGGTTAGAGATGCGTACCTTGTCGCCAGCACTCTACATGCAAGTGATCTGCGCAGAATTTAAATACAGAAAATAAATTAATCTATATGCAAATGCAAGTGAACCGTCCTAGATGATAACTTCTATTAACGAGCAAGAACAAGTTAATTTGACTAAGTCCAAATTACGATCTACTCTATAGGCACAGAAATTCTTATTTAGGGTGTTTGGACCTAATTAATTACATGGCTCAAGCAAATTAATTAAAGAAATCAATAGGTGGCTTTCGAAATCCGCGGAAAACAAAGAAAATAAAGGCCATGAAAACAAAACCGGTGAGGTCCCCCAAGTGCACCGGCACTTGGCGAATCAGACCCCGCAACAAATGAATGTCCGTTTACAAGAGTTCAAATGCTAGAAAATAAAGACTCTCTCTCTCTTTTCTCTCTCTCTTTTTTTTCAGCTCTTTCAATTTTCTTCTCCTTTTCTCACGCTATCCTGCGGCTTGGTGAAGAATCAAGCCACCTCCACGTCGCTTGGGTGCTTAGGCTCTCCTAGGATCGCCTCCTTCGCTCCGCGGGCCCTCGCAAGAAAAAGAAAAGAGAATTTGTAAGAAACACAATTTTCAAATATGAGAAAATGATGAAATAAATGCAATGGATATGAACAATGGAATAATGTGGCAAACAGATAAACAGGTATTTACAACCAAGAATGGCATGTCAAGAGAGAAACCTAACTACCCTCGCCGTGCCTCCCCGGCAACGGCGCCATTTTGTTGACTCGGAATTTTAGAGATTGGTGAAAATAGGTCGTTGTTTTTCCCCAAAATCCCGCGTCAACAAAAAATATTTTTTTATGATTTTTTTATTTTGTAATGTTTCCCTGCAAAACAAATGTTAGATAGAATAGAGAATTTTTTTTCTAATTTTTTTTGAATTTTCTGATTTTCAAATTTTTAGTGATTTCGATTTTGCAATTTTTTTATTTCCAAAAATAACACGATGCAATATTCACAAGATTAAAAACACGCACACCAACTCTTTTTGTAGTTTTTCAATTAGTCAAAAATGCTCAGACAAATTCAAAGAAAATATTTTTGGGTTTTAAAAGTTTTGAAATGTTTTTAGGAATTTTTGTGGAATTTTCAGATGTTTTTGTATTTTTCTAAAAATCAAACAGTGAGAAAATAAGAAACTGTGCACAGCCTGGAGTAATTTGCAATTTAAAAATCTTTTAAATGCCCAAAACTCATGGCAATTATTTTTAAGGCAAACTAGAAACCATTATCTACAAACAGGAACTGAAATCACAATTTTTGGATTTTTGTAGAATTTGTTATGAATTTTATAAGATTTTTGATATTTTTCAATTTTTTTAACTTTTATAAAGAATCAATGCGTGAAAATTGGTCCGAAATTAAATGACAATGAAATCAAACTACCCTAATTTTTTTGGAATTGTTGGAATAATATTCGAATTTTTATGAATTTTCAAATTTCAAGAAGACAAAAAAGCACTGTTTTTTATTTTTTAATAATATCAAATGAAGTCAAAATACAATGAAAACTTTATGCTAGATGGATATGAACATCAGGAGCATAGCACAATTTTTTACACGATTTTTGGACTAATAAAAATGTTTATTTCCATGAAAAGATCAAGCAAGTTATTGTTCTGCAGTTCAGGGACCATATTGTAAATACTGTAAAGATTTTGGACTGAAATGTAAAGCGTCAATGTTTTTGTCCCAAATAAATAATCAAAATAAATAACAGAGAGAATGTGCAATTGTACCACTATGTCATGTGCATGTCATGTGCTCTGGAGCTTTAGCAAGGGCTGGTTCCCAATTTTTGAAAACTTCCAAGGGCGCAACTCTAATTTCTGCCAAAAGTTCTTGAACTGGAGGGGGCTTATTCGTAATTTTAAAAACCTCAGAGGATCCGAATGCAATTTTGCCAATATAATATTTCAAAAATGAGCCCCCCTCCCAATCTTAGGGCTTCTTCGTTCTTTGCAAATGGAGCAACCAACAAGGGCGAGAGGGAGGCAACCAGGGGGTACCCGCCGCCACCTCTCTTCTTCTTCCCAAGGGCGGCGGCCGCACGCAGCGTCAAAGGAGGGGGCCGCGCAGACTTCGGGCGGAGGCAGTGCGAGGGAGGTCGCGGCTTCACGGACGAGCGCGCGGAGGCGCGCTGGTGGATCTGGTGGCAGAGACGACGGAGTAGACAATCGCGACTGATGGAGGGTGGTGCAGCGTCGAAGGCGGAGCGGGGCAGCGCGATCTGGAGCAGGGTGCGGGAGGCTGCATCTGTGCTCCACGGTGGCGTGGAGATGGACGGCAGGAGGGGTGGCCTGTAGCGCGGCAGGCTTCGGCGGAGGAAGGGGCGTCGTTGGCCTCCGCCGCTGGAGGAGGCGGTAGCGCGGCGGGAGACCAGCAAGGAGGACGCGTGGCGGCGCTGCCGCCCAGCACGGAGGGGGCTGCGGATGGCGGCTGGGCGGTGCTGCGGATGGCGTCGTTGGCCGGCGTCCGTGGGAGGCGCGGGATGTGGTCGGTGGAGGGCGGCGTTGGGCTGGCGCTGGCGATTTTTTTGTTGTTTTTTTATTTTTTTTTGTAATTTTATTCTGTTATGATGTAAACAGGGAATCAACAGATGAAAAAAAACCTTTTTTTGTAAATCCGAAAATAAGGAAATAGAAGAAATAAGGAAATCTTTTTTTATAATCAATTTTTTTGTTGTTTTCTTGTATTTAATGGTCCTGCAAAACAAAAGTTAGAGATAAAGAGAAACAAAATTTTTTTTATTATTTTTTTATCCTGCAAAACAAATGTTAGAGATAAAAAAATGATTTTTTTATTTATCTACAAAATCGGGAAGTGAATGGGGATTCGACGGAATGATGGATCCGAATCCGATTCTCCGACCACCGTACGTGGTCGGAGTTGAGAGATCGTGGACGGTAGAAATAGGAGGCGGAGAGATCGCGAAGATGAGATGGAAATTCGAGTCGGTGGCGGATCAAAAATTGTGATGAATTTTTTTTTATGATCTAGGAGAATAAAATGACGATAAAAAAATGTTATAAAATGAAAAACGATTAAACTAAGATAAAAATGCAAAGAAAATTTTGGATCTCACCTTAGGAGCGGAAAATGGACCGTGATCGCCTCGACAAGGCCGACTCGCTGTCACCGGCGGCTCGGAGGCTAGGCAACTTTCTCGATGAAATTTTCTCTTGGAGATCGGGCTCCTCTCTCTAAAGATTGATCAGGTTGGAATGAGGGAGATGGAGCCATATAAATAGAAAAGAGAGACATTTGAATTTTTGAATTTTTGGATAAGAAGATAAGAGAGATTTTTTTGGTGGAAGAGATAACATGAGAGATAAAATAGAAAGATAAAATTATTTACAAAATTATCTAATTTTTTTGAATTTTCGTCACTTTATTTATTTGAATTAAAAAATGTTATTTTTTTATTTTTTTTATGATGGTTAGTTAAAAATAGCAACTATATACATGTACTATATACATATATGACATTATATACAAGGATAAATGGGGAAATCAGCCTCTTTTTTTGTTTTAAGAATTTTATTAATTTTTTTATTTTTATTTTTGTTTTAAGTAATTAGTAAAAATATTTACAAATATATATACAAATACAATATACACAAAATACAAGGGAAAATTGCACAAACCACCCCAGAAAACCGACTTTTCAACCGTAACTCCAAAAATTATAAAATCACAGTCATTTTGAAGATAATTTAATTTAGAATTCAATGGAAGTGATATTGGTTCAATTTGAGATCATATGGAGCCGGAATTAATCTTTCAATTAGTGCTTAGTGGCTTTTTCCAAGTGTGGCTACTTTTATTCTGTACATGATTTAATTGTGCAATCAGTTTTATTAATTAGGACCCATTTTTTTACTACTTTGGTTTTGAATGTTATTTGTTTTGGGGTCAATTAATGTACAAATAAATTAGTGTCAGTTTTATACAGATATACACAAAATAAGTGAGAAACACATTTTTTTGGATTTTCTGGTTGAGGACCCTATCTCCCCCTACTTTATTCCTAGTCGATCAGGTCAAGTCTTGACCTTCTCTCGGGGTTCGGGTCAGCCTGTATACAGTCTTCCTTTTTTTATTTTCTTTTCTTTATTTTTCCTTTCTTTCTTTCTTTATTTATTTTAGGTTAAAATTAGTAAGAAATGTACAATATTTACACACAAATGCAAGTTGGTAAGAATATGGAGTTAGCGTTATATGCAGGTGTTTTATAAGGGATTTTAAGCTAAAATAAATGAATAAAAATGACGAATCGCAGATTCATCAGGCCTCTTTTGTACATTTTGTATTTTAGCTGATTTTGACCTATTATTTTATGTACATAATTAACCTATTTTATTTTATTTCTTTTTCATTTGTCTTCTTTGATGAAAGTTTTATTAAAATGTGCAAAAATCCAAATCCAAACTGAGCTTGAAATCAACGAAACAAATTGAGTCCGAGTCTTCACTAACTATCTGTACAAAATTGGTCTCTTTCGTGTTTTATTTTATTTCTTCTTTTTCTTAATTTATAAAAATCCAAAAAAAATAGATTAATGTGTAAATATTTATTTTTGATTTTATCATATTTTTCCAGATTTTTATGTGTTAAAAAATGGTAAAAAAACTATAAAACCCAAAAATCAAAGTATTCTATGTACATGGGATACCCCAAAAAAATCACTTTGCACAAATGATCGATTTGATTTTGATGTCTTCATGAAAGATGTAGATCTCATTGAGACGAGCAATTTTGTGAAGAAAATTTTTCGATCCAAGGTTGTTTGCTATTTCTTTTCTATTTTTTAAGTTTTTATTTTCCGATTTTTGTGGGACTGACACGTGGCAGCTCTTGGAGTTGCCATGTGTCACCAATTTTTCAATTTATTTTTTATTCGTTTTTTATAAAATAAATAAATAAATAAATAATAAAAAGGACCGCACATACGGGGCACATGCCACCCACGCATGTGCCACGCACGTGCTTGGCCACGTGTCACTACCAGGATCGTCCGATCTCGGCCGATCGGACGGCCCGTGGATCATCTTTCTCCTCAGTACACTTTCCCAATCTGGGAACCTCCGCGATCCTTCGCTGCCCATCACCGCAATCTTCTCCCCCGCGATCTTCGTCAGAGATCTTGTCACTACCACCTTCCCCTTTCATCTCCAATCTTCCAAACTCTGCCTCCTCCGCGATTCATGGCTGATCTCGTCAGATCTCAGGCACCGCCACCATCGATCCATCTCATCTTCGAATCCATCGAATCTCCAATCTCAGATTGCCAATCACCGCCGTCAACCCCAATTTCATCCCAACGTCCATCTTCAGTCGATCGTCTTCCCCTATGTAAGACACAGCACCGCCAAAGGATTCCCCCATCCACCGTCTACGCAAAGATCAAAAGAGTGGCCCGTGGTGACAGCCTCGAGCCACCTCTCCCTCGACGAGATCTGAGGTCATCGCACCTCATAGCAGCATGCCCGCAGTAGATTCTGCCATTCTCTGGGTTCCTTCTCGTCTAGCCAAGCTTCTCTGACACACCGACAGCACCTGCATCAACTCTGGCGTTCATCGGCGCCTTCGATCATCGCCAATGTCATCTTCATCGACAACGATACTCAGCCCAGCCATGGAGCACATCATCGACCCTCAGAGAGCTCCCTGCTCTGCCTTTGTCTTCGACACCAGCGCCTCGCCATCACCACCAACGTCCACATCTTCATCGACTCCAGTTGGCTAGCAGCCACTCACGCCACCTCTGACCGCCACAGGAGGTGGTGCCCCTCCACCAACTCTGCCGCGCCGCCGGGGGCTGTCCCGAGACCCTCCCCACGTGCAAGGCACGTGACAGGAGGGAACTTTGCATCCAAGCCCCCGTGAAGCCCGTGATCTACAAGCTACCCCCAGGGTCACGTGTTGCGCACGTGACCGCTGGGAAAATTGTAACAGCACCCTCCAAGTTTGCCTAATTGCACATCAGCCCTCGTCGACTAAGGATCACGTGCTTGGCACTTGACCTATTGGAAATTTTGCAAAACACCCCCAGTGCTTCCGGTAATTACATTTTAGATCTTTCTTTATATTATCTTATTTTTATTTATTGCATAAATATCCCTGTATTCCCCCTTTATTTTGAACAGCTACATTGCATATTTTTATTATTAAAAAATAAGCATTTTATTGTACAATTAATTCTCTTTATTATGGCAAATGTTTGATATTTTTGTGAGTAATGGTTAATTAATAATTAATTTTTTGTGGAAAATTGTGTACAATTATTTTGCATATTGCAGTATTTGATTTTTAATAGTTATTAAATCTTACATTTTCGAAGTTTAGGATTTTTTTGAGATCGATCACCTAGTGATAGATCGTGGATAATTTTATCCCTTGAAAATAATTAGGTTAAATATTTATATAATTAAATATTTAAATTCACTTTGTTTGCATTTAAAAACTCATAAAAAATCACTACAAGCATATGACCCTGAGGGGACGGTCGAGAACCGTCATTTTTACTATAGAAGCCATCCCTTCTGATCAGAGGGGATGGTCCCGAGACCGTCCCCTCTGCCACCGTCTCATTTGACCAAAAGGGACGCTTACCGCGAACGCCTCTTTTATCCAACCATTGGGAACAGTGGTAACCGTCCCTTCTACAGTGAAGAATAGGGACGGTTGCAATCGTCCGAACTACCATGAATAATAGGGGACGGTTTTGATTGTCACCTTTATAAGGACATTGGGGACGGTTATAACCGTCCCCTGTGCTCGAAGAACATTTCGGAATGACCACAGATACCTTTGGGGACAGTTGTATCTGTCCCCGTTAGGTCCCACGGGTCGATAACAACGACAGGGAGTCGATGCCAAACGGACGCGACGGTCGCAAGCGTAGACTTCACTTATCAACGAGGACGGTTGCAACCATCCCCACTATCAAAATGACATGTAATGACACCAACAGAAGGGTTTCCGGGATGGTTTAAACCGTCCCTTTTAAGACCCATGGGTATAAAATGGAGACAGCGAGTTCCTATCAAGCGGAAGGGGCAGTTACAACTATCCCCCTTGAAAACCATACCGAACCTACTTAGTAGTCCCGGGGTTCTCAGGTTCCAACATCACAGGCATACAAATGGTTCAACCAGTGGCGAGTTAGGGGACGGTTATGACTGTCCCTTCCATTTGATAGGCCTACAATGACGTCAACAGAAGACTTTTGGGGACGGTTTCAACCGTCCCCTTTAATCTTTGAAAGCCAAAAATGCAGACCGTGAGCTATTTTGATACAGAGGAGACGTTTCTGGAGAACAATAGGTGACGGTTAGAACCGTCCCCAGTACCCTCTGACAGCAAAAAAAATTAATGAATTCATGGGTGTTTTTGTCATGCTCCTGCTGCAAAACCACATAGACAATACACGACACTTAAAAGAAACCAAATTTCTACAACATAATACTTAAAAATAAATAGTTTTTCAGTTCTACATCATCGTAGCCACTAATCTTAAATTAAAACAAAATGTTCAAGATAAAATTAAAATTTATTACATATATATTCTACATCCATGGTAATCTATTCCGATTCTCATCGCTCTCTTCAACACTTTCCTCATCACCGTCGAGTCGTGCAGGTTCCACTAGTGACTCGTCCTGGCTTTGAAGACGGCTTATGTATGCCATGGCATTCTCCATGTCTATACGCATCTTAGCCATCTCTTCATCCTGTGCGGACATCTTCGCCTTGACGTCGTGCAGCTCCGTCTCCATCTCTCTCTCTCTCCATCTAGCTCCCTTGCGGGGACGTCCGAGACCCACTTGCACCACCCATTCCGTACCATGTACGGATCGTTTCTCCACGTCCTCCACAATGTATGTGTCCACTGTGTTCTGGACCTGTGGCTTGGAGGAAGGTGTCAACGGCGGACAAAGGGGGAGTGCTCGTCCCCGTGGTATCTAGTGAGGTGGTGGTGGAGAGCCTAATCATTTCTTCATGCATGTATAGATACATTGATTATTTTCAAAATATTATATGAGGCATTCTAAAAATAAAAAACATATATTGCTTACATGAATTGGTGTGTAGGCGTCATAAACCCACTGCACTTCTCTCCTAAATCCCTGCTCTTTGACTTGGCAAAAACCTCTATACGAGTCATTTCTCTTTCGTTATCCCTCAACTAAAAAACATAAAAGAAGATATCCATATAAAATTTTCTTCCAAAATTAGTCACTTTAAATTTTTTTTAATACTTACAGAATCATCCTTCAATTGATTTGTGTTCTTCCTCCCCATCTTGTGGGTGGACCTAAAACCTTTGGAGCGGTTCGTAGTATTTTTTGTAGATATCGCCTGAAGTTAAATAAAGTTAGTACAAACATAAGATAATTAATTAGGAAAAATTTTACAACCGCGAACTCCTCACTGGACCGAAAATTGATCAATTCCCTCCATTGATCTGGTGTAACACCTGATGGGACGTTCTGCACAAGCTGCTCATATGGAATCGGGGGGTTGTAATACTAAAAACGGGATAATAAATATCGTGAGTGTTCAAATCTTCATTTAGGTATATATAAATATCTTGTTACCATCGCTTTTATGCCCCGTGTATCGACATAACATCTCAACCGCATGCGAGAGAATATGAGAATCGACATGGGCATTTCGTTCCCATGTAAAAACTGCCTTGTACAAGAAAAATAATAAAGTTTTGTATAATAAAATAGTGCAAATTTGTTATTCGATTGTAGAATACCTCCAAATCAAAAAGTATGGCAGCCTTGACGGCATAAGGAAGTTGTCGAAAGTCGTGCATCATGATGGGGACACGTGCACGAGCAACCTGCCCAAGGTAGCTATAAAACTATGGAGTTCTCCCCCACTTCATCTCCACCAACAATGCAAACACGTAATGTCTGCTTGGGTGCAAGATGATCTAGAAATCTACACTGAGACGGTCCTCGTCGTCTCTCATATCCGCCACTGCCAACATCAGAAGAACCTCCCTCTGGCTGCTGAGGAGGTTCGAGAACTTCCCGAATATGCCTGGGTCTAGGAGCCATATCTGCACTTCAAACACATTTAATCTAAAAAATACATTTAATCGATTCAAAGATATTCAATTATTTGAATATAAATAAAAAATAGCATTACCTCGTATTGCTAGCACCAATGTTGTTGTCTACTCCTTCATGAAAAAAATCTTTTGAATTATTCGGGTATGCAACGACATTATCCAATGCATCTTCCTCTTCGTAGAAGTCTCTCGGTGTTGTCCTAATGGGTATAATCCATCCACTAACTGAGTTATCTGGAATATAGAAGACATGTTCTACCTGACTGGCAAGCACATACGGCTCATTTGTTTGTAACCGACCTGTTTGCTTTAAAGAGAGAACTCCATTTTTATCTTTCTTGCAACCTGTTCCAACGCGACCCACATCGAACCAAATGCAATGAAATAGAACACACCATGCATCATGTATAAAACTGATTTCCAGTATATCAATAATTCCGCCATAATATCCATCAATTTCAGAAGAAAGATCGGCCTTCATTATTACTCCAAAAAGTTGTATTGCTTTATTTTCATCAATTGACTTTTTTCGAAATCTGAATCCATTAACGATATATCAAGAATGTGATACTACTATTGAGTATAGACTTCTGTGGATAATATCAAGATTCGTGCTCCATTGTTCATCTTTGGTAACTTTAAATAGTTCAATACTATCCCTGAACTATAAAGAAAGTCTGATTTTCTAGTGCTTGTTGACTGATACTCTTCAAAGAAAGAATCAACCTCATCCAATTGCATCAAAATATAGTAATGAATAAGGCCTCTTTCATCGTCTTAAATACTGCAACAGACACTCTTTAGGATAGCTCGTCCATTTTGTTGAATCATGACCCATAGTCTTATATCTCCTAGTTTTGCTGCGAGGACAAGTATCTAAATTTGAATATTCCTTCCAATATAAAATGCACTCGTTTGGACATGCATCAATTTTCTCTTAATTTAGTCCAAGTGAGCGGAATCTTGACTTGGCGTCCTTTCAGTCCTTTGGAAAAACTTCAGGATTATTTAATAATGTCCTAATTAACTGTAAGACATCTGTCATCTAACCGTTGTACATCGATTCTTCACTTTTATCTTAAACAACTCCAAAAGAAAATGTATACGAGACATTTTGATTCCCAGGCATATTGGCTTCTCTGCATCTTGTAACTTTTCATGTAAGGTATCCAGAAGTGATTCCATCATTTAATCAGCGTTATGCCCTCGAATATTGACTATCATCTCAAACATAGCACTATAGTCATCTGTTTCAGACATATCTCTTTCATTATCAACTGAGGCATTATTGACTTCTTCTAATATGACTCCTTCACCATGATACGTCCAATTCATATAATGAAGCCAAAAACCATTTAATATCAGATGCTCGTAAACTACGGTTTGATTTTAAGTCAGAGTGTTCTTGCATCTTATGCAAGGACAATGTACCCTATCTCATTCACCTCCTACAATATGATAGAGTGACTCAAACCGAAATGCCCAGTCTAAGAACCCGATAACTCCTTTGTTATATATGCGATAATTACAATGTCAATATCTCTTACGAATCACTTCTACACCATCTTTCCTATATTTTAAAAGTTTTAATATCCCAGAGACCATAAATAAGTTTTAATAATGTATGATCGCAGAGACCATAGCTAAAGACAAGCATACACATGGAGAATTAATGTATTACATTAAAAGTCCTAAAAACTAAGTTATTAGTCCTAAAGAATAAACTATTAGGCATATAAACAACTATATTACATTTACTTCATTGTTCCTAAACACTAAGCTATTAGTTTAAGATTCTAAACAATCATAAAAGCAAGCATATTTCAATTAAAAATTTAATAAAACTAAAAGTAGTTGAAAAACTCACAACCGAATAAGAGGAGAAAGGGCGACGGCACTAGGGGAGGAGGAGACCGGGACAACGGGCTAGGGGAGGATGAGACCGATGCGAATGCAACAAAGGCTTCAACAGGAGAGAGGAGATCGGCTGCAACACTAGGGGAGGATGGAGGAGGGTGGCAGAGGGAGGAGGGCGGCAGATGGAGGAGGGCGGCGGAGGGAGGAGGGTGTCGGATGGAGGAGGACGTCGGATGGAGGAGGGCCGCGGAGGGAGGAGGACATCAGATGGAGGAGGGCGGCGGAGGGAGGAAGGCGGCGGAAGAATTGCGAGAAGGAAGGAAATGAGAAAGGATTCGGGGCCGAGAGGATATAAGACAATCGGGGACGGTCGTAGACCGTCCCCTATAATAAAGATCGGGGACGGTTATAAGTGAATTGTCCCCTTTGGTGATAGATTTTTCACAGAGTGCGCCAATTACACAGGCATCGATGACGGTTCTACCACCGTCCCCTAAAGTTACATTGGCGACGGTTTTGGAACCGTCCCTTATACCTAACTATAAGGGACGGTTGCAATCGTTATGACCATCCCCTAAAGTACGTGGGTACAGAGAAAACAAACTGGGGCTCTACTCGTAAGGGACGGCTATGTAACGACTGTCTCTAATACTCGACGGAGGGGACAGTTGTAGTATGATTGTCCCCTATGCAACTATACGTGACTGTTGCGCTTTGACCGTCTCCACTAAGCATCCCAAAAGATCGTTCAATTTGTAGTGAATTCATCTTGCATCCAAAAATTCCAAAAAAAATTACAATGTATTCATTTCGTTATAATTATCATCGTGGCCAACTTTCATATCTTTCGGACATCGTTGATCAATATTTACATTTTAGTCCGTAAAATAGGCCAAAAGTGCATTTTTGCATCCCTAATTGCATTAAAAATTACAAAAAAAAGACTGCCTCGAAAACTGTACACGAACTTTGATAGAAAAATTCTAGGTTGTTCCTTTGCCTCCTTGTGTTCGACCTTGGGATTTGCCCAAGCGAAATAAACAAAAAACCGCATTGACTGAAATTAACAAAACTATTGTGTGGTTATTTCTTGACCGATTTCGATTGCCCACTTACAACGAAACGACACATTATTTTTAACACACGACAATCAATGCATTTTAACATCGGCTATCTCGGAACCGTCAATGTGATCTTCACACTTCCGTGATACACTTAAGGATTCCCCCAAATACTTCACCAAAAACCTCAGCATGACTCATAGTCTCAATGTGACCAACATATTGAACAATCAGAGGTCCCTCCTTGTGAACTCCACCTTCGATTGCTTGGCTCAACTTGTTAAGAGCCTTACAGAGATGAGTTAGAATATGTATGACCTCACTGCTGCCAAGACAGCAAATCTAACACAGGTTGAGGCTAACCCTAATAATTTAGAAAGCGTGAGCGGGTAGTTTGTGATGTTCTAACCAAACCCAAAGAGTCAGATGTGTATGATGCTTTATTATCTAATGTTGTTACTCTCAAGATCGGAAGGATGTTGCAACCATCTACAACAATGAAGGGCAAGAATAAATCTTCCATGTGGGAGTCAACATCCTCTTATGCATCATCCAGACCAGCAGCATGGCCGAGTGAGGAAGAAGAAGGAGAAGTACCAGAAAAAATCCAAAAAGTGAAAAATTACAGAAAAACAGCAAAAAGAAGAAAGCAACATCCAGAGCAACCACCGGCTAGCAACAGAGAGGACCATACCTATAATCGATTCAGAGTGAGTAGATAAAGCCCCACCTGTTATTTTAAAATGCTCACCACTTCAAAGCGATGAAAACTCTACCTTTTGTCATCCATTTATACATCTCGACGTGAGCATAGATTTTGGTTCCGTAAATAAAAACAAAATTTCTGCATTTGGTTATGTATATATTCCTTTACCAGATGCTTTAGAAAATTCCAAAAAATTAAAAAATTGAAAATAACTTTGTCAGATCCTATTGTTGTGTAAATAATTCAAAATCTTGTTCTTGGTATGCCTTTGCTACATGTAATTAAGTACATGCCAAACATGAAGATGGGACTTAAAGAGTCATGTATCTTGAAGAGATAACTGCACTGAGCTAGACAGAGGAATGTGTAGGATATTTTGCCGGCGATGGCAATTAATGCAATCAGTAATCTCCTATGCAAGAAGAAATACATGGGAGCACCTCTCATTCGATGCATGATGTTTGATCAAGAATTCTATCGCACTCTCCTTAACAGTGGATCGTCTATCAATATGATGCCCTCTTTACTACTGAAAGAATTTGGGTTGGGACATCTCAAGTCAACAAGGATGATTATGCAGTTTGCAGATACTTCAATCAAGAAACCCTGAGGAATTTTAGAGGATGTCATCGTCACCATTTAGGGAATTTAGGTCCCAATGGACTTCATTGTTCTTGGCACATATACCTCAGCTCCTCTTCTATACACCGCTATTACACTTGGATGGTCATTCCTTCGAACATCCGAAGCAGTGGTGGACTATGGAAGCGGACAGATTATTCTCTCGAACAATGATAAGATACCCATCCAGATGATCCATGTGCCGAAAAAAAACAAAGTTTGCATCAAATGAGAGTGTTTCCACAAAGTATAAAAAAACTGTGATTTTCTTGTAGAAATTAGGGTTACAAATCTTTTCATGGACCATATTGAAATCCACAAATTCCGCTCTGTCAAGGAATGAGTGGAGAGCACATTCGACTTCCCCTCTATCTTGAAAGATGGGATTCTTGCTGATGTGTCTTAAGAATTTATTGATGGCCACATGTCCTTAGTAGAGACAGAAGAGATCATTGCAAACTTCTTAGAACAAGATTCCATCATTATGAATTTTTGTTCATCCAAAGATTCGGAGCTTACAAAGTCAAGGGTGGGCAGTGTATAGTTGACAAAGCTGACACCACCAATACCCTGCACAACTTCAGAGGTTACCAGTGAGAGAAAACAAATATCACCAGAGCTCAAGCAGCTTCTGGCAAATATGAAGTACGCCTTTCTTACAGGTGAATGACAAACCCTAAATTTACCCTTCTAATTATGTTGTTTTAAATGCGGTGTAGTCGGATAAATTCAGATCAATCAAAAACTACAAATTTAATTCATCAATTAAAGCGAGTGGTCAATCTATTTTTTTACTTGGGTACGTTCCAAGGTCGAACTCAGGGAGGCAATTGACTCATTAGATTGGTTTAAACTCAAATTTGAAGTTTAGTTTTCGAAGAAGTATTTTTTGGTATTTTTAAATGTGATAAATGTGTGATATGCAATTTTGGCAAAGTTCAAGGGCTAAATTGTAAATTTCGATCAAACTATGTCCAAAAATCCTCAAACTTGGCCAGAATGTTAAACATGATGAACTTAGATTACTTCATATTTTGGAATTTTTAGATACAAGATGAATTTTTTGTGAATAAAATAAGGCAAATAATGAGATTTTCGATAATTAATCATAATAAATATTATATTTATTTATTTTCAGGAAATAGCATTATGTGAGATATTTCACTTAGTTGTCTATCTCAGGAAAATTCTAGACCCTAAAAATATTGAATTTAATACCTATTAAAAATCAATTAGTGAAATGCACAAAGTAATTTTTCTATAGAAGATTATGCATGCAAATGCAATTCTTTTTGGGCACAATGTGAAATACAACTAGTTCTATGATCCGTGAGTTTTTGATAATTTTTCAACAAATGATTAATTAACTATGAATTTCTAAGCACATACTGGGTAAAATATGTAATATTCCACAAGAAAATTAATCCTTAATTAACCACATGCCACAAAAATATCACACATATATCGTACTATAGAAAATTAATTGTAAAACAAACTGCTATTTTTAGAATAACAAAATGATGTCGAAATGATGTTCAAACTAAAGGGAGAACTCATAGTTCTAAATGCAATAACAGAAATGAAAAAATGATAATAAAAATATGCTATTAGGACTAATATGCAGTTACCTAAAAATTGGGGGTATGCATGCAAGATTTCCAAGGGTCACTTGCACCTCATGTGACCCTGGAATGTAGGGGTGCCTCTTTGGATATACTTGATTTTGTAGGGGCTTCGTTGCAATTTTCCCAAGTGGTCAAGTGCTTAGGCGGCGGGGATCTCTTGAGAATTAAGTGGAGCTCCAGGACTTTGCGTGCAAATTGACCACCCGACACGTGACATGTACGTGGGGGGTTTCTCTGGAACAGATCGCTCCCGTTACGTGTTGCGTACGCAGGGAGGCCCTCGGGCTTCCCGCCCGGCGGTGGCGAAGGCTGAGGAACTTCGATGGACGTCGAGCAGAGAAGCGACTCTACAGGATTGTAGTCGAGGTGGCATGTTTCTCCTTCGTGCAAGTGGAGCAGGCACCGCGCAACGAGGGGGGGCATGCTTGTGGAGTCGAAGGTCGGTAGGCGACTAGAGGTGCGTGGCCGATGGCAGAGGCGGTTACGAAGGGCCTTGCGGGGGCTGATCGAAGGGCTACACGTACGCAATAGGTGCAGGCAAAGGTTTGTGGAGAGGGAGCATAAGGTAGCTGTTGGTCATGATACCCGCATCATAGCGACGAAGATGTGGTGACGCAAGGATACGGAAGCAACGGCTGGGAGGGTTTCATGAGATGCGACGATGATTGTGAAGCGGGCGAGAGAACTCGGGCGGTTGGCGGAGAAGATGGGTTCAGCCGTTGATTGGAGACGAAGAGGAAGGAAGGCCTCACATATGTAGCACGTGAGGTGATAAAGAATTTTTTATTTATTTTTTAATAATTAATTTTTATAATAAAAATGAAATAAAAGGGGTTAAAAATGTGTGACACATGGTGGCTCCAAGAGTTCCCACTTGTCAACTCCATAAAAATCTGAAATTTAAATAAAAAGATAATTAGGAAAGAAATAACAAATGATTTTGGATCAAAAAGTAGTCAACACAAAAATTTCTCATCTCAATGAGATCTACAACTTTCATGAAGAGACCAAGAGAAAAATAGGTCATCTATGCAAAATGATATTTTTGAGGTATTTTCTGTACATAAAATACCTTGATTTTTAGGTTTTATAATTTTTAGTGATTTTTAATTAAGATAAAAATTTGGAAAAAAATATGATAAAATAAGAGATAAATATTTACACGATAATCTGTTTTTTTAATTTTTAGTAAAGAAGAAATAGGGAAATAAAATAAAGAAGAAAATGGAGGATGTTTATACAGACCCACAACGGACACTCGAACTCGGTCAGTTTCTTTGATTTCAGTCTTACTTTGAATTCGGAATTTTGTGTATTTTATTAAAACTTTTATCAAAGAATAAAGATGAAAAATAAATAAGAGAAAAAGAGGTAATTATGTACATAAAATAATAGGTCAAAATTTGGTAAAACTTAAAATGAGCAAAAGAGGTCCAAAACCCAACTTTACATACGAGCTCCAATTTTTATAAAATTTGTCTTGTTCTGATGGTCTTTGAATATATATTACTTTAAAAGTGAGTAGACCTAAATCAGAAACTCTATGAGGATTTAGTCTGTCTAGTCTGAAATTGGAGTTTTGTCTCACGGGCCAATTATTTGAGTTAGTATTTTTGTATTTCCTTTAATCTTGTTAGTAATATGTACACAATGGAGGTGTTTTGAGGCCGATTGGAGTTAACACAAATTACTAAAAATACATGAAATTGGTTGCAAACGTGAACATGATTATGAATGCAATTATGAGTGTTAAAATGCAAATATTAATTTTACATGCACGAATGATAAAAATGCAGAATAAATGATGAAATGCATCTAATTACTAGGGAACGAAGCACTATTTCATTTTTTTAGTATGAAGAATCACATATTCATCAGTGAACCAAACATGTTTCCTATAGTCATCAATTTCCAATTGACTCAATAACAAGAATCTCGTATGCTCAAGGTTTTAGAAAGAAACTACAAGGCAATTGGCTGGAAAATTTTCGATCTCAGAGGGATTAATCCTTCGTTGTACTCCCATCACATTTACCTGGAAGAAGATAGCAAGCCATCCTGTTAATTTCAACGAAGACTAAATCTGAATCTCTGAGAGATTGATATGAATGGGATCATGAAATGGTGTGATGCGGCCTTCATTTATCAAATATCCGATTCAATGTGGGTGAGTCCCTTACATGTTATGCCTAAAATGTCAAGGATCACCATTGTAGCGAATGATAAAGGAGAGGAGATGGCTACCAGAGTTCCTACATCCTAGAGCATCTATGTTGACTACATGCTCTTGAACTTAGCACTAAGAAGGATCATTTCCTGCTTTCCTTCATCGACCAGATCGTTGAGAGATTGGCCGTGAAGGAGTATTTCTACTTCGTGTATGGATACTCTGGTACAATCAGGTTGTAATTGCCCCACAAGACTAATAAAAGATGACCTTCACTTGTCTATTTGAGATGTATGCCTTCCTCAGGATGCTGTTTGGTTTGTGCAATGCTCCATCAACATTTCAATGATGCATGTTGGTAGTGTTTTCAGATATGGTTGATAGTTTTTTCGAGGTATTTATGGATGATTTCTTGGTATATGGTGATAGTTTTGATCAGTTCCTATCCTATTTAGACCAAGTCCTGAGAAGATGCTGTGAATCCATCTTGTTGCTCATGTGGGAGAAAAAACCTTTCATGGAACCAAAGAGATTGTGCTAGTCCATTTTATATCAAAACACGGCATGGAGATTGATCTCGTAAAGGTGGAATTCATTTATAAACTAGAGCCACCTACAAATCTGAAGCAAGTTCGGCTATTTCTTAGGCATGTGGGCTTCTATAGAAGATTTATAAATGATTTCAGCAAGAGTGTCTGACCACTAACTGAACTTCTAAGAAAGGAGGCTGAATTTAGTATTTATGTCTGAGTTCTCCAAGCTTTTAATCGGTTGAAATATCTGATCACTCATGCCCATGTTCTACAACCGTCATATTGGTCTCTACCATTTGAGATCATGAAAGACTCTTTAGATTATGTCATTGGACCAGTTCTAGTACAAAAGAGAGACAATCTTCTATTTGTGATCCACTATATCAGCAGAAATCTGGATGAAGAGCAAAAGAACTATATAGTCAATGAGAAAGAGATGCTCGTAGTTCTCTTCTCCTTGGAGAAGTTCAGATCTCACCTACTTGGATCCAAAATTATCATTTACACAAACCACTCAACCATCACGTAACTACATGTCAAGAAGGATGCCAAACCAAGGCTAATCAGATGGATCCCTCTGTTTTAGGAATTCGATCTTGAAATCTGTGATAAACCTAGAGTTAAAAATGTGGTGGCAGATCATTTTTCCAGATTATCAGAATCAGATAGTCCTGAGCAGAGCCTAATACCAATCAATGAAACCTTTCCAGATGAGGAAATTCTATCAACCACCTTGCTCCCTTGGTTTACTAATAGTTTGAATTATCTTGTTTCAAAGAGAACTCCACAAGATTAGCCTAAGATGAAAATGGACAAGTTCTTGTCAGATATTCATTTTCATTAGTGGGAGGATCCATATCTCTTTCATGAGGGGGCAGATTGCATTTGGAGGAGGTGTATTCCTTAAGAGGAAGTCCACAGTGTCCTCGAGCAGTACCACGTCTAAGAATCAGGAGGACACCACTCTGGAAGATGTATGACAAAAAAAAGTGCTACAATGCGACCTTTAGTAACCGACTTTATTTAAAGATGTAGAGGATTTTGTGAAGCACTACACTGACTATCAAAAGATGGGTGGTATTATTGGAATGAAAGATATAATGCCCCTGAAATATATTCAAATTTCAGATGTGTTCGATGCATGGGGCATTGACTCCATGGGAGCATTTCCCACCAGTCATGCTATGAATATATTCTGCTTATTGCCGACTACATGAGTTGTTGGGTGGAAGCTATCCCCACCTAAGCCACCGACAATTGCACTATTTATCGGTTCCTGAAGGATAACATCATTGCATGGTTTAAGATCCTGAAAATTCTGATATCCGATAGCGGTAGATATTTTATTAACAGAGAGGTGAAGAAGCTAACTTAAGAAATCTGCATTGAACGTCGAGTAGCCTCTTTATACCATCCACAGTCTCATATATTGGTAGAATGTTTGAATAGGGAAGTAAAAATGATTTTCTAGAAATTTGTATGCCCAGATAGAAAGAATTAGTCTCAACTGCTTCATTTTGTTCTCGGCCTATCGGACTGCGTACAAATCTCCACTGGGAATGCCTCCCTATCATCTGGTATACAACAAGCCATGCCATTTGCACGTTGAGTTGATTCATAAATCATTATGGCCAATCAATATATGTAATATGGATCCGAAGAAATCAATAAAGAACATAAAGCTTGATCTGAATAGACTTTCAAATTCCATGACTATGCATATGATAATAGTCTTATGTAGAAGGAGAAGGTCAAAAAGTAGCATGATTAGCACACCCGTCGCAAGATTTTCGAACCTGTTCATAAGATCTGGCTGTTTGATGCAAAGTTGAAACTACTCCCAGGATATTGAAGAGACAAGGCATTTATCGTGAAGAATGTGCGTGACAATGGAAGTATAGTCATACCTTCATTGTCAGTTGATGTACATCCTTTCATCATCAATAATAGCTTTTGAAGCCTTCCCTTGAGCATAACACCTTCCTATCCGTGGTTGACTATATTCAGGTGATATATGAGCAATAAGTTCCTACTGCATCTTCTATAGATTCAGACAAAGCAATCACAAATATCTTTGATTACTTAATCATTTTCTTCTTTTCTTCTTTTCAGTTCTCATTCTTTCTTTCTTTTGAAAATTTCACTCTTCCCATTCATCATTGTTATACTTAGGATATACTTCAAGTATAAGGGGGGATGAGTGTACATGGGTGTTCAATCTTTGATCCCCTCATCTATCTCCTCAACTTTTGACATTCTCTCTATACTTAGGGATATTTTGCCCTAAGTTTAGGGGGAGACAATCTGGAAAACTGATTGGTTGATTTCCACCCTTGATCCCTATTTGTGTATAGTCTACTATATTGGATTATTTGATCTTGAGTATGGGGGGACGGTCGAATTCCTATTCGTTATTCAATTGTAGTATAGACTTTCCTATACTTAGAATGAGTTATGTCTTCCTTTTATCTCTTATCTACGAGGACATAACTCAAGCTAAGTATATATACTTTGTATATGTTTTAACCATAACTCGTACATGCGTATTTTCAATAATATGGTTAATTAAAAAAACTAAAACACACATCTAATTCTCTGTATATATTTTTGTCCTAGTTGATCCTGATTCGACATTAGAAGTATATTGATTATTCCTCAATAATCGAACACTTTTTTCTATTAATATTGCATACATGATTCCATCCATAAATCCGGAACCCTTTCCATCACTTATATATATATATATATATATCCGGTCCCGAGATAGGACCGGGAGGATTTCTATCTATCCATCCATCAAGAGGAAAGGGGAGGGCGGTGGGTGGGGGATTTCATTGTGACGATGGAAATAGGTAGATAGCCTCGAAAGAGGATGAGACCTCATAGATATTATAGGGTAGAGTCTCTCTCTTCCTTGCGTTAGTTAATGCTTGTTGAATTACTTGGGGAAGGGATCCATGCTGGCTAGAACCTTTCCACTTCCATAGTTTATCCTAAAGACAGTTCGCTTTTCGAGAAAAGGAACTAAATTGACTTCTGAGGTAGGTCAATACCTTTATCAGATTCACAATGCAGGAAACGAGAATCCCTTCGAACTCAACCTTAGTTATCATTCGTGCACACATCAACTTTCACTCTCTAACTTTGCAGAGCAATCAAAAAAATCAAGAAGAAACATGTTAAAAATGTTTTGCAAAATAATTCAAAAATGGTTGGAAAATCTCTTTGAAAAATCTTTTGAATATTGTTTGGAAAATATTTTATAAAATTATTTCAAAACTTTGTAAAAATGTTTTATTTGTAAAAATTTCTTTTCTTTGTTTGAATAAAATATTTTAAATATCTATTTGCAAATGATTTTGAAAATAGTTACAAAAATATATGGGAAACCCTATGCATATTGTTTGAAAAATCAATACAAAATGATTTTCAAATTTTGTAAATATTTAAAAAAAAATCATCAAAATTATTCTTGCAAAATAAAGTTTTCAAAATGTTTGTAAAAATGTTTGCTATTTGTTTTGAGAACCCTGTACATATGTCAAATAAGTAGAAACCCTTTACAAATCATGTACATAAGACATGTAAATACCTTATGTAAATTCTCTATCTTAATCTTGTAAATAATAAATGTACTCACATGTAAATATCTACACATAATTATTTGCCAAAATTGTATATTTTTGAAAAATCACTAAAAACTTACAAAAGTTTTCAAAAATTACATAAAAATTTGCAATACCTTTTCAAAACTCCATAAAAAGTTCAAACTAAAAAAAGATATCACAAAAATATTTTCTGCATTGTGCATAGCATTTACATTTTTAGGATTGATAATGATAATTGAACAAGTCTAAATAAAATCCGAAGATCAGAGCTTGGTTGGACCCGAATCCACCTAATCACAAGAACCTTATAGGAACTGGAATTGAGGCGCTTCAAGTCTACTAGACTTAATTCTTTGATACTGCGAGACTAGGTTTAGTGTCGTTTTGACTACCTAAGTAGAATATTTTTGGAACACATGCATGACTCATGTCAGTTGTGATCTAACTTGAACATTTTCACCTTGCACTTTTCTGAACTCATATGAAGTTGTAGAGGGTTGGATTTGACGGCATGAGACACAAGCCAATGGAAACATTAGAAGTCACACATTTGTGGCCATTGTACCCCAACCCGATCCGATAGCCATGAAGTCTAATGACGGAATGTTGTGGGTTGCAATAATGCTTCAAAAGAGGGATAGTCTACTGGCTCAAGAGGAAAAAATCCTGATGTAAATGCTGCTTTATATAGTATTCAAAAAATATAGATGGGCTAAAGTCAAAGAAAAATCAATACCCGTTGGAGAATGTACACATTCAATAAGCAAGCTTGAGTTTTAAAGTTAAATTCATGTGAGCTTGTATCTAGATGACTTGGCTACACTGGTCAAGCATCCTAGGATAGGTAGATATACTGGCTACCACCCATTCTCTTCTCCACCTCCTCTTCTTAAGTTGGTTGTACTTGAACTTAGAAGGGAAAACCCTGCTTCTCGAGGAAAGAGTTATTGAATTGGGGATTAGGGTCACCATTTTGGAGAAGACTGTTTTTTATCGCTTTAGTTGAGAGGTGCAACATATCACACACACTGTACAAGATATACTCATAGTCATAAGGAACTGCATATGACATCGATTTGTTCTAATCTGACTTTTGTGGAGATTTGGGCAGAGTTTTATGGATTTCAAAGGCTGTTGTATTTCAAGTCTAGTTCTCAAATAAGATCCCGACTAAACTAACAATCCAAAGGTCTGATTGAGCTCCAAACTTTGATATTATGAAGACAAGTTCAAAAGTTAAAATCAATCCAAGTTATTTCTTTTTCTTTTCATATTTTCTTTCCTGCATTTATAGGCATAAATGTTTGCTAGGACTAACATAGGAAAGTAATGGGGGTGATGAATCTCTATTTTATCACTTTTATTCTTTCATTTCGGTCTTAAATCCCTAGCTCAATACATGCATATAACATTAATTTATCAAAATAAACATCTGCTAATTTATACAAAATATTGTATCAAATACTAAATATTTATTGTACTTAAGTCCATATAAAATAATAAAGGAAGAAAAGAAAAATAAATGAGACATCATTCGTGTTGAGTGACCCTAGACCCCAAGACCAGTCATCATGATGACTTGGTCGGCAAGGAATATAATAGGGTGAGATAGGTAGATGAATTGTACAGAAAAGATACAAAACCCTAAGTCTTAATTCATCAATGATAACTTTTTGGCACCTATTTTATTTAATTGATTTTATACCTCAAATCAATAAACTTTGTGCATGAATATTGTAGATAAAAATATCAACAAAAATACAAAATTAAGTTCACTGAAAAATAATGCACATTGTGCTTGGGACACACAGAATAAAAAACCAAAATAAAAACTTCATAGACATGTATTTTCTCCATACTGTATAAAAATGGACAAAATCACCTTTAATTGTATATAACTTTTAATAAGCTATTTAATAAATGTGGTTTCATTCAATTTGGAGCTAAGGCGCAAAGGTTAGATTTTGGGCCCATATCAATATACCCTATATATTTTAATCATTATATTAATTCTTTGTATATCTCAGATTCTTTTATTTTTTATAAAATTATATATATTATTAGAAATGTATGAATTAAAGTAAAATCATTAAAATAAAATAAAAAATAAATAATGTGTTTCAACACATGGGTAAAATATACATGTATATACCTATAATGTATATAGACCTAATTAATTAAGTGTATATGCAAACTCGGAAAAATTTAATAAAAATCTCTAAATGTGTATACAAAAAAACAAAAATATATAAATAACTGAATAAAATAATAAAATAGAAAATAGAAAGAAAATACCAAAATACATGTATTTATACATATGATTTACATGTAAATATTAACTTGTGATAAAAAGCCTAAAAATAAATAAAAATACGCCTAAAATACTACCTTAAATTAAAAATATTTTTTATTTTTAATAATAATTTAGTTAAATCATTTACTTTTTATTTTACCAATAATTTCTTCCTAGGATTTTTCTAGTTGGTTCACGTGGACCAACTAGTGAGCTCCATGTGTTGACCCCGGTCAACACTCTCCCTCTCTCTTCCTCGAGCTTCGATGTGTTAGAGTTTTCCTCCATTTTATCTGCTCAACTTCATGACACTCTAGCTTGGCATGATGTACGATACATAGAGATTGCACATCTAGGATTCCTGCCACGGCGAAAAATCCAATTGATCGTCCTTGATTCATTCAGATATCTCTATAGAAGATCCTCATTTCTCAGCCTATAAATAAAACCCTCCAACCTTCTTCTCAAGTTTGATCATTCTTCATTCTCTCTTAGCCTCTAAAAGCCTGTGCAATCAATTCTTTGTGGTGACAACTTGAGATCTGAAGGTTTTGCAGCGAGGAGGAGGCACATAGGAGTGATCCATCATCAACGCCAGAGGAGCTCCGATGGTGGTTCTACTTCGTCGACCCATGGCTGACTGAAGGCCTTTATCTTCCATCATTAGGTAAATTTCTTAGTTGTCTTTTGATTCTTACAGTTAATTTCAGGTCTAATCAACTTGTTAGCTCTAATTTTACGAATCCCCAAATCTCGAATCTCAAGTTCCAAGGGAATTCATCGTCATCCGACCATTAACTCCCCTCGATCTTCACCCCAATTTGTTCCTCATCGAGTTCTCCATCGATCACCCATCATTTCCACCCTAGATCCATCTTGGATCTGGGAATTGAGCTCTAGTCCATCGCCCTTCACAGGAGCACCATCTCTATCACATTCGCGTCCCCTTTTTGCCTAACCCTTCGGTAGAAGAATTAGTCCTCAAACCAGGGAATCTTTTTATGTAGGATTACACCCAAGAGACCTATCTGGAAATTCATTGAGTACTTGGAGCACCTCCAGATTGTCAGGAGTTGCCTTAGCTCTCCGGTCAATCTCGACCTCACTAAACGCCACCTGTACAAGTGGAGTGCCAACAAGGCTTGTCGGAGCAGTGATCCACCATCAGAGCGAGAAGATACAACAAATCAAAAGTCATCGACCGCTTGTTCATTCCGATTTCTTCCAGACCCCTTATAGGACATCTAATCATGAAGAAGACCCAGATCTAATTTAGGCCATTAAATCCAATTAAAGCGAAGTCTGACAAGGACCCTTGGATCAACTACGTGGCACGACGACAACTGTTGGATGAAGGTTCGATAAGTTGGGTAATTTGAAAACCCCTCCACACGTTTTTCTATTTTATAAATTGTCATGCAATATTTAAATCACGTTCAAAACTTGTGGATTTTTTGCTTGTATGCACTTAGTACTTGTTAATGTTGCATATCAGTCTACTGCCATGTCACCTCACGTGGACACCTACATAAGGTGAAATTTTGCTGGCTTGCCCTCCCAGGTTTTGTAATTTATATTTAGCATTTAAAATTAAGTTAATGTTCAAACCTTTGGGATATTTCACACATGTGCCCTTGTCTTTTATTTGACTGCAAATATGCCCCTGTCAACTTGAATTAAATTTATTTTTGCAATTTTATTTGTTAAAAATAACTCATGTGCTCATTTAATCCCGCGAAAATTATAAGTGACTTAAATCATTCTTGTTCATGTTAGGTATTGGATTTTGGTATTTATTTAATTTTTCCATTTATTAAATTTAGTTTAGATGTCATTTATTCCCTGTCTAACTTAAAAAATTCAAAAAAGATTACAAAAGATTTTCCAAAAATTCTAAAAAGTTAAAAAACTTTTCGAAAAATTCCAAAAAATTACCTACTATTTATTACCTCATTGTCTACTTCCACGCCAAAAATTACAAAAACCCTTGTTAACTCTAAAAAATATAAAATATTCCCAAAAATCTAAAAATTATTAGTTTTTTTATGTTTTTATATATACTATCTTCTATCTCTAAAAATTTATTTTGAGAATTTTTTAAATTATTCCCTATTTTAACTTTCAAATCAAGTCGGCCCTATTCAACAGTCCCTATTTTGCCTTATTTCGGAATCTAAATATACAAAAAAATTGCAAAAATACCCCAAAATATTTAAAACAGCAAAATACTTGAAAAATATAAAAAGATTTTATTTGGGTATTTTGACTAATTTTATCTATAGTTTTAAATAGTATACCTATAAAGTGTATATATATATATAAAGTACAATACATTCCTTAGATTATTATTAAGTATTATAGATATTATAAATATTATAAATATATTTTAAACCCATAAAAAATTAAAAAGGACTAATCTTTTGGATTATATGAAGGATATGGGAAAATCCTTAAGCACATCACGAAAGCGTGAGGATCGCATCGAATGCGATCGGGAGCGACTAGTCGTACTAGTTTCTCCGGACAGCGGAAATTTTTTAAAGCGATGAAACCACATGATCCAAGAATATTTCTCTGGTTGTTTCATCTAAACCACAATTAGGTATTAAGGTTACCTCTTGAAGCGTGGTTGTGATCGAGTCTCTAAACAATGAGACCTCCCGTCTCAAGTCCGATCCGACATAGTAGACGCTTGCGAGCGTTTTGATGAGATGCATGCTCCTCACAATCCATGTTGATGATCCAAGGAACGAATCTCTTGATCTCATCATACAAGATCCAACATCTTCTTCATGAATGAGGCGCACCAAAGGAGACGGAGATCCACGAGCAAACAATCCGACAACATAACGATGATGCTGTAGCAATGGTGACTCTCTATGGCTCCATGGTGGACAACCACAATGAGAGAGAGAGACTTGGCATGTAGAGAATGAGATAGAGACATTCTTGAATTTGTATATCTCAAAGAGAAAGGGGTGCCTTTTCTTTTATAGGATTTTGGGAGTCCATGGATCTCATGAAGGATATTGTGAATCCTTAAGCGCATCACGGAAGCGTGTCGATCGCATCGTATGCAATCGGAGCAACTAGTCGTACTAGTCGCTAGATGCGGTGGAAATTAAAATTTTTTAAAACAAAAGATGAAACCACATGATCACGAGAACACTTCTCAGATCGTTTCATCAAACCACCAAGTATAAGGAATACCTGTTGAAGCGTGGTTGCGATCGTGAGATCCCAAACAAGAGATCCTCCTATATTAAGTCCGATCCACGAAGAATGCACTTGCGGGCGCGATGATAAGTCACGTTCCTCCCCGCAATCCTCGATGAAGATCCAAGCAATGGATCCCCTGATTTCGTCACACGAAATCCGTCGTCTTCCTTTAGAGCAAGTAGCCCCGAAGAAGAAGGAGATCCACGAGCCGTCGAAGGTGAAGGCAAGATGCTCTCCTCCTCTATACACAAAGTGGACGACCACTTGAAATTGAGAGAGAGCCTATTCGATAATGAGAGAGAGAGTTGTAACCTTGTACAACTCTTAGAAAATGTACTTTGGAAGGCTACCCTAGCCCTCCTTTTATATTAATTTAGGATCCAATGGATCTCAATCCATGGGACACATGGATCCAACGGCCAGGCTTGGTCCATGTAAAATCAATGGCTATAATTATTGTTGGTTAAAACCAACAAAATTTATTTATGATTAAATTAAATATATGTTGCAACATTATCAACACATTTTTAATTTAACATAAATAAGTTAGTTGAGAGATTAATCATCATAATAAAATGGAGATAATATTGCCTCCTAAAAACAATGGTGGCTTTATTTCTCCTTTTTATTATATTACATTATCTCTCAATTATCACAAAAATATCCACCAAATTAATTCCAAATTAATTTGTGAATATTTCAATTATGCCATTGAAAATTATGTGAAATTCACAACCCAAACTAATTTGTAAATTACATTTCCAATTAATTAATTAATGTGAATACAATCCACACTATTAATTAACAAATGCTATTTACATAAATTCTCTCTCTTCAATATATGTATATTATAAATCATATTTATAATACACAAATATTATGGATAATATTATCCACATTCTCTAATCCTTGATAATTAAATCCCATTTAATTATCTTAGATAATCATTCTCACAATATAAATCATATTCATATTAAGCTTGATAATTAAATCTCAGTTAATCATCAGGTTCTTCTTGCTTGGATATCAAATGAATTATTCTTGAACCCTTTCAAGAATAATGTGCTTTCCCTGCAGATCCTTGGAGATAAGGACATGGCGATTGTATTATTCTACGTATAGTGACTTGGATATTGAGATCTTATCTCAAATACAGATCTTACGAACCTCCCATAGATGCTTGATTAAATCAAGACCGCAAATCTAATCTTCTCATTGAATCTGAATCTCATTCAGACCAATGTCCAATACTTGGACTAAGATCAGATTGCTTCTCTACTGGAAGGAGTCACTAAAATCCAGACCTGTTTCATCACTCCCTCGGAATGGAAGCATCATGGATATACAATCGTTTATGATCACATCACCCTCAGGTATTCCCAATACCTGTTCATCCTACATACTGGAAGACCCATGGTCAAACCAAAGATCAAGATCAATTTTACACTCTCTTCTTCAGGGTTTGATCACTAAATTTCTCATTTGATCATTGGGATCTGGTATCAATCATATACTTTCCAAAAGCATATATCATACCTAGGCCTAGATCATATACTTTCCAAAAGTATATATCAAACCTACAAATTCAATCAAGCTTCCAAAGCGAGACGACCGTGCACGGAATTTGATTCCTCCCAATATCTCATGAGTGAGCTAGTGTCTTCTGGTTCAGTAATGAACCTGTATGATCCCTTTGAGAGATCGTATTTCTCATATGCCCTTACATGCACACTAGTGCGCCGGTGTATAGACCTTGGTTAGGTCATCAACCTATTGGTCTGCCAAATGTGCACCCTCAGACATATAGTAATACATCTGTCTCCGGTCAGAGGATGCGTGCCTATGCTGTGACAGCATTCAACATAGGACTTAGGTTATCTCGATCTCGTTAAGTCAACCCTTTGACCTAACTAATCTGACACCTCCGAATCTCTATTCCTATGCAGAGGACCTACATCAAGAGGTCGGTCAGATATCAGCCTATGTGAGAAAGGATTGCCATCTCCTACTCAGGCTAGAGATCACATCTTAACAATCATTTGACGGTGCTTGATGAGTCCTCAATCTAACTCTAGATATTCATCCAAGCACCAGCCTCTATGATTCAATAATTGAATCAACAGCTGTATAATTATTAAGATAGCCATGGTACATAACCCTAATTGTACAGAGGGACCTATTATGCAAATTATTTATTCTTCATTTCAGATCAGGGAATGATATGTGCAATAACCTTTATTGCATAATGGCTCGCCGTGGGCTCACATGTCCAACAATCTCCCACTAGCCCAAAGAGCCATTAATGAGCTAATCATTTAAACCCACACTCATGTGACAATCATAGGCTATTTAGAAAATAGCTAGGTAAGATGATCAGTCACTCTGTTCCTACGAGACTATGCCAAGTCCTTTTACGGCACTTGCATATCCCCAGTAACAGTGTTCGCATCCTATGCGAATGTTGCATCTAATGCAACCAATACTCAATCTAGTCAAAGCAGTTATAGTGTCCTTTACACTATTGCTCAATAACTATTATAACCAGTATTTTCACAATCCTTATCAGAATACCCTTATTCCTGGAGATCTCTATCTCCTAAGGAATTCGCAGTTAAGACCTTTTAGATCTCTATCTATAAAGTCAAGCTTTTGAAGATATGACTTTGAGATCTCTATCTCAAAAATCTTGTCATCTATGAAGATTTTGTTATTACTGCAATCAAGTATTTTCTCTCTCCATAATAGGATTAGCAACACTTTACTACTCCCACTGCATGGCAGATATCTGGCTTTTGTACACATTTAGCATACACTTAGCTTCTCGTAACTGATGCACAGGTGCAAGCAGTTCTAGCATTCACTTCCTCAACTCTTTGAGGTGTTATCCCTTTAGATAGGTCAGTACCAAATCTCAAGGGAAGGAAGCCTTTCTTGGAATTTTCAAGAATGGAATATGTCCAAGGTGTACTACAAATGTGACAGTCCCAATACCCTCTTTTCTTTGCTTTTGAACAACTTCAGGATTAAGATCTAAGAGGTATTCTTGAGACAATATCTCAAGGTATGGAATAGCCAGTCTGTAAAACATTTATTATCATCCTTATATCATTCCAAATGATTAGGATATTATCTATATTTAGCATGATGAACACAATGGCACTCCCACTAAGCTTCACATGGTTCATCAAGATTCTACCTGAAATCATAACATTTATAATTTCATCAAATCTTATGTAAGAAGCTTATTTGAGTCCACAGATGGATTTCTCTAGCTTTCACACCTTATTTTCCCCAATCATGAAGCCCTGGGGCTACTTCATTTGAATATCCTCATAGAGGTATTCTTTAGAGAAATGCAATCTTGACTTACACCCTGAAGATGCAATAGTCAAGTTTTGTAGCTAAGGTTAGCAATATTCTGATGATTTTAAGCATGGTTACCGAAGAGCAAGTCTCATCGCAAGCAATGTCTTCTCTTCCGATGTGTAGCTTATGGCTACGAACCGAGCTTTGAAGGTCTCTACCTTCTCATCAGGTTCCCTCTTCTGTTGAAGATCCATTTACACCTTTATGGGTCTTACTCATATAGGTGGATCCTCGAGGGTCCATATACAACACTGTATATGAAGTCTACTTTAGACCTTATTGCTAATATCCATCTTTCCATGTCATGATCCTTATGAGCTTTATCACATGAAGTCCAATCATCGACACATGGAATACATCCTCAAACTCATTTGAAGAGGTATTAGTGTTTCATCTTTAATTGTCCTTTTAGTTTCCGATTTCAGGAGCCTCATTATATTCACAAGATTAAATGAGTTCCTTCACTTCATTTTCATCTTGATTCTCAAAAATCTCAATCCTCCAAGAATCACATTCTCAGAGATGAGATCTTTTAAGAATCTCAAGGTCAAAAAGTAGGTATCCAATACCATCCTTTATTTTCCTAATGAAGTAGCACTCTCTAGTGCTCGATTCCAGCTTACATGCATGGAACCTTATTAAGGATGTATATTGTAGTCTCTACTACACATATATACCTGGAAACTAAGGGATAATTATGCTAAAATTCATCATGTCACACATGATCCAATTATATCTCCCTACAACTCTATTGAGTTCAGGTTTATCAGGAGGAGTAAGATAGAAATGATATTCACATCTTCAAAAGGTATTCTTTGAATTTTATCTAACAGGTACAAGCTACCTAGGTTAGATCAAATTTATTTCATTTTTCTTCAAACTTTGGTTCTAAACCAAAATTATGAAATCTTTGAACATTTCAAAGGTTTCTCAGGTGAAGAGAAGAAATCTCATATCATACATAATCATCAATAGATATCACATATCCATAATGTTTACTATGATATAGATGATCTACATACATCAATATGTATGAGATCTTGAATACCTCGACATCTAACACCATTCTCAGAGAAGGGTTTATTGGACATTTTACTTTGAATACAATATTCACAAGTGTGTAAGATTTGAAATATTAGACATTCTAAAGTTTTATATCTTACTAGTCTATTGATCAAATCAATAGACAATTGTCCAAGGCTTGATGCCAGATCATTGTCAAATGATCTTCATCCTCCTATTGATCTTATAAGGTTTGATTTTCAGTATTAGAAATCTTAATGAACCATTCATTAATTTCTAATTTTGTGGAGTCCACTAGATGTTAGATTACTATCTGAAATATTTCCATCATAACTCCTTATGATAGTTCTATCTCAGAATTCATGTTTATTTCCAACATTTAGAAACAAACAATGAGTGTACTCTACTATCTAGGTCATAGAGAAATTCTCCAAGACTAAAGGCTCTCCCACTGAGAATATGAAGTCTATCTATCCAACAGAGATTGCTGCAACAATTACAACAATATCCATGTAGATGACTACTAAACCTTAAGATCAAATTTCTAATCTTTTAATATATATATATATGCAACCAATTGCAAATGTCATTAGAAGATTGGGATACAATTGTCAGACTTTATCTTATGAAATAAGAAAGTCAGAGTCAATGATTAAATGTAGATTGTTCTGATGCTCTATCTGAGTCCTTCACTAAGGATTTTAAGCAGATTTGATAGTCATACTATCAACACATCAACTTGTTGCAGTATTGGCATTCATCCCAACTCTTTGGATGTCATATGGAAGTCACAGAAGTACAATCAACTCTTTGACTTTCCTTCTCACATGGGTCCGACCCATGCTTCCATTGCGCTCTCTTTATCTATAAACAACCCTTGTTCAAGACAAAGAATCTCTTATGTTGAATTGAAAGGATTTCAATGCAAGAGCATTTAAACATTTATACATGCTTCAGTAGTTCATACAATATGAATATTATGAAGCTTCATGAATGACTGGAGTATAGATAGTAGAATGATGACACTCATCATATCTACATTCATCTTAACTCTTGGAGACTTAGGTTCAGGTAGGTATTCAAACATTTTGAATACATCATCTCTTTCGAGCTACCATTCCGCATAATGCAGAGAACCATGTCACTCATGATTAAATGTCTAGAGTACATATATATGCCAAAATATCTTCTTTTATTTTATAAGGATTATTCGATAATTACGATCACCATCGACATGTCACTTCCAAAGTACACTCGACGAAAGGTCAAGACTATAGAGACATACAAACCCTAAGGTGATGTCTTATTGTCTTATTTAATTGTCATTCCTCATTATGTTGAGGAAACTTGCACATTGGAACCACATACATTGTGTGTTCAATTGCAAGTACAATATCTGGATCATGAGTCCAATCCAAGATATTTTACTGGTTATTATTGAGTATAATATCGGGTGGGTTTAATGAAGGATTATCTGATGTAGGAAATTTGCATAAGTGTATATATTTATATATATACATATTTTACTTTGATTTAGGATTTTTTTATATCAAAGTTGTCCTGCCTTGTCAATACTGAAAGTTCATTCCCTTAATCACTTTCAATGTAAGAGATATTCTTACCATTATATCTCTAGCAAGATCTGGGATCTCCTTTCCTATCTTTGTCACATCCCAATAATATGAGAACTTGCGACTCCGATAAAAAGAAGTGGGAACACATTCCGCCTTGCAAGTCCAACTTGCATTCCCAATTCGGTCTTTAACACCCGGGCCCACCACCCCTAAGATGATGTTGACCCGTTGCTAATTGAACCAACTGTCAACAGGATTAGAACTCGCTATGCGCAATCCAATATCGCCCCAATAATATGAGGACTCGATATTGGGGTCACTACGCATACGGCATTACTCTTTCGAGAAGCAAAGAACCCGATCCAATTAAATCATATATAGAATCTGTCACTTTGGATAGGCGTCTCCTATATATAACAACTGGCGACGGAATCCTTCGCCTTGACGGGAGACCATGTATGTCACTTATATGATCCTCCATCTCATATTCAAATTGTAATTAATTATCGTGAATCATATTCACATAATTAATTCTTCCCAGGGAAATACACATCTATTCATAATACAGTGTGTATTGGATATAATTAATTTAATCACATTAAATTAATCATCAATCCAATCATTAATCAACAAACATGTCTTTTATTTGAATAGTAGGTATATTCTCAAAGTACGTATTATTCGAATTTTAATAATTAGAAAAATACACATTGACTTTCTCCGGCATTATACAGTCTATACCCGCTGTCATGGCCAGTACCGATGAGAGTGGGACAGACCACATACGTTGCAACCCGCGACCCCAATGCTCTCCGACTAGGCACCATATTCACCTCGAAAAAGGATAATACCAGATAGATCATAATGTACTTTGAGATGCTCATCGATTTTTCAACCGAAATTATACCATATAATATACATCAAAATAATTTTGATTATATTATAAGGAGATTTGCTAGACAAATCCCCAATCCTATTCAAGAAAGAGGGTTTTTCATGTAAATGTTGTGCTACAACTATTGATGGTTTTTTCATGAAATCGATATTTGTTGATGGATTCAAATCAACCAATGATCAAGATTAATTATCTTATCATTGTGGTTTAGGCAAATGTCAATCAATGAAATTATCTATTTAAATATTTCACAAATATTTATCACTAATTATCCCAGATAATTAACAATTAATTTTCATCATGATGATTGAATGACTTATCACAAGGTTCAAGATCAAAAAATGTTAATTTCCAGCAGTGACCCCCAATCACTAAAATTAACTTATCTTGATCAATTTAAATCCAAAAAATACAAACTCAGTTTTCAAAGATTACCTATTTGATTTATTAAAGAATCCATGTGATAATTTACGCATTTCGAGGCGGATTAAAATCGTAATTATCTCATTAATCACGTTGAAATCCGCAGTTCCCGCAACAGTGGATATATGCATATTCAAAATGCCATATCTTGAGCAAATGAAGTCCAAAATTCACAAACGCAAATCCTATGGTTTCCTTAATTAATGGGGAACAAAATCCAATTGAAAATTTCGTGTTTAAACATTTTAAACAGTACTGAAAAATTCAATTAGACATAGATGCGAAAATTGAAATGCAGTAAAAATTTCGCAACCCTTTCAAGAACCAAATCGTCTAAGGTCTATGGATCATATCCAAAACCTTATTCGACCTACGGCTCTGATACCACTTGAAGGATATTGTTAATCCTTAAGCGCATCACGGAATCGTGTCGATCGCATCGTATGCCATCGGAGCAACTAGTCGTACTAGTCGCTAGATGCGGCGGAAATTAAAATTTTTTAAAACTAAAGATGAAACCACATCATCACGAGAACACTTCTCAGATCGTTTCATCAAACCACCAAGTATAAGGAATACCTCTTGAAGCGTGGTTGTGATCGTGAGATCCCAAACAAGAGATCCTCCTGTCTTAAGTTCGATCCACGAAGAATGCACTTGCGAGCGCGATGATGAGTCATGTTCCTCCCCGCAATCCTTGATGAAGATCCAAGCAATGGATCCCCTGATTTCGTCACACGAAATCCGTCATCTTCATTTAGATCAAGTAGCCTCGAAGAAGAAGGAGATCCACGAGTCGTCGAAGGCGAAGGCAAGATGCTCTCCACCTCAATACACAAAGTGGACGGCCACTTGAAATTGAGAGAGAGAGAGAGCTTATTCGAGAATGAGAGAGAGAGAGAGTTGTAACCTTGTACAACTCTTAGAAAATGTACTTTGGAAGGCTACCTTGGCCCTCCTTTTATATTAGTTTAGGATCCAATGTATCTCAATCCATGGGACACATGGATCCAACGGCCAGGCTTGGTCCATGTAAATTCAATGGCTATAATTATTATTGGTTAAAACCAACAACATTTATTTATGATTAAATTAAATATATGTTGCAACATTATCAACACATTTTTAATTTAACATAAATAAGTTAGTTGAGAGATTAATCATCATAATAAAATGGAGATAATATTGCCTCCGAAAAACAATGGTGGCTTTATTTCTCCTTTTTATTATATTACATTATCTCTCAATTATCACAAAAATATCCACCAAATTAATTCCAAATTAATTTGTGAATATTTCAATTATGCCATTGAAAATTATGTGAACCCAAACTAATTTGTAAATTACATTTCCAATTAATTAATTAATGTGAATCCAATCCACACTATTAATTAACAAATGATATTTACATAAATTCTCTCTCTTCAATATATGTATATTATAAATCATATTTATAATACACAAATATCATGGATAGTATCATCCACATTCAATAATCCTTGATAATTAAATCCCATTTAATTATCTTAGATAATCATTCTCACAATATGAATCATATTCATATTAAGATTGATAACTAAATCTCATTTAATCATCAAGTTCTTCTTGCTTGGATATCAAATGAACTATTCTTGAACCCTTTCAAGAATAATGTGCTTTCTCCGCAGATACTTGGAGATAAGAACAGGGCGATTGTATTATTCCACGTATAGTGACTTGGATATTGAGATCTTATCTCAAATCCAGATCTTACGAACCTCCCATAGATGCTTGATTAAATCAAGACCGCAAATCTAATCTTCTCATTGAATCTGAATCTCATTCAGACCAATGTCCAACACTTGGACTAAGATCATATTGCTTCTCTACTGGAAGGAGTCACTAAAATCTAGACTTGTTTCATCACTCCCTCGGAATGGAAGCGCCATGGATATACAATCGTTTATGATTACATCACCCTCAGGTATTCCCAATACATGTTCATCCAGCATACTGTTTACTCCGAAAATCGGTGGTCTTAAGTTCCTCACAAGGCGGGAACTTAGTCGCTGAGTCGACCACACAAAATCCGGAATAAAACAACAATTAACCCACAATAAAGTATATGCAATGAATATCAAAAATGTGGAGTTAAAATTTATTATAACTCTACATGCAAATGTGTATAGGTGTAAGAACAAGTAGAGGTCGAACACTGGGAGGCGAAGGGAATGTATGGTGAAATTGATTGTTCAATTATTCAATTCAATGATCATGTCCATTTTTTATTGTTTTTGTGGGTTTTTTATTTTCTTTTTTTTATTTGTTTTTGGTTTTTATAATTTTTATTTTGTTTTTATATTTTATATATTTTTTTGTTTTTATAAATATTCTTTTTATTATACAATATACAATATAGATATATATAAAGAGACATACATAAGAGACGAGAGAGAGGAAATATAAGGATATATAGATATATTCAAAATATATTAAATATCATATTTTTAGGAATTTTATATTTTTCTAATTTTTATGTTATTTTTCCTCTGGAATTTTGCTAATTTTTATGTATTTTCAATTCAAAAAATGTCCCTAATAAGGGACTAATTAAATAGGCCGCAAATAATTTGGGTTTTAAAATATGAAATAAGTCCAAAAATAACCCAAATTAATTTTACTACATAAATAATAATATATACAAAATTATAGAATAGGAAAACATATTTTTGGTATTTTTAAAGAGTTTTATATTTTTTTAGGATATTGGAGCTTCTTGAAATTTTTATATTTTTCTTTTTCTATTTTTAGGGTTTTTCATTTTCTGGACTCAACATATTATAAATATACCATATATAATATTCTTGGGATTTTTCAAAAAAAATTATAATTTTTTTCTTTTTTTTTGTAAATTAAACAGTGCACAAATGGCTTCTTTTTCATTTTTAATAATTAGGAAAAATGCCAAAATGTGAAATAAAATGTGGGCGTGCAAGAGCATCACATAGAACATCTATATTAATTTTCCTGGATTTTTAGAAGCACAATGGGTATTTTTAATAAATACATAAAAGACACAATAATAAAACAGCCTAGCAGGGGTATTTTTGCAAATAAAATAACTTCAAGGGGTCACAGTGCAAAAACACCAAAATATTTTAGCGTGTTCTGCAAATTTAAGGACTAAAACTAAATAAGAAAACCCGCCAGGGCCCCCTTGCAATTTAACCATCACGTGGGACTACACGTGATCCGCACCCACAGGGACCAAAACGCAATTTCAGAAACTCTAAGGTCCTGGTTGCAATTTTTCACAAAAATAATACACTGAAGATTTTATTTTATGGACTAAAGATAAATATGCCAACGTACAGGGGGACTTGTGCAATTTTACCATCTCACGTGGGACGACACGTGAGGTGACGTGGACTGGACCCAAGTGTAATATGAAAAACAATACAGGGGGTACATGCAAAATGTCCACATTATTCACAACGTAATATTTAATTTACAATATTAAACATTAAATAGACAAAAAGGCGGGGGTACAAGTGAAAATTACCCCCAAAGGCGCTGGATCTGACGGTTGAGCTTCGTGACTTATCTACGTGGCGCCTCCACGTGAGTCGATGCCGCTTCGCCGATGAAAGGTTCGGATTAGATCACCCGAGGTGATCTGACGGTCTGAGAGCAGCTCCATCGGACGACTGTCACTCGAACTGGGGCCTTGATCTTCATCCAAGGGCAGGGAGCTAGCGTGGAAGAACAAGGAAGAAAGCTCTTCGGGGCGAGCATCTTCCGCCTAGATCTCGCTCCTCCGCCGGTCGTCGCTGTACCTGAAGGTCCCAGAAGCTTCCTGGCAGGTTGCTTAATCTGCTGGAGGTGCTGGATCGGACCGAAGTACCCTGGAGCGCCGCCACAAGCTCGAAGAAGAAGCGGAGCTCCAGGTACCTCCGCCCGATTTTGATTCGTCTCCTGCCCTGTTTTAGCTCGCCTAACCTGCACAGAAAGGTAGAGGGGCTCGAGGTCTCTCTGCTCGACCTGGGGTTTGAAGCTGAAAGCAAGGGGATGATGATGGGCAGAGAAGCTCCGGCGGGAGGCGGTGGAGGAGCTTCGATTCACGGATCCAGGGATGAATCCGGTTGCACATGGTGTTCTGGAGGTGTAGAAGATGGTAGGGAACGAGATGACGGTGTAAGGGCGGTCGGAGAACAACGGGGATATTGTGGAGAAGTCGCCGGAGCTGAGCTCCGGCGAACTTCGAATTACCTAAACTAAGCTAATCTATGAATCTAAATGCGAAATAAAATGCAGAAATAAAATGCTGGAATAAAAATCTACCTAAAAATGTAAACACGCAGCTCTTATACCTGGAGAAACTCCAGGGAGCTGGACGGCTGCCGGAGCGCCGCCGTGGGTGCAACCACCACCATCTCCAGCCGATTCAAGGTGCCGCCGGCATCCTCCTGTCACGAGGAGCACACCTGGGACTGAATGCAAGGAAGAAAATGGGTTGGGGCTGACCAAAATTGAAGAGAAGGCGGTGGTTCTTTATTTATAACCAGAGTGGCGCACTCTAATTGACCGGGTCGTAGCGGCGCATCGGCGATATGTACAAGAGATCCAGGATCACGGCGAGAATCTTGGATGATCAGAGAACATTTTTCATTGAGTATTCGAGGGCGATGGATGACAGGGACGTCCAAAAAAAAGGCATGAAAACCTGGGACTTGATGGATCTGACGGGAGTAAGAGGCGCAGGGGGAAGTTGACCAGAGGTCAACAGTCCCTGGCCTCTGATTGGCCCACGTCAGACCAAACTTGACCCATTTATTTAACGTATTAAATGAATTAATTAGATTTTATTTATTGAATAAAAAATGTTTATTAAATACTGTAGTATTTATTTATGATTTTTATTTATTTTTTTGAAGTATTTTATTACAGTTTTATTAAAATAATGTACTTTTAAGTATATTCATATGTATTTATTTTTATTTTGTTTATTTTTAATTTTATTATTTTAGTTTCTTATTTTAAAAATTTATAACTTATTTTTTTGAGTATGATTATATTTTTTATTTAATATTTATGAGTTTATTTACATTTTTAAATAAATGTGTATATGTGTATGTCGGTATACTTATAGGTATTTTACCTATATATTATATATATTTTATTTATTTAATGAATTTTATTTATTTTTATTTTGGATTTGTATTTTTAATAAGATATATATAATGTATACATTATTATAAAAATATAGATGAATAAGAAAATAAAATAATTAAATTCCATTTTATTTATATACATATAGGGAGCATAGGTCTTTTGTCTATGTAGCCTGTAGACTTATTTTATTTTACAAACTCTCTTTGGTTTTCTTTTAATTCCAATATATACATGTATTATATACATTATTTACAAAATTTCTAAAAATATAAATTTATAGAAATAATAAATATTGAATAAAATGAATATTTAAATCAATCCTATATACAAGGTGGGCCAAAAACCTAACTTCTACAGATGAACTCCAAAAATTATGAAACCAATTTTATTAAATAGTTCTTGGAAAGCTATATACAATTAAAGATGGGTTTGGTGATTTGGAGTTTTTATTTGCAAGATATGGGTCTGTGAAGTTGAGATTTTGGCTTTTTATTTTGTGTATAAAATGTACTCTGAGTCTATTTTTACACAAACTCAATTTTGTATTTTTATTTACATTATTATCTACAACTTTTATGTAAAAAGTTTCTTTATTTGATGAATAAATAATTACGTACAAAATAGGTGTCGAAAAAGCATAAATAAATGAATAAAGAAATGACGTATTTATTGTATAATGGGCCCTTATCTCCCCCTACTTTATTCCTTGTCGACCAATTCCATGCTGGCCTTGGTCTCGGGGTTAGGGTCATAAAATATTTGCAATATTTTATTCCTTATTCTTTTATTCTCTTTATTCTATAATTTTGGCATTAAAAACCTTATTTTATGTACAATTAATACAATAAATCATGAATGCTATTATATACAAAATAATGCTATTTACATGCATTTGCTGGGGTTTTTAAGGCCAAAATGATAGAATAAAGGTGATGAAATGGAGATTCATCACCCCCTATACTTGCCTTTGCTAGTCCCTAGCAAATACTTATGCAATAAGTATAAAAAGAACAAAGAATAAGAAGAAAAGAAAAGGAAAAAATAAAGAATTTAAAGAATAAATTGAATTGATCATGATTATTAAACTCATCTGTACAAAATCAAAGTTTGGAGCTCAGGTTAGACCTTGGTGTGAGAATGTGTGTGGAACCTTGTCGGGAACCAAATTTAAAACCCAACAGCCTTCGAGAGTCACAGAATTTGGTTCAAATCAACTCAATAGCCAGGTCAGAACTAGCCTACATCATACGCAAACCCTTATGACTATGAAGCTGACTTGTACGGTGTAAGTGATGGTGGCTCTCCCCAACTGAAATGACAAAGGAACTGACTTCTCCAGAATGTCAATCCAATGATTCCATAATCCAGCCCTCTACCGTCAAGGAGCGGGGTATTCCCTTCTAAGTTCAAGTGGCATCCGACTCAAGAGGAGGGGGTGGACAAAAGAAGAATGGACAGTAGCCAGTGTAGCTACCTATCCTGGGATGCAAGACCAGTGTAGTCAAGTCATCCAGTTGCAGGCTCACATGGTGTAACTTTGATGCTCAAGCTTGCTTATTTTTTATACAACATATGTACATACTCCGGCAGGCACTTTTATTTTTATTTACAAGCCTGTCCACTTTTTTGGAGTTTTTCTTTTTCTCCTTTTTTTCAACATACTATGTACAGCAGCATTTACATAAGAACTTTTTCCTCTTGAGCCAGAAGACTATCCCTCTTTTGAAGCTTTATTGCAACCCACACTCTCCTGTCATTCGACTTCATTGAAACTGGACCAGGTTGGGGTGCACTTCCCTCCCTAGATGAGGACGAATGGTTCCACTCGTGTGCGTCTCAGACTGGCAAATCCAACCCCCTCACCACTCCAACTGAGTTGAGTCAAGTGAAAGGTGCAAGTGTCCAAGTTAGGTCACGGCCGACAAGAGTCATGAGTGTGTTTCGAAAAGTTCTAGTTAGTCCACTGAGGTGACTTGAAGCCAGCCCTGCTTTCTCAAAGAATTAAGTCTGAATAGACCTGAAGTACCTTAAACCTAGTTCCCATAAGGTTCCAGTGCAGTTAGGTGCAGTAAGGTCCAACTAAGCTCCAATCTTCGACTCTATTGGACTAGTTCAATCATCAATACTCAATCAAAGAATATAAATGCTATGCAAATGCTATTTACAAATATGCAAAGAATAATGCAATTTTTCAAAGAATTTGAAAGCAAAGAGAAAAAAATTACACAAAGAATTTTTGTAAATAAAAGAGTTTTGGCACTCAAATTATAAAATATGTACAGCTATTTACACGGGCATGCCGCTTTATTTTACAAGACTTAGATAATTTACAGGTTTTAACAAAGTGATTTTATTTAGGTGTATATACAATTGATAAAGAATTTTATGTAATTTATTTTATTATTTATTTATTTTATTATGATGCTTTTTATTCCTCAAATTTATTTGAAAATTAATTTGAAAACTATAGTACAAAATAATGTTTGCAAATATTTACAAACATTTGAAAGCCATTTTGCAAAGATTTTTGCAGACACTATACATTTTCACAATATTTTTACAAAAAAATGTTTTCACAATCATTTGAAAATAGGTTTTCAAATATTTTATTTCATGCAAATAGAAAAATTTTGCAATCAAAATATTTTTACAAAGGTTGAAAATATTTCACAAAAAGTTTTCCAAACAGTTCACACTATTTTTCAAATCATTTTGCAAAAGTATTTTTAACCTGATTTATTAATCAGTATATACAAAAAGAATCTGAGGAATAAGAAGCCTTATTAATTAATTTTCAATGAATTATATCTTATTTTTAGCCATATTTATTAATAATTATACGAAAGTACGAGTTGTGGATATAGTATATACAGAGTATATACGACCCCCCTATACTTAGCTCGAGCTATGTCCTCATAGATCGGAAAAGAGAAAGAGAGGACATAACTCGTACTAAGTATAGAAAAGTCTATACTACGACGACTAAAAGAATAATAAAGGAAAGAATAACGAGATTAATGAATAAGAAAATGATTGTCCCCCCTATACTTAGGATCAAATAATCCTAAGTATAGCAGACTGTACACAAGGCAGGGAGGGCCATGGGTGGGAATAAACAGATCAAAGAATTAACAAATCAGGGGTGCACCCCCCTATACTTAGGACAAAGTACGTCCTAAGTACAGAAAACTGTCATAAAGGGGCGACACCTTTTATTTAGATAAAGAAATATGAAAAAGAAAAGAAGAAAAGAAGAGAAGATGAAACACTAGATATATGTAGATAGATGAAAAGATCATGGAGAATATACGCATCACTCCCCCTATACTTAGGGTGAGATATCCCTAAGTATAAGCAACAACAGGAGTGACGAAACTGAACAACGAAAGAACAACACGATGTGTGCCCCCTATACTTAGGACAAGGTATGTCCTAAGTGTAGACACAAAGATATGGCGATAGATCTGGGGCACACTAAAACATACGGAAGAAAGACTGAAAAAGTCAAAACACATATATACAAGTGGTGAAAAACTGGTGGAGTACAGGACAGTATCTGACAGGTGAATACCGTACTCTCGTCGTTGCCCTATGAGAACGATGACGCAGTCAGAAGGTGAAAAGACACCCCGATATTCAGTCATGTGGGTGTCGGCTGTCGGGGACAAACAGATCTGAAAGTAAAGTGGTCCGGGCCGGTAGCAGGAAGCAGTTAATCGACTCAGAAGGTCAGTATGAAAGAACGGAGCCGATACTATAAGATCGGAGGAAGAAAGAGCAGTACAGACTCCTCCAGTCAATCAGAGTCTCGATAAGATTTGGAAGATAGAGAGTAAGAGACATCGTGGCATTCGGTGGTCATGAGGTTGGAAGATCATAGGAGACACACCGAATACCGCAAGACATGGCTCAACCCTGCGAGGGTCGTCAAGGTGAGCAGGCTCAAAGGAGCCAGGAATCAGACCATAATCAGAAGACTTGGTCCCGTGATCCGCAGATCGGATACACAATCAGAGAGGGGACCAAGTTCACAACTCAAAAGACTCGGCTTCGTGCTCCAACAGACAGGAGATACCAGAAATGAAACCGAGTATCTACAAAGTGATGTACCCTCCCGCAGATAACCCTCAGGGAGTAGTACATGCTAGTCACTGAATAATCAGGAAAAGACTCGACCTTGCGAGGGCCGTCAAGGGGAGCGGACGCAAAGGCATCAGTGATCCATTAGATGGATCATCAGGTATGGTCTCGGTAGGCGACATATCGGCTACCAGCAGAAGAGACCAGAATGTCTAAAGAATGTGGCAGCGTCATGCAGATAACCCTCGGGGAATGTGCTGCCAGCTAGGCATGAAAATAGCAGATATCAGAAGGTCGACCTTGTGAGGACCGTCAAGGCGAGCGGACTCAAAGGAGTCTAAAGAGATGGGTCCCATGATCCGCAGATCGGATAGGCAACTCAGGATGGGACCACAGTTATATATATCAAACGACTCGGTTTCGTGCTCCGCAGATCGGAGACTCAGTCAGCATGGGAAACCGAGCGTAAAGAGAGTGTTACATTCTCCCGCAGATAGTCCTCAGGGTGTAATGCAAACTAAGCAGTGAAGTCTCAGAACGTGTCTCTACCTTGCGAGGGTCGTCAAGGAGAGAGAAGGCTCAAAGGAGCTGGATCCATCAGACGGATCCACAAAGAGTGTGGTCATGGTAGGCGATAGACAGCCTACCAGCAGAGGAGACCAACATAGCAATAATGTGTCATAGCCTTTCGCAGATAACCCTCGGAGAGCTATGAACCAAGCATGGAATAATCAGAAAAATGGAGCTCTGCCTTGCAAGGACCGTCAAGGAGAGCAGTCGGTCAGTTGGCCTCAGGCACCGACAAGTCGGGCATACGATCATAGAGGGAGGCCAATCAAGCATATCATCTGACTCGGTTCCGGGTCCCATCAAAATGGCGACCCAAGCAGTGGATGAAACTGTAGCCCTAGAAATTGTCGCATTCTCCCGCAGATAGTCCTCGGGGAGGAATGCGAGCTAGATCAGTGAAGGTCAAGGGGATGCTGGCTAGTCATCTCAGATCCTCGAAATAGCAATCAATCATTAATCATTCGGAGGGCATAAGATCAGGAGAGGGAGCAAATAATCAGGTCATTCACAAGATGTCCCTCAGGTCAATCAAATCTGGCTAAGATGGCACAAAAAATAGTCAGGAATCCTCTAAGTGCCAGGGTGGATTCGAGAGTCAGGAGATCAAGGATGGGTCAATTAGAAAGATGAGAGATCATGTAGGATCCGCACACCTTTATCAGGAGGTCCAAATCAGAATAATCAGTCAATCCTCAAAATCAGGATGGGTGGAACCTCAAGAGAGATAGATCGATCAATACTCATGAAATCATCACCAAGTCATCGCATCATATTACATCCTCAATCCGGTGTGCGAGATCTAAATCCTCAATAAAGAATCACACATGCGCTCTATGCATCATCAAGAATCCTCAATAAGCTTGTATGCATGTATCCAAAAGTAAAATCCACCAATTCAATCTCAGCATCCTCAACGTCATTGCCCCGACTTACACAAATAATCTGTAGACCTAATCCTCGATGCGGGCCTCATCAATATGCACAACATTCCCGGGTGAAGGGAGGGATGATACGGGGTACACGAGGAAGATGAATAAGAAGGGTACACAATGGGGTGGAGAAGCTGATTGAGCGTGCGTGCCAATATCGTGGATGGTAGAAGAGTGATACGGAGGGTACGAGGAGGGCGGGCGAGAAGATCGAGACATAGACAAAATTGGGTGTTCCACACAGGGCGGGAACACCGTCAAAATGGTGGTTCGAAGAGCAGGCTCTCTTCGAACCGGAGAAGATGGGGATGATACAGTGGATACGAAGAAGATGGTGGAGAAGATGTTGGGAATGAATGGACTTGGCGAAGAAATGATTGAGCTCAAGCGTCAATATCACGACTCGAAGCATATGAGGAGATATATATATAAGAGAGATAGAGAGACTCAAAGATGGAAAATGTATGACTCACACGATGGGACCGACTACTCTAGTAATGAATGAAAAACACAATGAACTCCAAGTCACAATCAATACACAAGGCAAACCCCCGATTCACCTACTCAACACAGTGAAGATCGTCAGGTGACGGTCATTTTTCTTTTCAGTTTTAGAGTGAGGTGAGAATCACAAAGTTGTACAAACACTTAGGAGGCTTGATGGGATTTGGACTCTACTCCTTAGTGCGTACGTAAGCAAGTTAAAACGCATACAAGGAGGGGGTTGCTCTCCCCAAGACAAGGAATCCATTACGTTTTATTATTAGGTCAATAGAGTTAGTAGTCCCGTTTTTATTTTAGTTATCACTGTTTTTGGGTATTTTCAATGCACGTGCCTATCGAGGTTCCAATTTCCATTAAGCATCCTAAATTGGAAAAAACAGAGAAAGAAGGTCGGAAAAGCTATGCAAGCCGGAAAACGATGATGCATGCCCAGTAAGAAGACTTACAATGCTTCCCAGCTCTCTCCATGCGGGATGCATAACAGAATTGAAACCTATGCTATATGCAAATGTAAGCCGAAGAAATCGCCCTAGGATAGTAACTGCTATTATCGTGAAGCACCATAAGTCGGTCACTTATCCTCAACCGAAGAGTCCGGTCTTGGCTCACCCCTCCTCTTCTCGACACATTCGAGTTCAGGAGTAGCGCTTGATGGGGCTCGCTCACGGAACAAGGGTTAAGAGATAAATGAACTGACTGTTTAGATTTGACTAGGTCCAAAACGCACTATAGGTACATGCAATTATATTAAGGTGTTTGGACCTAATCTACTCGATCAAGCAATTCCTAAGCTAGGGCTCATTCACACAAAGTAATAAAAATAAAATAAAAAGAAAAAGCGTGAGGCCCCCAAGGGAATAATCCCTCGGGCAATGGACCTCAGGAGTCGGAGTGTCTGAGAGTCCTGAATTATTACATGTCAAGTGTCACTCTCTCACATAAATATACAAATAAAAAATGCAAAAAATGAGACTGCCATCCAAAATCTCCTCAATCTGCCTTTGATGCTCTCTCCTGTTGGCTGGTGTAGAAAAGTCAACTCCGCCTCACTCGGCTGGTGTAGAAAAGCCAACTTCCTAGGAATTCCTCCTTCGCTTGGCGGTCCCTCGCATCAAAGGCAAATAAAGAGAGAGGGTCAGAACAGTCAATCAAATAATGTCAATAAAAATAAGAAGTCAAATGAACAAATATATAATGGACATGAGCAAAGAATTAAATAAATAAATAATCAACCATACAAAAACCGTTGCCTCCCCGGCAACGGTGCCATTTGTTTACTCCGAAAATCGGTGGTCTTAAGTTCCTCACAAGGCGGGAACTAAGTCGCTAGTCGACCACACAAAATCCGAAATAAAACAACAATTAACCCACAATAAAGTATATGCAATGAATATCAAAAATGTGGAGTTAAAATTTATTATAACTATACATGCAAATGTGTATAGGTGTAAGCACAAGTAGAGGTCGAACACTGGGAGGCGAAGGGAATGTATGGTGAAATTGATTGTGCAATTACTCAATTCAATGATCATGTCCAATTTTTATTGTTTTTGTGGGTTTTTTATTTTCTATTTTTTTATTTGTTTTTGGTTTTTATAATTTTTATTTTGTTTTTATATTTTATATTTATATTTTTTTGTTTTTATAAATATTCTTTTTATAATACAATATACAATATAGATATATATAAAGAGATATACATAAGAGACGAGAGAGAGGTAATATAAGGATATATATAGATATATTAAAAATAGTTTAAATATCATATTTTTAGGCATTTTATATTTTTCTAATTTTTATGTTATTTTTCCTCTGGAATTTTGCTAATTTTTATGTATTTTCAATTCAAAAAATGTCCCTAATAAGGGACTAATTAAATAGGCCGCAAATAATTTGGGTTTTAAAATATGAAATAAGTCCAAAAATAACCCAAATAAATAATAATATATACATAATTATAGAATAGGAAAACATATTTTTGGTATTTTTAAAGAGTTTTTATATTTTTTTAGGATTTTGAAGCTTCTTGAAATTTTTATATTTTTCTTTTTCTATTTTTTTTAGGGTTTTTCATTTTCTGGACTCAACATATGTATAAATATACCATATATAATATTCTTGGGATTTTTCAAAAACATTTTATATTTTTTTTCATTTTTTTGTAAATTAAACAATGCAAAAATGGCTTCTTTTTCATTTTTAATAATTAGGAAAAATGCCAAAATGTGAAATAAAATGTGGGCGTGCAAGAGCATAGAAAATCTATACTAATTTTCCTGGATTTTTAGAAGTACAATGGGTATTTTTAATAAATAGATAAAAGACAATAATAAAACAGCCTAGCAGGGGTATTTTTGCAAATAAAATAACTTCAGGGGGTCACAGTGCAAAAACACCAAAATATTTTAGCGTGTTCTGCAAATTTAAGGACTAAAACTAAATAAGCAAACCCACCAGGGCCCCCTTGCAATTTAACCATCACGTGGGACTACACGTGATCCGCACCCACAGGGACCAAAATGCAATTTCAGAAACTCTAAGGTCCTGGTTGCAATTTTTCACAAAAATAATACACTGGAGATTTTATTTTATGGACTAAAGATAAATATGCCAACGTAGAGGGGGACTTGTGCAATTTTACCATCTCACGTGGGACGACACGTGAGGTGACGTGGACTGGACCCAAGTGTAATATGAAAAACAATACAGGGGGTACATGCAAAATGTCCACATTATTCACAACGTAATATTTAATTTACAATATTAAACATTAAATAGATAAAAAGGCGGGGATACAAGTGAAAATTACCCCCAAAGGCGTTGGATCTGACGGTTGAGCTTCGTGACTTATCCACGTGGCGCCTCCACGTGAGTCGATGCTGCTTCGCCGATGAAAGGTTCGGATTAGATCACCCGAGGTGATCTGACGGTCTGAGAGCAGCTCCATCGGACGGCTGTCACTCGAACTGGGGCCTTGATCTTCATCCAACGGTAGGGAGCTAGCGTGGAAGAACAGGGAAGAAGGCTCGCCGGGGCGAGCTTCTTCCTCCTAGATCTCGCTCCTCCGCCGGTCGTCGCTGCACCTGAAGGTCCCAGAAGCTTCCTGACGGTTTGCTTAATCTGCTAGAGGTGCTGGATAGGACCGAAGTACCCTGAGCGCCGCCACGAGCTCGAAGAAGAAGCGGAGCTCCAGGTACCTCCGCCCGCTTTTGGTTCGTCCCCTGCCCTGTTTTAGCTCGCCTAACCTGCACAGAAAGGTAGAGGGGCTCGAGGTCTCTCTGCTCGACCCGGGGTTTGAAGCTGAAAGCAAGGGGATGATGATGGGCAGAGAAGCTCCGGCGGGAGGCGGTGGAGGAGCTTCGATTCGCGTATCCAGGGTTGAATCCGGTTGGACAGGGTGTTCTGGAGGTGGAGAAGACGGTAGGGAACGAGATGACTGTGTAAGGGCGGTCGGAGAACAACGAGGATACTGTGGAGAAGTCGCCGGAGCTGAGCTCCGGCGAACTTCGAATTACCTAAACTAAGCTAATCTATGAATCTAAATGCGAAATAAAATACAGAAATAAAATGCTGGAATAAAAATCTACCTAAAAATGTAAACGCGCGGCTCCTATACCTGGAGAAACTCCAGGGAGCAGGACGGCTGCCGGAGCGCCGTCGTGGGTGCAACCACCACCATCTCCAGCCGATTCAAGGTGCCGGCGGCATCCTCCTGTTACGAGGAGCACACCTAGGACTGAATGCAAGGAAGAAAATGGGTTGGGACTGACCAAAATTGAAGAGAAGGCGGTGGTTCTTTATTTATAGCCAGAGTGGTGCACCCTTATTGACCGGGCCGTAGCGGCGCATCGGCGATATGTACAAGAGATCCAGGATCACGGCGAGAATCTTGGATGATCAGAGAACATTTTTCATTAAGGATTCGAGGGCGATGGATGACGGGGACGCCCAAAAAAAAGGCATGAAAACCTGGGACTTGATGGATCTGACGGGAGTCAGAGGCGCAGGGGGAAGTTGACCAGAGGTCAACAGTCCGTGGCCTCTGATTGGCCCACGTCAGACCAAACTTGACCCATTTATTTAACGTATTAAATGAATTAATAAGATTTTATTTATTGAATAAAAAATGTTTATTAAATACTGTAGTATTTATTTATGATTTTTATTTATTTTTTTGAAGTATTTTATTACGGTTTTATTAAAATAATGTATTTTTAAGTATATTTATTTGTATTTATTTTTATTTTGTTTATTTTTAATTTTATTATTTTAGTTTCTTATTTTATAAATTTATAACTTATTTTTGTAAGTATAAATATATTTTTTTATTTAATTTTTATGAGTTTATTTACATTTTTAAATAAATGTGTATATGTATATGTAGGTATACTTATAGGTATTTTACCTATATATTATATACATTTTATTCATTTAATGAATTTTATTTATTTTTATTTTGGATTTGTATTTTTAATAAGATATATATAATGTATACATTATTATAAAAATATAGATGAATAAGAAAATAAAAGAATTAAATTCCCTTTTATTTATATACATATAGGGAGCATAGGTCTTTTGTCTATGTAGCCTGTAGACTTATTTTATTTTACAAACTCTCTTTGGTTTTCTTTTAATTTCAATATACGCATGTATTATATACATTATTTACAAAATTTCTAAAAATATAAATTTATAGAAATAATAAATATTGAATAAAATGAATATTTAAATCAATCCTATATACAAGGTGGGCCAAAAACCTAACTTCTACAGATGAACTCCAAAAATTATGAAACCAATTTTATTAAATAGTTCTTGGAAAGCTATATACAATTAAAGGTGAGTTTGGGTGATTTGGAGTTTTTATTTGCAAGATATGGGTCTGTGAAGTTGAGATTTTGGCTTTTTATTTTGTGTATAAAATGTACTCTAAGTCTTATTTTTACACAAACTCAATTTTATATTTTTATTTACATTATTATCTACAACTTTTATGTACAAAGTTTCTTTATTTGATGAATAAATAATTATGTACAAAATAGGTGTCAAAAATACATAAATAAATGAATAAATAAATGAGGTATTTATTGTATAATGGGCCCTTATCTCCCCCTACTTTATTCCTTGTCGACCAATTCCATACTGGCCTTGGTCTCGGGGTTAGGGTCATAAAATATTTGCAATATTTTATTCCTTTTTCTTTTCTTCTCTTTATTCTATAATTTTGGCATTAAAAACCTTATTTTATGTACAATTAATACAATGAATCATGAATGCTATTATATAGAAATTAATCTATTTACATGCATTTGCTGGGGTTTTTAAGGCCAAAATGATAGAATAAAGGTGATGAAATGGACATTCATCACCTACTGGAAGACCCATGGTCAAACCGAAGATCAAGATCAATTTTACACTGTCTTCTTCAAGGTTTGATCACTAAGTTTCTCATTTGATCACTGGGATTCGGTATCGATCATATACTTTCCAAAAGCATATATCATACCTAGGTCTTGATCATATACTTTCTAAAAGTATATATTAAACCTACAAATTCAGTCAAGCATCCAAAGCAAGACGATCGTGCACGGAATTTGATTCTTCCTAATATCTCATGAGTGAGCTCATGTCTTCCGGTTCAGTAATAAACTTGTATGATCCCTTTGAGAGATCGTATTACTTATATGCCCTTACATGCACACCAGTGCGCCGGTGTATAGACCTTGGTTAGGTCATCAACCTATTGGTCTGCCAAATGTACACACTCAGACATATAGTAATACATCTGTCTCCGGTCAGAGGATGCGTGCCTATGCTGTGACAGCATTCAACATAGGACTTATGTTATCTCGATCTCGTTAAGTCAACCCGTTGACCTAACTAATCTGACACCTCCGAATCTCTATTCCTATGTAGAGGACCTGCATCAAGAGGTCGGTCAGATATCAGCCTATGTGAGAAAAGATTGCCATCTCCTACTCAAGCAGGAGATCACATCTTAAAAATCATTTGACGTTGCTTGATGAGTCCTCAATCTAACTCTAGATATTCATCCAAGCACCAACCTCTATGATTCAATAATTGAATCAACAGCTGTATGATTATTAAGATAGCCATGGTACATAACCCTAATTGTACAGAGGGACCTATTATGCAAATTATTTATTCTTCATTTCAGATCAGGGAATGATATGTGCAATAACATTTATTGCATAATGGCTCTCTGTGGACTCACATGTCCAACATCTCAATCCATGGACAACACCAAATCGATGGACGAGATTGTTTTATCTTAAATTCAATGGCCATGATTTTGTTGTTAAAAAATACATCAACAATTAGTTTAATTTATATTAATATATATTGATAAATCAATATAATTAATTTCAAAATTAAATTATTTAATCTTAGAGATAATGGAAAAGAGATTGCCTCATCCCTAAAAATGGGGGATGCCCACTAAGTCCCTTTGGGACAATGTGGTCGTCCACCCTCTTGACTAGGTATGAGTCAATCTCTTTCCAAGTCATGAGATTACAATATCTCATGAAATTTTCCTGATTATTTCACAAGGATAATTCGTAATTATCTTGTGAAGATTGCAATCATGCCACTGGAATTATGTGAATCACGTTACAACCCAAAACAAAATGTAATTATATTTTCAATTAATCATCCAATGTGAATCAAATTCACACCAATAATTAATAACATATATAAATCTTAATATTCTCTCTATAATATATTATAAATCACATTTATCATATATATGAATGGTTGGATAATATTATCCATATTATTCATATCCATGATAATTAAATCACATTGAATCATTATGGATTTCCATTCTCATGTGCTCAAATAATATGAATCACATTCACATTATTCATAATTAAATCACGTTTAATTATCTCAGATAACTCTCCTTATAATATGAATCAAATTCATATTATTCATGATAATTAAATCACATTTAATTATCTATTTTTCTCAATGCTCGGATACATATATCAACAGTGAAATTATCCATGAACTCTTTCAAGGATAATGCGCTTTCTCTGCGGATACTTGGAGATATGGATGTGGCAATTTTATTGTTCTATGTATATTAACTTGGATATTGAGATCACATCTCAAATCCAAACCTTACGGACCTTTTATAGATGTCTTATTAAATCAAGACCGTAAATCTAATCTTCTCATTGTATCTGAATCACATTTAGATCAACGTCCAACATTTGAACCAAAGTCAGATTCCTTCTCTACTGAGAGGAGTCACTAAAATCTAGACTCGTTTCATCACTCCTTATGAATGGAAGCGTCATGATTATACAATCGTTTATGATCACATCACCCTCAGGTAGTCCTAATACCTGTATATCCTGCATACTAGAAGTCCAAGAATAAACCCGAAGTATTAGATCTATTTAGATCGTCTTCTTCAGGAATTTATCATTAAGTTTCTCATTTGATCATTGGGAGTCAGTATTGATCATATACTTTCCAAAAGCATATATTATACCTAGGTATTGATCATATACTTTCCAAAAGCATATATTAAACCTACAAATTCATTCAAGCTTCCAAAGCGAGACGACCGTGCACGAAATTTGATTCTTCCCAATATCTCATGAGTGCGCTCATGTCTTCCAGTTCAATAAATGAACTTGTATGATCCCTTTGAGAGATCGTATTACTCATATACCCTTGCATGCACACTAGCACGTCGGTGTATAGACCTTGGTTAGGACATCAACCTATTGCTATGCCAAATGTACATACTCAGACATATAGTAACACATCTGTCTCCGGTTAGAGGATGTATGCCTATATCATGAAAGCATACGACATAGGTCTTCGGTTATCTCGATCTCGTTAAGTCAACTCTTTGACCTAACTAATCTGACTCCTCCAAATCTCTATTCCTATGTAGAGGACCATTATCAAGAGGTTGGTCAGATATCAGCCCTTAGAGAATGAATTTCCATCTTCTTCTCAGGCCGAAGATCCTCTCTTAATAATCATTTGACAGTGATTGATGAGTCCTCAATATAACTCTTTAGATATTCACCCAAGCAACAACCTCTATGATTCAACAATTAAATCAACAATTATATCATCATTAAGACGGCCATGGTACATAAACCTAATTGTAAAAGGGACCTATTATGCAAATTAATCATTCTTCATTTTAAATCAACGAATGATATTCGCAAACAATCTCCCACTAGCCCAAAGAGACATTAATAGACTAATTATTTAAACCCACACTCATGTAACAATCATAGGATATTTAATATTTCTAGGTAAGCTGATCATTAACCCTGTCCTCGAGAGACTACGTTGTCCTTTTAAAACACTTGCATATCCCTCAGTAACAGTGCTCACATCTAATGCGAATGTTGCATCTTATGCAACCAATACTCAATTTTGTCAGTTATAGTGTCCTTGACACTACAACTTAATAATTATTATAACCGGTATTTCCATAATCTTTATCAAAATACCTTTATCCCTGGAGATCTCTATCTCCTAAGTTATATGTAGTTAAGACCTTTTTTATCAATATCTATAAAGTCCTATGTTCTTGAAGATAAACCTTTGATATCACTATCTCAAAAATTGTGTCATCTTTGAAGATATTATTATTACTACAATCAAGTGTTTTATTTCTATATTATAATTAATAATAGTAGTTTACTAATCTCACTGTATGGTAGATATCTGGCTTTTGTACACATATAGCATACACTCGGCTTCTCGTAATTGATGCATAAGGGAAAGCAATTCTAGCATTCACTTCCTCAACCCTTTGAGGTGCTATCCCTTTTGTATAGGTCGGTACCATATCTTAAGGAAAAGAAGCATTTCCTGGAATTTTCTAGAAAATGGAAATGTCCAAGGTGTACCACTAATATGATGATCCCAATACCCTCTTCTCTTTGCTTCTGAACAACTTAAGAACTAAGATCTAAGAGGTGTCCTTGAGATCATATCTCAAGGTATGGAATAGCCTATTTATAACACACTTATTATCATCCTTACATCATTCCAAATGATTAGGATATCATCTACATTTAGCAAGATGAACACAATGGTACTCCCACTATGCTTCATACGGTTCATTAAGATTCTATCTGAAATCATAACATTTATAATTTCATCAAATATAGAGTTCCAACTACAAGAAGCTTATTTGAGTCCATAGATGGAGTTCTTTAGCTTGCACACCTTGGTTTCCTCATCCATGAAGCCATGGAGCTACTTCATATGAATATCCTCAGAAGGTATTCATAGAGGAATGCAATCATGACTTACATCTTGAAGATGTCAAAGTCAAGTTGTGTAGATATAGTTAGCAATATTCTGATGGGTTTAAGCATGGTTACAGGAGAGCAAGTATCATCGCAAGCGATTTATTCTTTTGGGTTTATATCTTGAGGATACGAGCCGTTCTTTAAAGGTCCCTACCTACTCATCAGGTTCCCTCTTTCTTTTGAAGATCCATTTACACCTAGCAGGTTTTTTACCCTTATAGGTGGATCGTCGAGGATCCATATACAACACTTGTACATGAATTCTACTTTGGACTTTATTGCTAACATCTATTTTTCCATGTCATGATCTTCAGAAGTTTCATCTTACGAAGTTAAATCATTGTCAGTCTCAGCTAATATATGGAATCCATCCTCAAACTAATTTAAAGAGGTATGAGTGTTTCATCGTCAATTATCCTTTTAGTTTCTGATTTCAGAAGTCTCACTATCTTCTCAAGATTAAATAAGTTCCTTCACTTCATTTTCATCTTGATTCTCAAGAGAGTCATCCTCTAAGAAACATATCCTTAGAGATAAAATCTTTTAAGAATCTCAAGGTCATAAAGTAGGTATCCAATATCATCCTTTATTTTCGTAATGAAGTAGAACTTTCTGGTGTTAGATTCTAGCTTGCTTGTATGGAACATTATTAAGGACATATATTGTAGTCTCTAGTACATATATGCCGTGAAAATAAGAGGTAATTATGCTAAGATTCATCATTGATCAAATCATGTCACACGCAATCCAATTGTATCTCCCTACAACTCCATTGAGTAATTGCATTAGGAGGATTGAGATAGAAATGATATTCCTTTCTCCATAAGGTATTCCTTGAATTCATATAATAGGTATTTGCTACCCAGGTTAGATCAAATTCATTTCATCCTCCTTCATACTTTGGTTCTAAACCAAAAATGTGAAATCTTTGAACATTTCAAAGCTTTTTAAGGTGAAGGTAAATCGCAAATAATCATCAAGTGATATCATATATCATCAATATTTATTATGATACAGATGATTCGCATACATCAATATGTATATGATTTTGAATACCTTGGTAAGAAGGGTGTATTGGACATTTTACTTAGAATACAATATTCAAAAGTATGTAAGATTTGAAATTTTAGACATTCTAAAGCTTCATCTCTTACTAGTCTATTGATCTCATCAACACCCTTATATCCAAGGTTTGATGTCAAATTATTATCAAATGATCTTTATCCAATTATTGATCTTTAAAGTTTTAATTTTCAGTATTAGAAATGTTAATGAACCATTCATTAATATTCTAATTTAGTAGTCCTCTAGATGTTAGATTACTATCTGAAATATGTCCATCATAACTCTTTATGATAGGTCTATCTCAGAATTCATGTTTATTTCCAATATTTAGAAGCGATTTTTACACCCATAACCCTGAGTAATTCTGCAATAACAATCATAACCCTGCATAATCGCGAATTACATAAGAAACCCCGAGTACTGGTTAACTCTTACATGGCATAACCCTGTGTTATATTCTATTTGGGACCCTTGTTATAGTTAACAGTTTCCGTTGGAAAACACCAAACTGACCCTAAAGCTCGTTCCTATTTACAAAACATGCCAAGTTGCTGCTCGAACACCCTCCCCCCAAGCAGCATGTCGATCATCCAGTCGACAATCTCCTCGAAGCCTCCCAGTCAAAACCCCTCGCACTGAGCCTTCCCCTCCATCGGTCAGCCCCCCATCCTCATAGCTTGTCGAGCTCCCCACCCCTCCCGCACCACCACCCGCGTAGTCCGTCGAGATCCCCACCTCTCCTGCACCACCGCCTCCCTCCCCCGATGCCCGCCCCGCCCACCTGCTCCTCCCCTGTCGAGCCCCCCTGTGTCGAGTCTTCCCCTCCATCGGTCAGCCCCCAACCATCGCACAGCCCGCGTGCCGCCGAACCTCGAAGTCCCGTGCCATCGCCTTGTGCGCCCCTGCCAACCCTCCCCCCCCCCATAAACCACTCCTCCCCTGTCGAGCCCCTCTGCATCTAGCCTTCCCCTCCATCGTCCAGCCCCCAACCACCGCCCGCCCCGCGCACCGCTGAAGCACAAAGTCCCGTGCCACTACCATGTGTGCCGCTGCCGACTCCCCCCCCCCCCCCCCCCCGTGTGCAAACCGGTGAAGAAGCTGGAATCGCCTTCAAAGCCCGCCCCACCCACTTGCAACCCTGCAACGAAGCCACCCACGGTGCACCCCTGCCCGCCTCCTCCAGCAAGTCCTTCCGACCTGCGACTCCGCGACGAAGCCGCCCCCCGCGTGCTCTGCTCGAAGACCACCATCTCATCCCCTTCCCCCCATTCTGATCCTTCCCCTACTCGAAGCGCCCCCTACCGACCTGCAAAGAAGTTGCCTCCCCCACCGTCAACGCATCCGCCTACAAGCCTCCGCTTTGTCATTTTTTTCTGTAGTTTTTTGTTTATTTTGGCTAATCCTAGCCGTTAGATCATAGGTTGGTTATATTAACTCGTTCATATGGTTGAGTTAATAAATTAAACTAATAGAGGGTTATGAGTGTGAGACAGAGTGACTATACAAGGTTTCTCATGTAATTCACGATTATGCAGGGTTATGACTGTTATTGCATAATTACTCAGGGTTTATTTAGAAATAAACAAAGAGTGTATTCTAATATCTAGGTCATAGAGACATTCTCTAAGACTAAGGATTCTCCCACTGAAAATATGAAGTCTATCCATTCAACAGAGATTGTTGTAACAATTACATCAACATCCATGTGGATGACTATTAAACCTTATTATCAAAATTTTTAATCTTCTAAAACATATGCAATCAATTACAAGTGTTATTAGAAGAATGAGATACAATTATGAGAATTTAATCTTATCAAATAAGAAAGTCAATTTCAACGATCAAATGTAGATTATAGATTATTCAGATGCACTATCTGAGTCCTTCTCTAAGGATTCTTGATAGACTTGATAGTCATACTATCAACATGTCAGATTGTTGCAGTATTGACATTCATCCAGCTATTTAGATGTTATATGAATGGAAATCATAGAAGTACGGTCAACCCTTTGGCTTTCCTTCTTACTTGGGTCAGACCCATGCTTACACTGCACTCCCTTCATCTATAAACAACCATTGCTTAAGACAAATGATCTCTTATGTTGAATTCAAAAAGATTTCAATATAAGAGTACTTTAACATTTATACATGCTTCATTCCATTCATACAATATGAATATTATAAAGCTTCATGAATGATTTGAGTATAGACAATAGAATGATGACACTCATTGTATCTGCGTCCATCTAAACTCTAAAAGTCTTCGGTTCAGATAGGTACTCAAACATTTTGAGTGCATCATCTCCTATCGAGCCACCATTCTGCATAATGCAGAGAATGATATCATTCACAATTAAATGTTGAGAGCACATATGCATGCCAAAACATCTTTTTAGATTTTATAAGGATTATTTGATAATTACAATCATCATCAACAAGTCACTTCTAAAGTACATTCGATGAAAGATCAAGATTATAGTGACATATAAACCCTAGGGTTGTAGCCCTATTGTCTATTTAATTGTCTTTCTTCATTATTATGAGGAAACTTGCCCATTGCAATCACATACATTATGTGTCCAACTACAAGTACAATATCTTGATCATGGATCCAATCCGTGATATTTTACTGGTCATTATTGAGTATAGTATTGAGTAGGTTTAATGAAGGATTATTTGAAATAAGAAAATTTGCATAAATATGTATATTTTACTTTGAATTAAGAATTTTATAGCAAAGCTGTTTTGCCTTGTCAATGTTGAAAGTTCATTCCCTTAATCACTTTCGATGTAAGAGATATATTTACCATTATATCTCAAGCAAGATCTGGGATCTCCTTCTTTATCTTTGTCACATTCCAATAATGTGAGAACCTCTAACTCGGATAAAAAGAAGCAGGAACACATTCAGCCTTGCAAGTCCAACTTGAATTCTCAATTCAGTCTTTAACACCCAAGCCCACCACCCCTAAGATGATGTTGACCTGTCATTAATTGAATCAGTTGTCAACATGAATACAACTCACTATGCGCAATCCAATATGGACCCAATAATATGAGGACTCCATATTGGGGTCACTATGCATACATCCTTACTCTTTCGAGAAGTAAAGAGCCTGATCCAGATGCGGTTGTACGTAGGACCTATCACTTCGAACATGCGTCTCCTACATATAATCCCTGGCGATGAAACCCTTTGCCTTGACGGAACACCATGGATGTCACTTATATGATCCTCCATATCATGTTCAAATTATAACTAAATAATATGAATCATATACACATAATTAATTCTTACAAGGGAAATAATATGTCTATTCATAATAGAGTGTTTTAATTAGATATAAATAATTTAATCACATTAAATTAATATCAATCCAATTCAATCAACAAACTTGATTGTTACTTGAAGGGATGGTATTATCTCAAAGTATGTGTTGTTCGAATTTTAGTAATTAGAAAAATACATCATCATCCCTCATGCATTATCCCTTCCCTACCCGCTATCATGGCCAATACCGACAGGAGTGGGATAGATCGCTCAGTGAGCAACCTGCTGCCCCAACGCTCCCCGACTAGGCACCATATCCACCTCAGGTTAGGATAATGTCGATTGATCACTTTATACTTGAGATGATAATCATTTTTTCAATCAAAGTTATACCACATAATAATAATAATAATAATAATAATAATTATTATTAAAATCATTTTGAATATAATGAAAATTGCTAAATAAATTCTCAATCTTATTCAAGCGAGTTTGTTTTTAGATTAAGTAACCAATTGTGATCTAGATCATATCTAATCAATTATTGGTTAAGAAAATGCCATCTAAGGAAGTAATTATCATAAAATATTTCTTAAATATTTAACTATAATTATTCCAGAAAATTAACCATTAATTTCATTAATTTCTTAAATGACAATCACAAGCGTCTTGATTAGGAATGTAATTTCCAGACTCACTAAAATTATCATATCGTAATCAATTTAAATAATCATGCAAAGTAAGTTTCCAAAGTTTGAGAGTTTGATTTATAACGTAAATCAAGTGATTAGCATTCATTTCCATGCGTTTCAAAATAATAACTATTTTTTTAGTTACATCAAGATTCACCATCCCTGAAACAGTGGATATGTTCATTAAAAAAACCTAAATTGAGTTATCGGATTCCAAATCATGCAAATTCAAATCCCACAGTTTTCTTATTTAATGAGGAACATTATTAAATGATAATTTCTATTTAAACATTAAATGGGGCGAAAAACGTATAAAACAGGGTTGTGAGAATGAAATGCAATGAAACTTCACACAACTTTAATGTGCCCATGTCACCTTAGGTTTATGGATCGTATCCAAAATCTCCAACCAGTGGCTCTGATACCACTTGAAGGATATGGGAGAATCCTTAAGCGCATCATGGAAGCCTGAGGATCGCATCGAATGCGATCGAGAGCGACTAGTCGCACTAGTTGCTCCGGGCAACGGGAATTTAAAAATTTTTAAAGCGATAAAACCACATGATCCAATAACACTTCTTGGATCGTTTCATCTAAATCACAATTAGGTATTAAGGTTATCTCTTGAAGTGTGGTTGTGATCGAGCCTCTAAACAAAGAGACCTCCCGTCTCAAATCCTATTCGACGGAGGATATGCTTGGGAGCGTGTTGATGAGACGCGTACTCCTCACAATACATGTTGATGATCCAAGGACACATATCCTGATCTTGTCACGCGAGATCTAACTTCTTTTCATGAGCGAGATGCATCGAAGGAGACGAAGATCCACGAGCAAACAATCCGGCATCATAAAGAACTCTAGAAGTATTCAAAGCTAGATCATCTTTATCTCTTTTGTTCACAAACATAAAGAAAAACCACTGTGCTTTTGTGAGATAGAAAAAAACTCATTTTGTATTTGGGCAGCATTAGAGAGAAGAGGGGCAGATGGAGAGATGCCATTCTCCTGTTGGCGTCGGTAGGAAGTAGAAGAAAGCGTTTGTGTACCTTGAGCTTGGTTGGGTAGTAAGAAAAGACGACTTCTTGCATGATCGATGATGCCAAAGCTCCTACCGAAGATACCGTGTTTCTGAAGCCACAATCGAAGATAAAGGATGTTGAGATGGAAAGAAGAGGATAAAAGAAAAATATTGAATTATCTCCACTTCTGAGCTTCAAGGAAGCAATATCACCAGTACTGGATTATTCCCCAACTCCAAGCTACAAGGAAGCTATATCCTTAATAATAAATACGGAACTGAATCAATCGTAGTTTAATTATCTCCACATTACAATTTTAAATGAATTAGTTAATGCATGAACATGGAAATTTCTCATCCCAAATTATTTCGATTGTCATGTCTTGGTGCTAGCTAGCAGCGTTGATTCTGCAGTAGTCATCAGATTTATTTTTCTCGCACATGATTATGCAGTCAACAGGTATTTATATTTGATGTTTATATTGTACTCGTGTTCATTATTAAATTTCACATACTAATAATGCCCTCGCAAGCAATTGTCAGTATTTGCATATCATAGATCATTTTTAGACTTATGAAACATATTCGCAAGTAATGGTCACTAAAGTTCATATATTTTAAAGCAGAGAACTTGAGCTGCGGTTAATATAATGCTTGTTTACCATCAGCTTCAGGGAATATAACCCTTCGATCTTAGCTTTCTCTTACCATTCTTGTAAATTAAATAAAATGTTACCGTATTATTTTCTGTACAAAATTAACTTGGTAATACTATCAGGTATTAAGTGGTTTAATTGTTCAGTTGCACGCAGTTAATCAAACAAAGTCTCAGACCATTTGATTATGAAACTCGTCATTTCAAAATTCTATATTTAATCTGCCTGCAAAGAACCGATGTCATTGAGCAAGAGATGAGACCGATACTGTAAACCATTACACAGTTGTGTAGTTTATTGATGTCATTGAGCAAGGGGGATATACGTAGGAGAAGGTGAAAGGACTTTGAAAGGCCAGTGGTTGGGAAATAGAGAGACATGTGGTTGACGTGAGGACAACTGGAAAACATCGGGTGAAATGTGTGGCAGTTGTTTGAAAAACTGGATCTGATCAAAAGATACTTTCAATGGACTTTTTTGAGCCTGATTTAACTTGATTAATATGAAATAGAATCATAATAAATTTTGTTTTTTTTTCAAAATAAAGGACATCATCGAGAGTTGAACTCGTAACCTTCATCTCACAATAGACATTTATACAACTGCTCTATTATAAGTTCCTATATTAAATGGAATTTAGTTATAACTTAAACTATTGTCCTTCTATTGAATATATCGTGTAAATATAATATATATCTTTATGTATAACATTTTAATGTTACACTCCACATACTATAAGACATATACATTAGTTACGTAATTTATATAAATTCAACTAATTTGAATATATTTTTTATACATATTTTATTCCATTACAATTCGATCAACCAATTCAATCACTTCTTTCCCACCGGTTTGGTTCAATCCGATTTTTAATGATGACGTCATCATCTAGATACAGTTGAACCGATTGGAATCCATGATTCAACTCGATCCAACCTTTCCAGCAAAGCTCTGATTCAGTCTCCAGTTTCATTTCAAAAACATTGGTGACAGGACTAGGGGTTGAGTGGAAAGAGAAATAGAGTCGTGAGTGAGGAGATGTAAGAATGGGAGAGAACACATGGGAAGCAGCCACAGAAGGATATGGGAAGATCCTTAAGCGCATCACAGAAGCGTGAGAATCGCATCGAATGCGATCGGGAGCAACTAGTCGCACTAATTGCTCTGGGCAACGGAATTTAAAAATTTTTAAAGTGACGAAACCACATGATCCAAGATTACTTCTCAGATCATTTCATCTAAATCACAATTAGGTATTAGGATTACCACTTTAAGTGTGGTTGCGATCGAGTCTCCAAACCAAGAGACCTCCTCTCTCAAGTCCGATCTGATGAAGGAGACACTTGCGAGCACGTTGATGAGACGTGCGCTCCTCGCAATCCATGTTAATGATACAAGCGACTAATATCCTGATCTCATCACACGAGATCTGATGTCCTCTTATCGAGGCGCAACGAAGGAGACGAAGATCCACGAGAAAACAATCGGTAGCATAACGACGATGTTGTAGCGATGTCGACTCTCTCTTGGGCTCCATGGTAGAGGGCCACAATAAGAGAGAGAGAGAGAGAGAGAGAGAGAGAGAGAGAGAGAGAACCTTTAGTGTGTAAAGAGAGAGTGATTATGGATTGATCATATGAAGAGCAAGGGGTACCTCTTCTTATACAATGGTTTGGGATCCATGGATCTCAATCCATAGACAATACAAAATCAATGGATGAGATTGATTTATTTTTCTTTCAATGCCTATGATCTTATTTTGAAAACACAACAATAATTAATTTAATTTAAATCAATATATATCAATAAATTAATATAAATTAATTTTAAATCAAATTATCTAATCAATCTTGGAGATAATGAGAAGATTGCCCCAATCCTCTAAAAAGGGAGGATGACCACTCAATCATCTTATGGGATCTCATTATATCATAATATCTCCAAGATTTATGACAACATTTTTGGTAAATTATCTCACAAAAATAATTCATAATTATCTTGTGAACATTGCAGTCATGTCATTGGAAATTTGTGAATCACATTCACAATCCAAAACAAATATAAATTATATTTTCAATTAATTATCCAATGTGAATCCAATTCACATCAATAATTAATAAATAAACATAAATCACAATAGGTTCTCTCCAATATATTATAAATCACATTTATAATATATATATATATATGAATAATTGGATAGTGCTATCCACATTACTCATAATCATGATAATTAAATCACATTAAATCATCTTGTATCTCTATTCTCATGTGCTGAAAAAATATGAATCATATTCATATTATTCACATCTTTGATAAGTAAATCATATTTAATTACCTAAGATAACTCTCCTTATAATATGAATCAAGTTCATATTATTCATGTAATTAAATCACATTTAACTATCAAATTTTCTCAATGCTTGGATATATAAAATCAACAGTGAAATTATCCATGAATGCTTTCAAGGATAATGTGTTTTCTCCATGAATACTAGGAGATAAGGACATGATGATTATATTGTTCCACGTATACTGACTTGGATATTGAGATCGCATATAAAATCTAGATCTAGAGGAGCTCTCATAGATGCTTGAATAAATCAAGACCGCAAATCCAATCTTCTCATGGCATCTAAATTACATTCAGATCAATGTCCAATATTTAGACTAAGATCATATCACTTCTCTACTGAGAGGAGTCACTAAAATCCCAACACGTTTCGTCACTCCCTAGGAATGGAAGCATCATGGTTATACAATCGTTTATGATTACGTCACCTTCAGGTCTTTCTAATACATGTACATCGTGCATACAGGAAGATCAAGAACAAACTCGAAGTTTTGGATCTATTTTACACTGTCTACTTCAAACATTTATTATTAAGTTTCTCATTTAACTATTGAGAGTTAGTATCGATCATATACTTTCCAAAAGCATATATCATACCCCAGGTGTTGATCGTATACTTTTCAAAAGCATATATCAACCTATAAATTCAGCCAAGCCTCCAAAGCGAGACGACCGTACATGAAAGTTGATCCTTTCCAATATCTCATGAGTGAACTCATGTCTTCTGGTTCAGTAAATGAACATGTATTATCCCTTTGAGAGATCGCATTACTCATATGCTCTTGCAAGCACACCAACGCGTCGTTGTATAGACCTTGGTTAGGTCATCAACCAATTAGTCTATCAAATGTACATACTCATACATATAGTAACACATCTGTCTCCGATCAGAGGATATGTGCCTATATCATGACAGCATACGACATTGGTCTTTGGTTATCTCGATCTCATTAAGTCAACTCTTTGACCTAACTTACCTAGCACCACCGAATCTCTATTCCTATGCCGAGGACCTGAATCAAGAGGTTGATTAGATATCAACTTTTAGAGAAAGGATGCCTCTCCTATAAGGGTGGAGATCCTAAATAATTATTTGACGGTGCTTGATGAGTCCTCAATCTAACTCTTTAGATATTCATCCAAGCGCCAACCTCTATGATTCAACAATTGAATCAACAGATGTATGATCATTAAGATGAACATGATACAAATCCTAATTGTACTAAGGGACCTATTATGTAAATTAATCATTCTTCATTTCATATCAGGGAATGATATTCACTATAACATTTATTGCATAATGGCTCGTTGTGAGCTCGCATGTCCAACAATCTCCCACTAGCCCAAAGAGCCATTAATGAGATAATCTCTAAACACACACTCATGTGATAATCATACGTTATTTATTATAGCTAGGTAAGCTGATCAGTCACTCTATTCCCGAGAGTCTACGCCAAGTTCTTTTACGACACTTGCCTATCCCTCTGTAACAGTGCTCTCATCCAATGCGAATGTTGCATCTTATGCAACCAATGCTCAATTTTTGATTATTATAACCAGTATTTCCATAATCCTTATCACAGTACCCTTATTCCTAGAGATCTCTATATCCTAAGGTATCTGGAGTTAAGACTTTTTATATCACTATCTATAAAGTCTTAAGTTCTTGAGGATAAAACTTTGAGACCACTATCTCAAAAGTCTTGTCATCTATGAAGATATTGTTATTTCTGCAATTAAGTGTTTTATTTCCACAGTAGAATTAGTAACAATTTACTACTCCCACTGCATGGTAGACATCTAGCTTTTGTACACACATAGCATACACTCAGCTTCTTGTAATTGATATATAAGGGCAAGCAGCTTTTGCATTCACTTTCTCAACTCCTTGAGGTGATATCCCTTTAGATAGATCACTGTCATATCTTGAGGAAAAGAAGACTTTCTTGGAATTTTCAAGAAAATAGAACATGTCCAAGGTGTACTGCAAATGTGATGGTCCTAATAACCTCCTTTCTTTGCTTCTGAACACCTTCAGAACTAAGATACAAGAGGAATCCATGAGATCATATCACAAGGTATGGAATATCCAATCAATAAAATACTTATTATTATCCTTATATCATTCCAAATGATTAGGATATTATCTACATTTAGTATGATGAACACAATGGCACTCCCACTAAGCTTCATATGGTACATCCAGATTCTATATGAAATCATAACCTTTATAATTTCATCAAATATTATGTTCCAACTACAAGAAGCTTATTTTAGTCCATAGATGGAGCTCTTTATCTTGCATACCTTTCTTTCCTCATCCATGAAGCCATGGGGCTACTTCATGTGAATATCCTTAGAGAGGTATACAAAGAGGAATTCAATATTGACTTCCATCTTGAAGATGTCAAAGTCAAGTTGTGTAGTGATAGTTAGCAATATTCTGATGGGTTTAAGCAAGGTCACTGAAGAGGAGTCTCACCGCAAATGATGTCTTCTCTTCATGTGTACCTTGTGGATACGAGACGTGCCTTGAAGGTCTCAACATTCTCATCAAGTTTCCTCTTTCTCTTAAAGATCCAATTACACCTTAACAGATCTTACCCATATAGGTTTATCCTTGAGGGTCCATATACAACACTTGTATATGAAGTCCACTTTAGATTTTATTGCTAAAAACCATCTTTCCATGTCATAATCCTCAGGAGCTTCTTTACATGAAGACCGATCATTATCAGACTTAACTGACACATGGAATCCATCCTCAAGCTCATTTTAAGAAGTATGAGTATTTCATCTTTAATTATCCTTTTAATTTCTGATTTCATGAACATCATTATCTCTTCAAGATTCAGTGGGTTCCTTCACTTTAGTTTCATCTTGATTATCAAGAGAGTCGTCCTCTAAGAATCATATCCTTAGAGATGAAATATTTTAAGAATCTCAAGGTCATAAAGTAGGTATCCAATACCATCCTTTATTTTCCTAATTAAGCAAAACTCCCTAGTGCTAGATTATAGCTTACTTGTATCCATAAAAAAGTTAGGGACCAAGCAACCCTAAATCCTCAAGGGTCCAACACTAGGTTAGGTTTCAAACCATAGCTTATGAGGATTTTTCAGGTTTAGATTTGCATGGAATCTTATTGAGGATATATATTACCTAGAAACTAAGAGGTACTTATGGTAAGATTCATCATTGATCAAATCATGTCACACATGATCTAATTGTATCTCCCTACAACTCCATTGAGTTAAGGTGTATTAGGAGAAGTGACATAGGAAGGATATTCCTTTCTCCATAAGATATTCCTTGAATTCATCTAATAGGTATAAGCTACCTAATTTAGATCAAACTCATTTCATCTTCCTTCAAACTTAGGTTCTAAACCAAAATTGTGAAATCTTTGAACATTTCAAAGGTTCTAAGGTGAAGGGGAGAAATCTCATATCACAAATAACCATTGAATGATATCACATATCATCAATGTTTATAATGATATAAATGATCCACATACATCAACATGTATGAGATCCTGAATACCTTGACATCTCACACTATTCTCAGAGAAGAGTGTATTGGACATTTTTCTTTGAATACAATATTCACAAGTATGTAATATTTGAAATTTCAAACATTCTAAAGTTTTATCTCTTACTAGTCTATTGATCTCATCAACAGACTATGTCCAAGGCTTGATGCCATATTATTCTCAAATGATCTTTATCCTCCTATTGATCTTTAAAGTTTGAAAATTTCAGTATTAGAAAAGCTAATGAGCCATTCATTAATATTCTACTTTAGCATAGTCCTCCAGTTGTCATATTACTATCTAAAATATATCCATCATAACTCTTTTATGATAGGTGTATTCCGGCATTCATGTTTATTTCCAATATTTAGAAATAAACAATGAGTGTATTATAATATCTAGGTCATAGAGGCATTCTTTAAAACTAAGGGCTCTCCCACTAAAATTATGAAGTCTACCTATCTAATAGAGATTGTTGCAACCATTGCATCAGTATCCATGGATGATTATTAAATCTTAAGATCAAATTTTCTAGTCTTCTAATACATATGCAACCAATTGTAAGTGTTATTAGAAGAATGAGGTATAATTAATAGACTTTTAATCTTATCTAATAAGTAAGTCAATTTCAATGAACAAATGTGGATATATATTATGATGCACTATCTCGGTCCTTCTCAAAGTATACAAGATATTCTAGATGGTCACACTATCAGTACATCGACTTATTATAGTGTTGACATTCATCCAACTATTTGGATGTCAAATGACAGAAGTGCAATCAACTTCTTGACTTTCCTGCTCACATGGGTTAGATACATGCTTCCACTGCACTCCCTTCATCTATAGACAACCATTGCTTAAGACAAATAATCTTTTTTGTTTAACTCAAAAGATTTCAATATAAGAGTATTTCAACATTTATACATGCTTCATTCAATTCATACAATATGAATATTATGAAGCTTCATGAATGACTCGAGTATAGATAGTAGAATGATGACACTCATCGTATCTACATCCATCTAAACTCTAACAAACTTTGGTTCAGATAGGTACTCAAAAACTTTGAATACATCATCTCTTATAGAGCCACCATTCTGCATGATGTAGTGAACCATATCATTCATGATGAAATGTCAAGAGCATATATGTATGTCAAAACATCTTCTTATATTTTCATAAGGATTATTTGACAATTACGATCATAATCGACATGTCACTTCCAAAGTACATTTGATGAGAGATCCAGGCTATAGAGACATACAAACTCTAGGGTTGTAGTCCCATTGTCTATTTATTGTCATTACTCATTATTATGAGGAAACTTGCACATTACAACCACATACATTATGTGTCCAACTGCAAGCATAATATCTTGATCATGGATCCAATCTATGATAATATACTGGTTGTTATTGAGTATACTATTGAGTGGGTTTAATGAAAGATTATCTGAAATAAGAAATTTGCATAAATGTATACAAATATATATTTTACTTTGTTAGAAATTTTTATATCAAAGTTGTCTTGCCTTGTCAACACTGAAACTTCATTCCCTTGATCACTTTCAATGTAAGAGATATACTTACCATTATATCTCAAGCAGGATTTGGGATCTCCTTCTTTGTCTTTGTCACATCACAATAATATGAGAACTTGTAACTCGGATAAAAAGAAGTGGGAACACATTCCACCTTACAAGTCCAACTTGCATTCTTAATTTAGTCATTAACACCCGAGCCCACCACACCTATGGTGTTATTGACCCGTCATTAATTGAACCAACCGTCAGTAGGATTACAACTCGCTATGAGCGATCCAATATCAACTCAATAATATGAGGACCCAATATTGGGGTCACTACGCATACGTCCTTACTTTTTCGAGAAGCAAAGAGTTTCATATGTGCTTGTATGCAGGAGTTTTCACTTCGTACATGTGTCTCCTGCATACAATCCCTGATGATTGAACTTTTTGCCTTGGTGGGAGACCATGGATGTCATTTATGTGATCATACATATCATGTTCAAATTCTACTTAATCATTATGAATCATATTCATTACGATTAATTCTTCCAAGAGAACTAACACATCAATTTATGATAGAGTTTTTAATTTTAATTGGATTCCAATTAATCTAATCATATTAAATCAATGATCTAATTAATATCCAACAAACAATCTTCATTGTTACTTGAAATATGTATTCTCTCAGATACATATTATTTGAATTTTAATAATTAGAAACATACATTATGATCTCTCTAGCATTATCCCTTCCCTACCCATTGTCATGGCCAGTACTGACGAGAGTGGAACATACCGTACACGGTGCAACCTGCTACCCCAATGCTCCCCAACTAGACACCATATCCATCTCGAGAAATACCAAATTGATCACTTTGTACTTGAGATGATAATCATTTTTTAACCGAAGTTATACAACATAGTAATAATCCAAATTATTTTAATTATAAGGAAATTTGCTAAACAAATTTCCAATCCTATTCAAGTAACTTTGTTTGTTGGAAAGTAGATTGCGTAACCAATTGTGATATACATCATATTTAATCAATTATTGGTTAATAAAAAGTAATTTAAGGAAATAATTATCATTAAATATTTATCAAATATTTATCCATAATTATTCCAGGAAACTAACCATTAATTTTACTAATTCCTTAAATGGCAATCACAAGGTTCTTGATTACGAATGTAATTTCCAACAGTGACCCTCACTCTCTAAAATTATCATATCTCAATCAATTTAAATCCAAATCATGCAAAGTAAGTTTCAAAGTTTGATAATTTGATGTATAACATAATCCAAGTGATTGACATACATTTTCAAGCATTTCAAAATAATAACTAAGTCTTTAATTAAATCTAGATTCGTCATCCCCGAAATAGTGGATATATGTTCATTAAAAGATCATAACTTGAGTTATCGGATTCCAAATCATGCAAACTCAAATCCCACTATCTTATTATTTAATGAGGAACAATATCCAAGTGATAATTTCCTGTTTAAATATTTTTAAGCAGGGTCGAAAATAATCACAAAACAGGGCTGCGAGAATGAAATGCAATAAAATTTTCACAAGCCCTAACGAACCCAAGTTTTCTTAACTTTATGGATCGTATCCAAAACCTCTGGCCAAAAAATCTAATACCACTTAAAGGATATGAGATAATAGTTAAACACATCACGGAAGCGCAAGGATAGCATCGAATGCGATCGGGAACAACTAGTAGCATTAGTCGCTCTGGGCAGCAGAATTTAAAAAATTTTAAAGCGATGAAACCACATGATATAAGAACACTTATCAGATCGTTTCATCTAAACCACAATTAGTTATTAGGATTACCTCTTGAAGTGTAGTTGCAATCGAATCTATAAATAAAGAGACATCTTGTCTCAAGTCCGATCTGATGGAGGAGACGCTTGCAAGGCATTGATGAGACATGTGCTCCTCACAATTTATGTTGATGATTCAAGCGACGAATCTCCTCATCTCGTCACAGAGATCCGATATCTTCTTCCTGAGTGAGGTGTGCCGAAGGAGATGAAGATCCACGAGCAAACAATCTTCCAACATAACGATGATGCTGCAACAATGGTGACTCTCTCTAGGGCTCAATGGTGGACGACCACAATGAGAGAGAGAGAGAGAATCTTTGGCATGTAGAGAGAGAGCTTATGGATTGGTTATAAGGGGTGCCTCTTCTTATATAGTATTTTGGGTCCATATATCCCAATCCATGGACAACCAAAATCATTAGATGAGATTGATTTTTGTTTCTTTCAATGTCCATGATCTTGTTGTAAAAACATAACAATAATATATTTAAATTAATATATATCAATAAATCAATATAAAATAATTTCAAATCGAATTAATTAATCAATCTTGAAGATAATGAGAAGATTGACCATATCTCCTAAAAAGGGGGGACTCAATCATCTCATGGGATCTCATTATCTCATGATATCTCCAAGATTTACAACAACATTTGTTGCTAATTATCTCATAAAAATAATCCATTATTATACTACAAACATTGCAATCATGTCATTGAAAATTTGTGAATCACATTCACAATCCAAAATAAATGTAAACTATATTTTCAATTAATTATCCAATATGAATCTAATTCACATCAATAATTAATCAACAAATATAAATAACAATAGGCTCTCTCTGATATATTATAAATCACATTTATAATATATATATATATATGAATAATTGGATAGTACCATCCACATTACTCATATATATGATAATTAAATCACATTTAATCATCTTGGATCTCCATTCTCATGTGCTCAAATAATATGAATCATATTCACGTTATTCACATCTTTGATAATGAAATCACATTTTATTATCTCAAATAACGCTCTTTATAATATGAATAAAGTTCATATTATTCATGATAATTAAATCACATTTAACTATCAATTTTTCTCAATGCTCAGATATATAATATCAATAATGAAATTATCCATGAACTCTTTTAAAGATAATGCGCTTTCTCCACGGATACATGGAAATAAGGACATGGTGATTGTATTGCTCCACATATAGTGATTTAAATATTGAGATCGCATCTCAAATTCAGATCTTGCGGATCTCCCATAGATACTTGATTAAATCAAGACCTCAAATCTAATCTTCTCATTGCATCTAAATCACATTCAGATCAATGACCAACATTTAGATCAAGATCAGATAACTTCTTTACTTAGAGGAGTCACTAAAATCCAGACTCATTTCATAACTCCCTAGGAATGGAAGCATCATCGTTATACAATCGTTTATGATCACATCACCCTCAGGTATTCCTAATACATGTACATCCTATATACTGGAAGACCAAGAACAAACCCAAAGTTTTAGATCTATTTTACACTATTAGCTTTTATCATTAAATTTCTCATTTGATTATTTGGAGTAGGTATCGATCATATACTTTTCAAAAGCTTATATCACACCCTAGTGTTGATCATATACTTTCCAAAAGCATATATCAAACCTATAAATTCAGTCAAGCTTCTAAAGTGAGATGACTGTGCACGGAATTCGATCCTTCTCAATATCTCGTGAGTGGGCTCATGTCTTCCGGTTCAGTAAATGCATTTATATATATGATCCCTTTGAGAGATCGTATTACTCGTATGCCCTTGCATGCACACCGGCGCGTCGATGTATAGACCTTGATTAGGTCATCAACCTATTGGTTTGTCAAATGTACATACTTAAACATATAGTAACACATCTGTCTCCGATCAGAGGATGCATGCCTATATCGTGACAGCATATGACATAGGTCTTTGGTTATCTCGATCTCGTTAAGTCAACTTTTTGACCTAACTGATCTAACACCTCCGAATCTCTATTCTTATGCAGAGGACTTGCATCAAGAGGTCGATTCGATATCAGTTTTTAGATAATGGATTGCCATGTCCTTCTCAGGCTGGAGATCCTCTCTTAATAATCATTTGACGATGATTGATGAGTTTTCAATCTAACTCTTTAGATATTCATCCAAATATTAGCCCTTATGATTCAACAATTGAATCAACACCTGTATGATCATTAAAATGGTCATGTTACATAGCCCTAATAGAATTAGGGGACCTATTATGCAAATGAATCATTCTTCATTTCAGATCAAGGAATGATATTCGCAATAACATTTATTGCATAATGGCCCGTCGTGGTCTCGCATGTCCAACGGCCACATGTCTAAAGCTGAGAGGAGGAGCCAACTTTAGTATAGAGTATAGATATAAGCCCTTGTGTTGAAGCTAAATTTTCGATATCCCTATAATCTTTCTCTCGTAAATGCAACACAACGCAACACAACGAGAGGGTGAATGTTTCTCTCATGCTCTTCCCGATATCGTTCAATTTGATATTAACAAGTGAGTTACACTTTCAAAGCATGTATATAGACATATTACTCGAGTTTTTCTACTTATGGATGAAGGATATGAATCATATGATTTTAAGAACAACTAATTTAGATACAGATTGTAGATGTAAACAATTTCATATCTTGAATTTTATGATATGTCAGTATTAGCTTTGTGGGGTATTATCTGGTTGAAAGAATTTCAGTTGACTGGTAAGCTGTATCCATTAAATTTTATGGGTAAAGCTTCATAAGGCGTGTAAAATTCATATTTTGGAATGGGTCGTTTTTCCCACGGAGCACATCTTTTCTATAGAAATAAGATGATTGTACAGAGAGAGACACTTGTCTAATTCAAGTTCTGAAATGCCAACTGTGTTTTATATATATAGAGAGAGAGACCTACAAGTTCTCCCTCGAGGGAAAAAGAGACGATCAACTCTGATATCAATTTCATGTACAAATATTGGCACATCGACAAAGGTAAAAACAAGTTAGAATAATTATAACGGTAGCTAGAAACTATGACAGGATTGTCATAAAGTTTAAGTAATGATTATAGTTAAGTGCGCATATGGCGAGAGAAATTCATAGCTAAAATAAAACAGTAAGAATATAGGATAGATGATATTGATGACACCAACTGGGATTTTACGGATGTTCAAAAGTTGCCTATATAGGATAGATGGTTTTATAGCAATTGCGAGTATTAGGAGAACATGGATTAGATGCTAGCTGTAAGAGTATTCCTTAATATGAACAGATGATATTCAAGAGGGGAAATAAGTTTATGATATCTTCACAGGATTTACCTAACTAAGCTCAACTCTCATGTGAGTGGTTCCAAATCATATTTTCTTATGCAAAATATTTAGATTTCGTTCAATGTTATAGATGTTATAGCAATGATTTTGACAAAATTTTCATGCTCCTGAAGTACTTTGTGTAAATTAAACTATGCAAACCGTTAATTTTGATAAGATTTAGGAATTTCATGCCTTAATATATGCAGTTTGTGATTCACGAATTTTGTCAAAATACATGAATGCAAGTTTTTACATGAATATGTATGGTTATGTTGTTCAAGATACATGAATACAACTTTTACATGGATATATATGGTGATGTTGTCAAGATTTTTCAAGATAAATGAATGCAAGTTTAACATGGATATGTAAGGTTATGTTGTCAAGTTTTTCAAGATACATGAATGCAAGTTTTAAATGGATGTATATGTTTATATTGTCAAGATTTCTCGTGAAATGATATAAGACCAATGCACATTATGGCCTATTCTCCACTGTCATGAACAAGTCACTATATGTTGGGTTAGGTATATCCACATGGTACGCATGTGGCCTACTCCTTGTGACTCAGTTGGGCTTTCGTATTCTAAATGGCTTTGGGTCGTATGCGAAATGCACTTTGTCTTTAGGACTGTCAGAGCCATGACAATGTTTTCATGATCTTGGGTTGAGTTTCTCCCCCTTGACACTTTACACGGTTCACGTACTTAGTACAAAATGTTGGGGTTGTGTGACATTAAGACTTATATCTACAAGATTGTCAAGTATTTTTTAACATTATTCCATGTTAGAGTTATTCCATGATACTTATTTATCCATGCAAAAATTGCTAAGCTATGTTCTCTTAGAATTTATCTTTACAATGTTTCTAGCAGCAATTTATTCGATGAATTGCAAACACGTTGAATAAGTATTTTTACCAAAAGGTTGAGATCCATTTTATGGGGTCTAAGCTCATTTTGAATTTATATTCAACTATGCATTATTTATTATTATTTACAAATGTACTTGAGTAGGAAGCATATGAAGAAATAGAGTTACGCCGTTGGCTAACACGGGTACTTCTGGTAAATAGTTAGAATCATGAGAGACTTGATATTTTTGTGAAATGAGAGGAAATATATCCGAACATAAGGTTGTAGATGATGGTGGTACATGAAGAGTGTCCTGAGATATGTTTGATATCTTGAAATGACATATTAGCTATCGCTCTCGTCCAAGCTAGTAGGATGGGTCATGATAACATGGGCACCATCCACACTGACGACTACAGTATTGTTCGTGTTGCGACAATATTCTACCACCAACTATATTCCACCTCTAAACCTAACCCTTTCATATACTTTGACCTATACTCAAATTTGGTCGGTAAACTTTGAACTCAGTGATCTTGTGAAACCATTCTCAGAGAAGGAGGCCTTCAAGGTTATAAAAAATCATAAATCTCTAAAGGCATCTGGCCCGATGGATGTATCCTAGAATTCTTCAAGAAATTTTGGTCAATTATCAAATTTGACTTCATGAATTATGTCTATCATCTTTACTCTTCTTACTTCAAGGTCAAGGACCCAAAATTTGTCAACAACTCAATCATGACCCTTCTCTACAAAAATTGTGACATGCAAGATATTATAAACTGTGGACCTATCAGTCTCATCAACCTCCCTCTGAAAATTATATCAAAAATTCTAGCAAAGTAATGGGCACCCAAACTAATTGAACTAATTTCCCCCACATAGTGTGCCTTCCTAAAGGATGGTGGCGCTTTCGAGGCCTTCTCTATCTCCTCCGAAATCATCTCATCCTAGGGCCACCCGAGAACGAAGGCAGTTATTGTCAAAATTGACCTAAAAAGGAATTTGACACTCTTAGGTGGATCGCTCTTAAGAATGTGTTGGCTCCGACTAATTGCCCTCCCAAATTCATTCATTATACGAGTGCCTTCCTCTTTATTAAAACCATTTTGATTAAAGATACAAATCTTATGTTTGGCTACTTCAAATAAATTTACGAGGTTCGATGGGAAGACCCTCTCTCACCCCTATTTTTCATTAACACCATGAATATTCTCGATGGAATGCTTCAAAACCTCACGTAAGATGGCCTTATCGAGATCTTCAAAGTGTCTAGAGAAGATCTTTTCATCTCCAATATGCTATTTGCCGATGATATACTCATCTTTTTCAAGTTTGATGAACATACTTTCAAGTGTTTAAACTTTAAACTTAAAACCTTTTACGAACTCTCAGGTCTCCAAATAAACCACGAAAAATCCACCTTCTTCTCTCAACCTGTCTGATCCGGAGAAAGTCCTGGTTTCCAAATCCGAACTCTCAAGCCTCCAAATAAACCATGAAACTCCACTTTCTTCTCTATTAACCTCTTCGATCTGGAGAAAGAGCTGGTATAAAAATCCTTCAATTGCAATCACGAGGACTTCTTAATTAACTACCTTGAAATCCCCCTCTCTCCAAAAAATCATAAATGGGCAGATTGGGCCCCTTTGGTAGCAAACTTCGAGAAAAGATCATAGGGATGGAAGAACATGATGTTCTCTCTGTCTTCTCATGTAACCCTCCTAAACTCCATCCTTATCCCCGAAGTGAAACATGCACTTGCCTATCTTAGATCCAAAACAAACCATACTAGATACCGACAAAGATCCAAAGATGCTTCTTCTAGAATTGACCCAATGAAGACAAAAAAATAGACACCGGGCTCATTGGGAACTTATTTGTCGGCTCAAAACAATGGGGGGGTGATATCCAAAACTTTGAAGCCTTCAAGTGGGTCATGCTATCCAAATCTTGGATCAAAACTCTCAAGAACCACAATTTCTTCTTTGCCAAAATCATTATAAGTCATTAGCATCGTGACCATCCACTTCCGATTAGGGAACCCTATAATCCGCATGACTTCCCCTGTTGGAGATCTATTAAGGGGGGCTCTAAAACAACAAGGAATGCCACATCCCATATTGTGGGTTCGGCTCATCAACATCCTTTTGGATTGATGCCATAGAGGGAAACCCTCCTCTACCAGAACTCCTCCCATTTCGTTAAAGACAAGCGAAAAACAAATGTGTTACTCTCGCTTATGCATAATCAACACTTGGGTTATACAAAATTGTCTCAAAGCCCTCTCTCGAAGATCAACCAGCCCTCAAGACTTTGTTGTCCTAGAATTTTTTTGGTGAACCGCGTACCCTCACCTTCCTCAACTGATCTACTATACATCCTTGGAAGGATGCCTTCCCTTCGCTTAACAAAAAAATCTCTACGACATCTTATGGCACAGAAGCTTTAACTTAAATTAAACACTAAATATTGGGCCAAATCCTTCCACCCTAGATTTCCTTCTTCTTACGGTCCCTGTGCCATAATAAACTCCACTCTCAAGACATGCCTCTTATACCAAATGTCTTGACCTCTAGTGACATCTTTCTTTGCTTTGTTAACATAGAAACAAACCCCTGGCTATTCCTTAAGTGCCGATATACCCTAAATATCCTAATCAATCTAAAAATTTCCTTTTTAGGGAGCTAGGAAGAATTTTTCTTATTCCCTAATTCATGATTGTATTCCTCGTCCCATTAGCAGAAGTCCATCAACCAAGCATCAGTCTGGTGGTTGACCTAGAGGGATCGATGTACGAAGATGTTCCAGGGTACTTCCCAACTTTACTTACAAATTGGTAAAGATGTAAAATTCTTCCTTACCTAATCAGTTAAAAATCTTGACCGAACATGATCCCTATTTACGATTTTTTTGCAATCCCATTTCAATTATTGTTATTACTTTGTTACTTACTACACTGTGCTGCAACCATCACATCACCAGCTCCTTGAGACTGTAATCGCTTATTTGATGCATGTTAGCTGCAAAGTAAAAGTCACTACACTAGGGATGTCAGCTGGTCGGGTTTGGGGCGGGTATTACTATTCCCAAATCCATACCCATTTATAATATCACTATCCATACCCGCCCATTTATTAAACAGGTAATTTCTAGCGGGTACCCATCTACCCGTCTGATACCCGTGTACCCAATGGGTACCCATATCTTCGACAAGGTAAATCTTAAGTTGTTTATAACTGTATACAAGATTTTCACAGATAGATGAAATAGAGTGAGATTGTGTGATATGGTTATTCATAAAATTGTGCAATTTATAGAGAACATTAAATGTTTATATATATTAAGTGTTTAACTCTTTTGTACTGATAGTTTTTATTTATTGAAGATGCAAAAAGTTAGTTAAATAAGAAAAAATGGATGGAGAAGAGAAAATTGAGTTTGATATTTATACATGCAGATCGATACATATTAGATACGAAATGAATTTGTGTCTAGTTTGATTAAAATGCAACATACACATATATCTTTATATATATTTTTTATTCGAGTTTGGGGTGGGTTCGGGTTCGGGTACCCATAAGGCAATCCCAAACCCGTACCCATACCCGCATGGGTAGTCAATTCAAAACCCAAACCCGTCCAAAAGTAAATGAGACGGGTTTCGGGTCCTTAAATGGGGCGGGTTTGGGTCGGGTACCCAATGAGTAGACTCAGATTGACATCCCTACACTACACTGAGCCTCCTGATCTGCCATGTGTCCCCACTCCTCTCTTGGGATGTAGTATCTTCTACTATTTTGTTTTATCTTTTGTCCCTTATGAACATTTGGATCATGTGTTCACTTGGATTTCTTTACGATTATACTAAATGTCGTGGCTCCCATGTATTTTGTCTACTCCAAGTCTGTTTTTAGTGGTGTGTCTTTCTGTGAAGTTGCCTCCTTGTCAATAGGACTAAACTTTATCTTTTGATTTTTGATGAAATGAAATTATGATCTTTATTTAAAAAAATAAATATTGCAAGGTGGCTGCACACTTTATTGGTCCGACTGAGTTGACAATGACTCGACCCCATTTGAGGGGCAGCAAAGAGTGGACCGGTAATAGGTACTTCAGAGAGCATTAGGTGGATGCATGCATATATCTAATCATATGAAATCCGTCATTTGTAGCAACTTCTTTTGAGCGAATGAGACTCCATCGGTTGATGGAACTACAGTTCCTTGAGTTATATGCCTCTGTTCCCTTGAGTTGGAGTACTACCAGTCATGCTAATCAAAGAATCATGCTTACACGAAGGTTTGGGGGGTTCTATACTTTGAAAGAAGCAATGCAATGTTCCATTCTTAGTGTATACCTTCTCTTTTGACTGGTAAATCTGGATGTATAAAAATTTAACGTAACATGAATGGACTGATTGTGTAAACGGTTTCAAGACTTGCTAAAGGCTTAGAATATAATTGTAGAATTCAACTTGGTCCCCTTGGAATGCTATTTGTTTGCGTTTGTTACTTGTTGCAGTTTTGCCTTACGTGTCTACATTTTTAATTTACTTTAATTGAACTGTGCTGGATCATTTGACTCATAAGTTATCTCCCTTGGAAATCTAACAAAGGTTGTCAAGAAGTAGCGAGATCAGAGGTTTTTGCGGTGCAGTTGAGAACCACTATTGAGATGGTTACCTAGTTGATTAGTTTACTTACGTTATATTTTGTTTTTCACTTTTGATATTAGTAGATGGAAAGCTAAAATCATATAACGTCAGTCTACGACTATTATGCCTAATTCATCTCTCGTCTTGTTGGTAATCGATATAGCATTGCACACAATTTCATAAAAAAAATCTTTAAAAGGGTGTTCGGTTCGGGAATAAGCAAGAATAATGATGAAGAATAAGGAGAATACTGGTCTATTCTTTGTTCGGCTGCAAAGATATGATTAAAGAGAATAAGATGACATAAGGGTAAGTAAGGTGAAATAAATATATGAATAAGGGCGGAATAAAGTAAAATAATGGGATGTAGATGTGAATAATCGTATTCTTGGGAACGTATCGAGTGAAAAATTGACCCCTTATTTCAGTAGTTATTCTTCAGACGAACATGACATTAACGCTATTAATAAAAAATGAAAAGGAAATTTCTACGAAATAGTAATATACCTTTTGGAATAAAAATATCTGCATATCCGGTTGCATCCATTTATGCTATTAATTCGACTCCATCTTCCGGGACCAGTAAGCAATAAATTTAATCTCAAGGACCTATACGCAATCAGCTAAAAAACAGCTCCCTCCTCAAGGAGGAATTCCCTGTAGTACCACGCGTTTCAACTTTCAAAGTCGCTGTCTTTCGCGGGGTCTCTGCTGGCACCGCACGTGCGCAGTTGGCGACGGACCGAAAACGACGCCCGCTCATAATTTTAATTAATTAAGAAAGCCGTCTTTTCTCCGGGGGTGGGAGACCAGATCCGTTCCGTTGCCCCCCGCCTTGACCGGGATTTGGCAGCCGTAGGCGCAGGGGCATTTTAGGGAAACCGCAGACAAAAAAAGCAAAACAACGTGTGCAGCATTTAGTTCGGCATTATCACGTACCTTTCAGACGGCGCTTCCGTGGACCTTTGGCTTCACAAAGGTTGCTGTGGGGTCCAATGTACAATTAATTAGGCTGTAGGCTGTTTGAAGTAATATTTTTACACCATAAACTTTAAAAACTAGGTAAATTGTTTTCTCAACCATGTATTTTTTTGTTAGAGTAAATTTAAAAAAAAATAAATTATACACTTGATTTCAATATTATACATGAATTTTAAAAAGTAACAATGTAGTATCCAAACTTTCTTATTTGTCTGAATGTAATCCCTGACTATTGAAATTTAAGGATAAAAAGACAAAATAATCAACTAAATTTCAATGGTGAAGGACCACATTAAGACGATTTTGAAAGTTGGGCTATCACGTTGTTACTTTTTAAAGTTCATGTATGACATTGAAATCAGGTGTATGTTTGGGACTTTTTGTAATTTACTCTTTTTGTTATTTATCACTGATATTCTGCGTAATTGCTAACTGCTACACCGCAATCTTCTAGTTAATTACAGAGTCCTTTAGGGCCTGTTTGGTTGCAGGGTTGGGCAGGGTTGGCCCAACCCTGGTTACTATTCACAAAGGTACTTCCTCCTCACAGATTACTATTCACCCATCCCAACCCAGCCCAACCCAACCCAGTCCAACCCAGCAACCAAACAGGACGCGGGTTAGGACAAGTTAAACTAGTAGAATATAACATGTTTTTGTATTTTGATGTTTGGATAAATGGTTAAATTGAAGGTGGGTTTGAAGTGTGTTTGTTGTGATATAATTGTATTGAAGTTTGAAAAAATAAGTAATTATTGTGATGTGATTGTATTGAGGTTTGGAAAGTGAGTAGAAGTGGAGTGGTTTATAATTTTTATATGATATGATGGTATAATATATTATTTTTTATGGGATTAATGATTGAGAATTGATCTATTTAATTTATTAAAAAGAGAAAAAGTGGGGCCCACATGGGAGAGAGAATGGATGAGTTTTACCTCTCAAACCGAACGGGGCCTTGGGGTTTACAGTAAGGTTTTAAAAATCAAAATCGGACATCAAACCTAAAAGGTGTTGGTTTTGGATTTTGATGAGATCATTAGTTCGTACAAATCAGGAAAAAGTGAATTGTTTTATTGTTGATTTGGTTTGTATGGTCTAACTGGGTTTAGTCGAGTTTGGTAGATATTTTTATCCAAAAAATGAGTAATGCTTCCCAAGTTTTTCATCAACATATGTGCCTTTATAAGTTCTTTCAGTAACACTTAATTCATATCCTTATTTTTTACAATAAAATGTGTACCTCTGTATTTTTTACAAGATTCATAGCAGTGATCTTTTTCAGTACATTTGTGCTCATATATTATATTAACATAAGGAATATTGTTAATTTTTTTAACAATATAGATATTATATTAACATAAGGAATATTGTTAATTTTTTAACAATATAGATATTATATTAACATAAGGAATATTGTTAATTTTTTAACAATATAGGGGTACAAGTGTAATTGCAATAAAGTGAAGGGTATAAACTGAACGATATAAATGTTATAAAAAAATTTAAAAAGGACACAATAAATATATTTTATCAAATTCATATAAATAAAAACTGTAACATACAAGATTATCAATTTTAATACTATTCAAACTTCAATTGATGACAAGTGTTTTTAATTTATTTTTCTCTTAGTATGATTATGATATCTTTTTTGCGTGGAGCCATCGTTTGTTGCTATTGGAAGGGACAATCTCATGCACAATGTGAAAATGACTAACAACTTCTTTACGCGGAGCCATCGTTTGTTGATATTAGAAAGGGAAAACCCCATGCACGATGTGGTAAGCGAGGTAATGCTCCTAAAGCAGGAAGCAATATTGAGTCATTGGTGCAAACGGAAGGGGAAGCGACAATGGAATGTCATACGCTAAGTTAAAATGAAACTAGATTTTGAAATATTTTTTTAAAAAATCACATTTTATTGAAATCTATAAGTTTTTTTGGAAAAATAGATGGTCAATCCAGTGGTTTGGTTTAATTAGTTCAGTCGGTTTACTGTGATCCAACTGAGTTTTGACTGATTTTATTTTTCAATAAAAAACTAGTGGATCAGGTGTTTTTCATCCGTTCTTTAACTGGTTGAACCGATCGATTCGTTTCGATCTTTAAAAGCTTGAACTATAGTGCAAGAATTACTAAGCTTGCATGGTTTAAGTGATAATTATAATGAATACAAAATTGAAAAAAGTTATTTACAAAATTTTCAAGATTGAAGGTGTAAAAATAGCTTCAAGTAAAGTAATGTAAAATGCACATAACGGGCAGATGTGCAAGAGCGTCGTGAGAGAGTATTGCACTAGTAAAAATTTTGAACTTCAGATTTACATGTTTTCGGTGAAATGTCAAAGAATGTGCAAATTCTGTCAAATAAAAAGAAATTTCAAAATCGACCGTGCCCTATAAATGCAGATAATTTGGTTAGCATTGACTTATCACCATCTCACGTTTAAGCACATGTTGCTATTGAAAAAGAAACCTTCATGGATCTTACCCTCAAATTTTCCCACTGTAGGATCAACTACGTCTTTTGATACCCACCTCGAAATCATCCATTTAGCATCGTCATTACAACAAAATTGGCTATAGATGACGTTTTTATCAAAAGATGTCACTAAATAATCTCTTGTTAACTATATAATAACGATATTATTTGATACATTTTTTTATCTTGAAATTAAGGATGAATATAATATCCATCATTATAACATATAACAATGCTTATTTGCTATTTTTTAAAAAATTAATTTTTTATTAATTGTCATTAATATTTAAATTAAAAATTTAGCGATTATTAGTTAAATTTTGAAAAATAAAAACGGATAAGTGTCGTTACACGAAACATCATCATTGATATAGCAATTAATATTATATTCGTCGTCGATTTCAAGTATGAAAAATTCTCAATATCATCCTTATATCTTTAATGATGGATGATTTAGTGATGGATTTTGAAAAAAAAAAACATAATTTTTTTAGTGTGTGTTGACGTTATCCCTTCTAATTTGTATTGAATGTATGCACTTCTCCTCTTTATCCTCCAAATCAATGTTTTTAAATCGAACCGAAGTTTGGAAACTATCTCTCGAAAAGGTCGGATCTATCTAGCCTACTGAGTTAAACCAATTCAACTAGATGATGACACATCATTTTTCAAAATCAAGTTAAATCAAACTGGTGATGAAAAATATTGAATCGCCCGAACCGACTGGAATAAATAATAAATGTTTAAAAATCATATTTAAATATCATTGTAACAATTGAAAGAGCTAATAAAAATAACATAAATATATTTTACAAAGATGAATAAATAGTTAGTAAAGTTATAAATTTGTAAGTACATATGTTAGCATGCAAATCTTATTTTTTTTTAAATATCATGTATCGGTGTGTATAAACATTGTAATGACTGGATTTTTTTCCAGCAAAGTTTCCATATTCTCTCCACATTTACTAATATTGATTAGATTCAAAAATTAATGGGTAGTAATAGCCCATTGATTGTCCTTTGAAGGTAAAAAATCCAATAAAAAGCCAACTCCTCTCCCCTCACGTCACTTGTTGTTGGCATCCTTTCTAGAGAGAGGAGGGAGGGAGAGTTAGATATATATAAAGAGAAAGATCTCACCTGGATATTATTCTTGTTGTGGGGAACATCAACTTGATTCAGGGGAGGAGAACGATGGCTCGGATGCAAGGAGAAGACGTAGCAGTGACTAGTAGATACAATCCGTCAGACTTGATGTATGTGTCGAACATACAAGAACAACATATCATAAGTAAGAAAAATATTGTTGTACACTCTTTTTTGGGTTTCTTGCTTGGTGTTGCGAATGCACCTAAAGTAATCATGGATTTTGATATTCAAAAATATTAGCATGTTGATTCGTGAAACATAATGTTATTATATTATTGATGACACACATTGAAAATGTGCACCTTTAAGTTCTTATATTTCGTTTCATGCCTCTTAACAAAAATCATATATATATATATATATATATTGATTTTTTTTATTTTCGAACCTACACCTAATATCTATTCTGCATGTATTTCGATTCATATATGTCTGGCCACAGGTTGCATTTTTCAATGAGATTTGATCTAATTGTTAAGAATATTGTTGATAAGTCTATTCGCTCATATTAATTAGTTAGCAAGAACCTAAAAGGACATATCGAATTTCTGGAACTATTGAAGCATTTCTCTATAAACCAATAAGTCAAGTTATCTACAATAATTGGCTATTTTTTGTGTTGTACGTTGAGAATATGTGAGGTATCATATTATGTGTTTTTTTTTGACAAACCTCTTGAGAGGATAATAAACGGATGTTGATAGAAAATAATACATGTTAATAAATTAATAGATTTTTGTTGGACTTGGCAATATTCATTGCACATTTTTAGATATGTAAAATCCGTACATTTAAAATGAATATCTCGCACCCACACCTTTTAATGTCACGAAATTAGTCTATGTCCGTAACTTTAATACATGTGGTATTTAATAGATATTTCTACATTAACATGTTACTAGTGATAAGAATGATACCTTTATAACCTCAAATATACATTGCATTATAATATATAACAGACAATGCTACACCATCTCACATCTTAGAATTTAATTACCGATCTTTTATGATAAAATGTTTAAGTATTGTTCAATTGTTTTAGTATTGCCCAGTCATAGTCATCGAAGGTAGCAATTCATCAAAGATAATAATTGAGTATTGATGACGACTTAAATTAAGAAGAGTTATTCTCAACATTATGGAAAAGACAATAAATGTAGTGGAATTTTCTTTAATATAATTATGGGCATGTTATGGTAAGCAGAGCTAAGTGCTACACCAAACAGTGAGAACCACCTCTAAAGTCCGTTTATCAGAGGGGCCAACGCCTTCCGGGGGTGTAAGGTTCAAGGAACCGATTGAGGCAAAAGATAAGTCATCTATAGTTGTCGCTACATTGTCATGTAAGTCATGTTCGTGGACCGCTTGTGCAAGCGGTAAAGCCAGCAAAATCACCAAAACCATTAAGGATTTAACAATTAAGTCTATTTTTAATCACTAAACAAATCAAGGGTAAGTGTACAGTTCTGAAACTGCTAAGTTATATGGATGCAACTATGGTAAAGTAATGGCATTATGCAAGTATTATGATTGTAATGGGCATATGCGCAACTATGGAAAATTATTGTAATGGTTCGATTGGGTGACTGAATGTTTAATGCTTCCGTCGATCAGCCCGACATGTTCCATTACAAAGATTAATAAATAGATAGTAAAGTTATAAATTTGTAAGTGTGTATGTTAGCATGCAAATCTTGTTTTTTTAAATATCATGTATCGGTGTATATAAACATTTGCATCTACACAAACGTTTGCATCTAAATACATACATACATACACAAATAAATCGATATAAAGAAACTCATGCGAATAAATACAATTTATAAAGATAATAACGTAATATATGTTGTATCCATATAGATACATATATGATATACCTACTTTTACATATAACTATTAAAAATGCATACATAACGTTGATGTAAGACAGGGATGCCCGTTAGCACCGATGCTTTTTGTACTGGTGGCGGATGCTTTGGCAGTTATGTTCAGGAGAGCGATTGGTGATAGGTGGTGTGAAGGATTCCGTATGGGGTGCATCTCTATTCCTCTCCTACAATATGCTGATGACACAGTGATCTTCGTGGGCGGTACAGAAGAAATGCACAGAAGGACGAAGCAACTGGTAGAGATATTTAGCAACATCTCGGGCCTCAAGATCAATAGAGACAAGTCAGTGGTGATTCAGTTCGGGATGGATGAGGAGGAGAGTAGAGCGAGGGCTATGCTATTGGGATGCCCTCTTGGTGTGCTACCCATCACATATCTAGGGCTCCCTTTAGTGGCAGGCAAGCTCAAGAAAGCTGAGTGGGACATGGTCATCAGGAGATTTGAGGAGAGACTGGCAGGATGGAAGGCAGTCACGCTATCTAAAGGGGGGAAGTTGATCCTTCTAAAACATGTGTTGGCGGCAATTCTCATTTTCTTTTTTTCAACTCGGTTGATGCCGGCAGGGCTAAGAAAGAAGATAGAGATTATGATGAGAAAATTCTTCTGGTCAGATGGAAAACAACAAAGACATGACATGCATCTGGTAGGATGGGAGGAACTCACAAAACAAAGAAGTGAAGGAGGCCTTGGTATTCGAGATGTATCTTGTATGAATAAAGCATTGTTGGCCAAATGGGCGGTGCAGATATGGGGCAATAGAGATAGATTGGCTATACAGCTGATTCGAAATATTTACGGCGTCAACGGCTCACTGGAGGCAGGTAGACTGCGTTTCGAGTCTTCTCTCTGGAGTGGGATTCGTGAATTATTACCGCAACTGAGGACGATATTGACGTCACGGTTGGGAACCGGGGAGGTCTTTTGGTTCTGATTTGATGATTGGACGGGTGAAGGTATTCTCTGCAACAGATTTCCGTGTCTCTTCTCTTCGTCAACAAACAAAGGGTGCTCTATGGCTGAGGTTCGGTCATCTGGTTCGTGGGCTCCTCACTTCATGCATGAACTTTCTGACCGTAAAATGGAGAAGGTGCACAAAATGCTATCTGAACTACCATCCTCTTGCTGCTCCTCGCAGGGTAGGGATCATTTTGCATGGGAGGGGGAAATTTTCGGTAAAAAAAGCATAAAAGGTGTTCAGAGGGAGAAGTGATGACTTGGAACCCGCCATGAAGCAGGATATGAAGACTATCTGGGCAAGCAAGATTCCTTGCAGAGTGAAAATCTTCCTGTGGTGCCTCAGAAGGGGACGGATTTGGGACAAAGCAAGAAGGGGCAGGCTGTTTGGCATTCAGGATACACAGTGTGATAGATGTGGCATACAGACGGAGGATGCAGAACATCTGTTTTTTATGTGTCCTTCGTCAGAACATATTTGGAAGGAGATAGGTGCGGATTGGTTACTATATGGTAGCATGGATGATTTCTGGAGATTGATTAGATCGGTGGGGATGAACTCTACGAATGATGTTTCTTTGCCTTTTGCGGCTATTTGGGCCATATGGGGAGGAAGGAATGATCTGATTTTTAAGAACCAGAGTTTCTATTTTGAAAATGTAATCACTTCCTCTCTCTCTCTTCTGTTTCGATTATGGTCTACAAGGTAATGTAATTCTTTATCTCTTTATAATTTGAAAACGTTTGGCGGTGAGTCCCAACTCGGGATGCCACCCTCCTTCATCTAAAAAAATTTGGTATTGTGTATACATTTTTTAACATATGCATCATTAAATATTATACACAGCTAATATTTAAACTAAATATTGTCTATTTATATCTTATAATAGTAAGTTGTTGTGGTTGAATTGGTTAGCAAGTTGTGAGAGGCAAATCAAAGGTCATGGATTTTAACATCAACAAACACTACAAAAAAAGATGTGATTGGCGTGCATATGTTCGCTCATAATGTGCATGTCAAATGCATGCCACGTGCACGCCCTTATAGTGGACGAGCACATGTGCTCGCTTCATGTGTGTTCGCTGATAAGAGAGTCGCCAGGGTAGGTGGGCGAGTACATGCGGACACTATGTGCTCGCCCACTTGTGGAGGTGCACACATGTGGTCGCCGACATGGTTACCCGCAAGTAATATGGCGATCGAATCCAGAGCTCTTGGCCAGCACGTGCTCGCCAAGAGTAAAGTGCTGAAAAAATATATAGGTTCGGTGGATTTTAGACACCCCGTCGAACTTGTATAGCCTACAAAGAAACCACTGCGGGTGCTTATTAGAGTCGAGAAGAGTATCTTCAATATGCTAGTTCGCCAACTAAATAACTAACTTTAACATATCAAACTCACACAATATATATGAACTTACAAACTAAACATTTAAGTTAATATGAAATTTCAGTATATTTGTAAATGCATCGTGTTTAGGAGCTAAATACTACAAATATATATTCGAAAGATTCCACAATTACAAGTATAACTAATTATACAATCAAATTTCATACAAATGAAAAGACTTGCTAAAAATTCTACAACGAAACAAGACAAAAACCATCAATCATTTCTTTTTTGATCTATTTTTTTTTAAATTAAACTATGATTTGCTTTCTTTTTCTCCTTCTCCTTCTCCTTGAACTTGATATACATGTGTGCCTTTTCTTCTGCGTTATTCTCCTCCTCTTCGTGATCTGATTCAATCTCCTCATATTGAGATGTACATTCTTGTACCGTATATCATGGAATATATATATCTGTGTGTGTGTGTGTGTGTGTGTGTGTATGCGTGTGTGTGTATGTATGTGTGTGTGTGATATGCATTGAAGATATAGAAATATGAAATTATTAATCATTGTAAATAGAATACTTACATGTACGCCGTGAAATCTTCTCGGAGATTTGTCACTTGTTCCACCATCAACGCCATCTGCGACTCTATTTGGAATGATGGTTACGACGATTGTGGTTGTGTACAACGACTGGGTATAAATAGAATACGAATGATGATGTTCCTCCACATAATATGGAGGAAGACCACCAAGCGTCTGCTTCCTCTCCGCCACAACATCCATCTCCTCCAATACCTTATAAACTTTTGATTGTTTAATATACTTTTGTATATAAAAAATATAATATAGTAGAATAATATTTATATATACATGCTTCCAAATTGCTTTATCAAATGGTGGTTGCTTCCCATTTAGATCACCACCCTATTTTTCTGTAGATAGTGTCAAATAATGACCCCGAAATACAAATTAAAAAAGAGAAGAATAAATTATAATATATCTTTCAAACTGCAAATAAATTAACAGAGTAACCAACAATTCTCCTGCTTCAGGAGTGGACCATTGAGACTCCCTATTTCCCACTCATGTCGGACCTAGACCACCACTCCTTAAACGAGGGTTCTCTTTCCAACCTAATTACCTAAAAATTAAATATAGAAATTAATAATAAATGGTACTATACTAAGTTAGATTTGAAAAACTAAATTTTAAATTAAATTACTAGATCCTCTCTAATCTGAATGTGGCTTTTATGGAAGATTTTTCAATATGCTATGGGTACTCAATTGAAGTTCAGCACTTCATTTCATCCGCAGACTGATGGCCAATCTGAAAGTACCATCTAGACTCTAGAAGATATGTTGAGAGCATGTGCTCTAGATTTTGTGAGTAGATGGAATAGACACCTTCCATTAGTGGAGTTTGCTTACAGTAATATTTATTATTCGAGCATTAAGATGGCTCCCTATGAAGCATTGTATGAGAGACCTTGCAGATCACCCTCATATTGGAGTGATGTTGGCGAGAAGCACATATTAGGATCAGAACTTGTTCAGACAAGTAAGTAGGATGTTGAATTAATTAGAAAGAGATTTTTAGTAGCTCAAAGTAGGCAAAAATCTTTTGTTGATCGTCACAGAAGAGAGTTGAGTTTTTGGAGTTGGGGAGCATGTGTTCCTAAAGATCTCTCCAACCAAAGGCATCTTACGATTTGGCAAAAAGGGGAAGCTCACTCCCAGATGCATATGACCTTTTGAGATTTTGCAGCGGATCAGAGAGATGGCATACTGTATTGCATTACCACCTCAATACTTGAAATTTCACGAAGTCCTTCATGTGTCTATATTGAGGACGTACACTCTTGATCCTTCACATGTGATCGAGCATGAGGTCATTGATGTTCAGCCAAACTTTACCTTTGAAAAGAAACCTATACTGATCATCGATAGTAGAGATCATCAACTTTGTCGGCGTATAGTTCCGATGGTTAAGGTCCATTGGCAGCACCACCAAAAGGAGGATGCTACTTGGGAGTTGGAAAGTGAAATGCAGGAAAAGTATCCGTAATTTTTCGGCATGTCCTTCTACTAAGAAGTTTCGAGGATGAAATTGTTAGGGTGGTGGATTGTAAAAGCATGTTATTTTTAGAAAGGATATTCAAATGAAATGATTTGGATTAAATGGATTTAATTAACACATTAAATCTCATTCATTATCAACTTTAAAGTCACATTAAATCTCATTCATTATCAACTTGGATTAAATGGATATATCTATGCCCACAGGAGCGCTGCCGAGATGCTATTTAATTCGTAGAGTAGTTTTTCAAAAAAAAATCCCCAATTTAGAGTTGTAATAATGGAACTATTACTTGATCGGACTCTGTTGGAATTGATATTATCTTTGCTTGTTATATGTCATTTATTTTTTTGGTAACGGTTCGGTCATGCGATCAACTATCGTAAGCTTCCGCCGATTGTCATGATCCATTCCGTTACATAACGTGCGAACAACTGAACTGTGCAATGGATCTATTTTTAGAAACGATGATGGTCATCCATCATAGATCAGATCCTCCTGAGAAACGAGAATAAGACACATGCCAGCTGGTTTGAAACTTACACGTGTGGGGAATTAAAAAGCCAAGGACATAGTTGGATACACCAATTTGTGCACATGAACGAGATCACTGGTTCACTTACCTTAGCTGGACCCGAATTAATGGTGGGGCCATCATTGCCAATTGCTAATGTCATTGTTTTGTTAATGACTCTCCCATCCTACCGATGTCATCCATCCACCCACTGCCACTTGGTTAGAAATGATTGATGCAACTAGATTGGTACTTGGCTTTAAATAAAGTACCTCTTGCCGTGCACGCTACCCCTTTTAATACCAATAAAAAAGGGTGGTTGTCTTCTTAACTCCCCATTTTAATCTCATGCCACGAGCATAAGTGCTGACAATACTTTTATTTTATTTTATTGATTAAGTGCATACCACTAGGACGACCGAAATAACTTTAAATTATTTTCACTCATTGTACGTTAGGTAACTTTACTAGGAAAATAAGGTGATCACCTGATTGATCTAAAGTCATTTCCCAACTTATTTCTTTAAAGTTGTTTTATTATAGATAAAAAGATGGTGTAACATTTAAGTGGAATCAGCTACATGAATTTTTGCTTAAATCAATGTTAAAAGATCTGATTACTTTTTACGATGGATGTCGGTTATATAATGTAAGCCCCGCAACGAAGGATTAAACGCTAGTTTTTTTAGGTGGTAGGCACACAATTTTTCCATAGGGTTGATTTTGTTTATTAACGTAAAATAGTGGTAGAATTGATGATTGGTTATTCCTCTCTTTATTTGTAACCTCCAATATACGTTGTGCATTGATGGGAAATAAAACAAAAATTATGTTTTATTCGCAAGACTTTTTTTTATGGTGGAGAGTTATAACATTGTTGTTGTTGGTGGTGCTGCATAGGGCTCCTCTCTCCTTTTACATGATAAGTTAGTGAGGAAGAGGATACTCTGTTGTAACTAGCGTTACAACAAAGGTGTGTAGTAATCCCTTCTAACTTGTTTTGCAATTTCAATTCTACAATCCAATCTTATAAATTGGATCTTAGATCAGTGCTCTACGTATCGTTCAAATTCAAACTTATTTATTATTTTATCTTAATGGTTTAAAGATCGAATCTTTTTAAAATGGATTTTAAGTTGCTTAGATCTTGACCAAATGGTTGATCATTAAGATAAAATAGCATATAAGCTCGGATTGGAGCGAATTTGGAGGATATGTAGAGCATTGATCTAAAATTCAATCTATAAAGTTGGATTTCGAAATTGGAACCGCAAACAAAATTAATAGAGATTACATCTCTTCTTTTGTAACTCTAGTTACAGTACACATCCTTTGATTAAGGAGGATCCAATCTATAAAGTTGGATTTTGAAATTGGAATCGCAAACAAAATTAATAGAGATTACATCTCTTCTTCTGTAACTCTAATTACTGTACACATCCTGTGATTAAAGGGGGGGGGGGCATTTCTTTCATGTGATGGATCACTGCATGATGTGGTTCCAACGTATTCCCACTTGAGATCTTTACAATAACTTTATTTTGAATACTTAGGACCTATTTGGTTGCCAGGATACACTGGGGTACCCTGTCATACCCCTAGCTCCGACCTTGTATTTCTCGGTTGGGATTACTTGTATTGACCTTACAATTTCTTTGGTATATTGTTTTTTTAACCATGTTCAAATACACTTATTAACATAAAAATATATTATAATCATTAAAAAAGTTAATATAACACATAATCGATGTCACATCACATCATAATTATCATTCCAACCCTCTCAACCCTCCAAACAACTGCTACTCACAAGAAGATACCCCACCACAGTCCAACCCATTAACCAAACCTGCCCTTAGTTTCCTTATAAAATCATTAACATGAATATTGTAATTTGTATTTTTATAAAGGGAATTTCCTTCCATATATCATTATATCCTTAATTTTATTAAGGCGCAAGGGCTACTGAAAGTTATATTCAATGTTTTTTAACCAACCCAAGAAAAGTAACAAACTATTATGCAGACTATATCTGGATATATCAATCACTTTATTAATCATAAAAAACTTAGAAGACCCATACTACATATATGTTTGGGATTTTTACCCGACAGACCTTATAAACTTTTCAATTACCTCCACGATTTTTGAAACAACCTAATTCCCACATTGACCCTGTAAACTTGCTAATCCTTACCATACAGACCTTGTGATTAACCTCCATCCATTTACCTATTAAAACTAACCGGATTCCGTTATATTCTTTTACATTATATCCATTTTGTTTATCAAATTTACGTTGATTGTCACTCCTCCTCGCCCTCCTCCGCATCTCCCTCCCCACCCAGCACCTACCCACCTCCTCGACATCTGCCTCCCTTGCCCTCCACCTCCTCGACATCTGCCTCCCTTGCCCTCCACCTCCAGCTCTGTCGCCCTCACCTTCCTCCTCCCTGCCCTCTGCCTCCTCCTCCATATTTTCCACCCCCATCCCATCCCCCTCCACCATCTCCTCCACCTCACTCCCCTCTTCCCCCGCCTCCATCCACAGCCTCGCTTCCCTCCTCCCCCACCTCCACCTGCAGCAGGGGCCCTTGCCCCTTTCCCCTCCACCACCTCCTCCACCCCCACTCCCCTCCTCCTCCACCTCCGTTGTAGTAGGGACCCTCGCCCCTTCCACCCAAAGGTGACAAGGAGAGCTTTCCCTTTACCTCGTTTATCCTCTTTCCCGTGTTTCTCTTGCGCTACACAACGATGGAATTTTAGTGCCCCATCTATTTGTATTATGGATCTCAAAAGAAAAGCTAAAGGCCAAAACCAAATGAAGGAAGGCTATAGAGAAGACCATCAAAAGGAACTCAAAAACTAAAATATCGCCACACTCACAAAAACTTCCAAATTCCATGTATAAGGATCCATATGAGAGCAACAATTTATGGAACAAAGCGGATATGTTATAAAGAGGGGAAGCTCCAGGTCCTCTGCAGCTTCCCGTTTGATTGGGTAGAAGAAGAGGATGAAGAAAGAGGAAAAGAAGGAAGGAGAGAGGGAGATTGAAGATCCACCGTTGATTTTCTTTGGTTTGATTAACTCAAGTTTAACTCAAATAATTGACTGCAATAAAGTTAAATATGACGACGGAATATGTGGGGTAAGATGGAACAAGTTTACGGAATCGAGGGAGGAACTAGATTGTTTCAAAGATCGTGAAGGTAATTGACAAAGTTTATAAGGCGAGTAAAAAATTATATATATTTATGTAATACACTCTGGGCCATTCCATCTCAAGGGATCAACCAACATGTACTAATCCCTATATGCTCGATTGCTAGCAAACGATCTCTTATTTCCCCCCTTGCAATAGGTATTTGATACCAAGCTTTATCACTCCTTGTGTTGTTTAATTGTTATTGTTGGAGAAGAAGACCATGAGTGAAATTCATATTAAATCTTTAATAACCATGATATATATCATTCCAAATCTTTCTAATACCTTCGTGCAAGCAAAAAGTTCTTGATTTTTTTTGTAAGCATCGAATGTCATTTTTTTGCCACCAAGCCATGACAAATGCCTAGTAAAGATGTAATGGGATTTTCTCCATTTGAACCTTTTCAAGGTCATTCGTAGACATCTATACCATTTACAAGTTATTCATTTTGGTAATTGACACTGGGATTAGTGAGCAATATATTATTCCAAATCTTTCTAATACATACATTTTCGATATAGGCTTCTTGATATAGTCCAAGTACACGTTGGAACCTATTTTTATGGTTTTTTATGCCTATAAAGCACGGGGCGTCATCCGTATCCTTCATATCGAAGTTTTTAGAATAGAATTCCTCCTCACAGATTACTATTCACCCATCCCAACCCAGCCCAACCCAATCCAGTCCAACCCAGCAACCAAACAGGACTGCCAGTGTTCAGAAAGCAGCCAAGTATACCGCATACTAGGGTGCATACTCGTACTCGACAGCGTTAGCGTTGTCGTTTTGAGTATGATGCAATAGCCATACCTAAAAGCTCCCACTAACTTTAAGATGCATGTAGTTATTAACAACTTTCGTAATAAAAGTATATAAGATAATCACATCGTTTAAATTTACATCCCACTAATATGAATCTTCTTTTTATCCATGTAAAGACTTCTTCCATTTGCATACTAGATTATCTCATTTATTAAGATGAAACACTCAAACTACTACAGGAATACATGCTCAACTGAATCTCTTTTAAGAAAGTTCATTTTCACAACCATACAACTTAGCTTTAACTTAAATGGATCAATAATGTCATGATAATTCTTAGTAAGTCCCTCATGCATATTGGAACAAATGTCTTGTAGAAGTCAATGCCTTGTTATTAAGTGAATCTTTGGACTACTAGTCTACCTTTATATCGTTCGATGTTTCTAAGAGCATCCTTCTTGATCTTATAGACATATATACATCATATGGTCTCCACCACTGTTGTAAAAGTCGGCTGACTAGTCGGTCCAAATACTCGAGGGGGAGGAGGGTAGCCGACTCGATTAGGTCTAGTAGGTTAACCTGACTAATCGACCCAACTATTCAGTCACCTTTTACATAGAGATTTTATTTTCTTTATTTTTTACTTTTTTAAAGTAAACTTATTCTAATATGCTTAATGTTATTTTTAAAGTCAATTACTTCTTTTGTTTTGTTATGATAGTATACAAAATGCAAATATATAAGAATATATGTATATAAAATATTTGTATATTTATAATAATTAAAAAAATCAAAATTGTGTAATGACCGACTAAATTTGGTTAGTCTCCTAACTGTTGATTAATACTTAGTCAGCGACCCTGCCAACCGAATATTGACTACCAATTTCCATAAACTTGGTCTGAACACCATTAATTAAATCTATTATGTCCATTACATCATTTACAACCATTGAGCCCATCTCTTACCTTGAGTAGAATCACTTATTTTAATGACTTATATTTTTTTTACTTGTATATTGAATTCAGAGTCTTGTGGGTAGATAAGGTAACGTGAGGGGTATAATAATGTCTCAACTTTGAATGACATCGTCATAGTCCACCCTTGCATACTCGGTGACCATATCATGTGATTCCTTTTTACAATCAATGAGGAATGAATAGGTTACTTTAATAAAACATTGTATTTAATTTACATCTAAAGGCATTAAACATGTATCTATAATTACTTGTTAATACCACATTCTTGTAAATAAGCCTATCAAGTTAGAATACCTTATTAATACTTAAACAAACATAACATTAATAAAAAAACAAAGATACATACATACCATTAGAAGAAAATGAGTAAATATTGTTATAAAAGGTTCATGACCTCTAACCTAGAGACCAAGCCAAAAATAACTTGATCAATTAAATAATAACTAGGAAAAATAAGTAAACCCCATGTATAAAAATACTAACAATTATGTCTATTTTACATAAACTCTTTTCGAATTAATTTTTCTACATTGTGTATAAAAATAAGTATAGAAAATTTAAAAATATATCAACGATAATACCTTGAATAATCAAGAACACAACAACAACAAACCTTTTTTCACATTAAGTAGGGTCGATTACATGGATTCTTTGCCTCCATTCAGATCTATCTTGGGTCATTTTCGGACTTAGATATAAAAAACTAAGACCCCTTCGTATAGTCTCATACCAATGCTTCTTGGACCTTCCTCATCCTCTCTTAACCGACTCAACATCCCAAAACTCGCATCTTCTCCCCAGTGCATCAACTGACCTCATCTGCAAATGATCAAACCACCTAAGAGATTTTCTCGCATCTTATCCTCTATTGGAGATACACCATCTTTATTTCTGATTGTATCATTCCGAATCAGATTTTTACGTGTGTGTGGGTGTGTCCACACATCCACCTTAGCATTTTAATTAATGCTACTAACATTCTCTGCATGTGTCTATGATTTACAGGCCAATATGAACCGTAGAACGTATCATGTCTCACGACTGCTTTGTAAAACTTTCCTTTGATTTGTAAAGGAATATTCTTATTACAGAGAACAGTAGAAGTTCCTCTCCACTTTAGCTAACCTGCATTTATTTTATAAGTAACATCTCCATAAATTTCCCCATCATGTTGCAAAATAGATCCCAAGTATCTAAAAGTATCTCTCTTCTGAATGTTCATCACCAATCTTCACTCGATGCCTTCAACATTGCTTCCATCAAAAGTGCTCTTCATATATTCAATCTTAACCCTACTTATATGAAATAATTTACTTTCCAATGCATGTCTTGAGAACTTCATTTACTCCATCTTTAGTCTCGTCAATCAACAGAAAATCATCAGAGAATAACATACATCAAGGTATCTCATCCTGAATGTGACTTGTCAACTCGTCCATAATCAAAGTAAAAAGGAATGGACTCAAAGACGAGTCTTAATGCAGATCGATGTTGATGTCAAAATAGTCGATCTTTCCAGACTGGATCCTTACACAAGATGAAGCCATGCAATACATATCTTTTATGAGGATAATGTATAGGATATGTGCCCTTCTCTCCAAATCTCTCCACAATATCTTTTGTGGAACAGAATAATAAGCCTTCTCCAATAAATAAAAATATCAAGGTTCTTCCTTTTAGTTCTATAAGTCATCATTGTTCTCCTCAACAAATGGATGGATTCAATAGTTGGTATGAATCTGAATTGGTTTTCTTTCACTTTGGAAACTTTTCCCAACCTTCTTTCAATCACATGTTCCCGAATTTTCATAGTTTGACTCATCAACTTGAGAGTTGTAATTTGAACAATTTAAAATGTCTTCTTTGTTCTCAAAAAGAGGCACCATGATGTTTCTCCTCCAATCTTCAAGCGTTTTCTTGCTTTGCCAAATAACATTGAGTAATTTGCAAGCCAAATCAAACCACGCTCACCTAAAACTCTCCAAACTTCTATATGAATATCATCAGGTCCTTCACCTTTCCCTGGTCTCTTAACTTTAAAAGCCTCTTATACTTCCTTCCTTTAAATAATCATGAAGTAAAAGAGAATACTAACTACATATATGTTAACTGCCTTGACCCATAATTATTTGTATAGATCTAAATTAATAAAGATCAACTTAAAACTTCAGTAATTAATAATTACTAAATTATAAAATACAATGAAAAAAGTTAAGTTAAAGGAGTTAGATTTAGATATTTGAACTCTTTGTACAGTAGACACGCATAAAAACACGCAAAAAAGAGTATTTCTATGCATTTTATTTAACTCATTTTAATTCAATTTTTTATAATCCCTTAATAAGATTGCATAGATAACGAAAATTATCATAAATACTAATAAAATTAAGTCCTAATTTCAAATATGCCTACATTTCCTAACTCGTAACTTAGTGCAAATAAACTCTATTTTAACTCTGCTCACCACTAAAGGTCATTTTTACAGATTATTTAAAACTCAAAAATACTTTGAGGGTGAGAAGAATTGATATGTGGAATATAGCTTTTGGGACCTTACTATATATAAGTACAACTGAATTCTTAAGTTGAATTTATTCTATAAGCTTCATTTTAGCATATTTTGTTTACTTTTATTTTTACGTAAATATGTGATAACCTGATTTATTTTAAAAAATAAAACAAACAAAAAAATCTCGAAATTAAAAGATACAAAATATCGATTTGGAATATAGGTAGATACTTGTAAGTAATTTTGTCCAATTTGCAGACTATGTATACAATATCATCAAACACTCATAACAATATAGTAAGGTGTCTAATACATTGTACTATTATAATAATATATAAAATATATCACATAGAAGAAAACAAAAACTAAAAAAAAGTGAAAATCGGATATAAAAAGACATATAAAAGTACCTCTAAATTTGTATTTTTCATAGATAGCAAAATTTACCAAATTATTCTTTTATAAAATGCAGATATGATTAAAAATATATAACTTTCGTGTTTTACACTTTCTAATTTGAGAATATTAGTTATTTCTTTTGATCTTTTTTGCAAAATTTTATAATTTTCTTGAAAAATTTTGGACATGCCATGTGTACACTATCTTCTTCCTCTCGAAACCCCTCTATGCCTCGTGTGTGCGCGGAGTGCCATGTTTCCCTCATAGCTTTATAAATTTATAGGTTGCCTCTTGAGTTCGAACTTGGTATTTGTCCAACTAGAATAAATACTAACGAAATTATTTTGTCTGCCCAATCTAAGTGTAATGTAGTACAGCTTAATTCATCAGAAAAATGGAGCTTAGAGAAACTTTTTGTAGAAGATGGTGTTGTCATTGGGGATGTACAACTAAGTGAGTAGGATAGATAATTTAGTGCATATATGTTCCGCATGTATCTCATTTTCCAATTTTCGATTCTTAATTTAATTGTTTTAATTAATATTTGGATTCTCTTTTTCTAATGTGGGTGCAAAAAGTGTGCATGGAAATAAGATGATTCACTTAATTATTCAGCATTTGAAGTCAGAAATGAAAACAAGTTTATTTTAACATCGCAAAGAGGATATAAGACCCCTGATTTAGCAAAGATATCAATTGCGTAGTTCGCAATTCTTTGCTCCTTTTTCAATGGTTTATATATAAATAAAAAATCTAAAGTCATTCCACCTTCATGTTTACCCACTACTATACTACAGTGAATGGCATCTCCATCATACATATGTAACGCTTTACCCAGTACATGCAAATGCATAGAATGACTTTTTTAGCATGAATATTGGCTCGATCTTCAAACAAGATGGTTGTTAAGGAGCATAAAAGGAGTCAAAGTCATTTATTTGTAATAACTTCGACTTTCCATTTTAGAATTAGAGTAGCACAACTCTATAAAATTTATACTATTTCGAGGACTCATAAGAGGTTCTCACGTTGTGGACACTCAAGACACTCTCCAACGTTTAATCAATGCTCAAGTCCCTCTCCTCCATTTCTTAGAATTTTACCACATGTTTTTCGTTGCCTTCTTTTATTTGTTTTCAACATTTGCGTTTTCCCTGCATTTCGCCCTTCATTTTTCATTTTATTATCTCGATTGTGAAATAGTCACAACGAAAAAATAAATCCTTTCAAAATCATAGGCGATGACCATATAAATCAAAGAAAAACGTTCTCTCATGCTAGAACATTTGTGTAAGTTTCTAATTTTTTTATCAACTTGCATTCTTATAGTTTAAGTATTAGACTTTTGTTCTAAATTTTGATAAAGAGAGCTAGGTAATGATGTGAGTATTCATCAACATCTTCATTCATCATTGTTTTTTTTGCGTTATGTGATTTTGTTTCTTCTCCTGTACTGAACTTGTATTTATTTTTAATAGGAAATGAGCTAAGTAATGTGTTCGCCAACATAACCATGATAATAAAAAAATTCATTTTGAAGAATTTTGGTATGGAGCGGTTGGATATTTTTTTATTATGGTATTCAGATAAAGAGAAGGTAAAAATGATATTGAAGTAATTGCTCATAAGGATTAGAAGGATAGTGTAGTTAAGGTGTAAATATTTGAAGATCGGGTTATTTTGCTAACATTGATGCTTGAAGAAGAAATTTTGAATACCATCTATGTTTATGCACCGCAAATTGGTTTAGAGGAAATGAATAAACAAGTATTTTTTTAGGATTTGGATAAAATTATACAATGAATCCCACAAAGATGATTTACATAGGTGGAGATCTTAATGGATATGTAGGAAAAGATTCTTAGGGATATGCTAGTGTTCATGGAGGCCATGGATTCGATGATAGAAATGAAGAGGGAAAGTCATTATTGATTTTCTAATGGCTTAAAACCTTTTCATAGCAAACACTTTCTTCAAGAAGAGGTAGGGGCATTAACTGCTTAAAAGAGTGGCATGACTAAGACACAGATAGATTACTTTACCTTGAAGAGTAGAGATCGATTGTGTTGTAAAAACTGCAAAGTAACCCAAGAGAGAGCTTGGCATCAAGGTTTTAAAAAAGGACTGCAAATCGGTCGGTCCGGTGATGATGTCACAATCATTCTTATCGACTCGAAAAAAAACCGAACCGGGCTTAATTTACTGGTCAAAGCGGTCGAACCGATTTTTTGAACTGATAAAACCATATACATATATGTAAGTATGTATTTATATATCAATGAAATAGTCGTTTAAAATGTCATATCTTTCAATAGAATAACATGATTGTCTATTTCGAGTAAAACTCTACAAAAGTTAGTCACATTTTCTAGAATTATATATGAATATAATATCATAATCATTTATTTATAGTCGCTTCTAGAAAGTTACTCTAAGAAAGTATTGGTACAACGTATATTCCAAAAAAGAGAGGGACATAACTTATATCGCAAAAGTTAAGAAGGGCACGAGTGATAAAACCCCATTATTTCATTATTTAAACTTTATTTTTTTTTGAAAATTTACTAAATCATCAAAATATGGTCAATCCAGGTCAACTCGGTTCGATCGGTCGGTCAGGTCAGGTTTTTTAGACCCTTCTTGGCATCTCAATATCATTTAATAGTCATAGATGTGCAAATAAAAGGGCTGGTATATAAAGGATAGTTCCAAATATCAATAGAACTAGATGGTGGAATCTTCAATTGAAGCAATCAACCTTCAAGAAGAAGGTTTTAGAATACTTATCTTAGCATTATAACGAAATTGCAAATAAAGATGTGGGAGGTGGTATCATCTTGTATTCGAAGGGTAGCCGAAGTGATGCTATATGAGTCTAAGGAGAAGTTCCAGGACAAAAGTAAGCTTGAATGTGAAGTCAAGAGATGCAAGAGAAGCTTAAAATTAAAAGAGCTTTCTTTAAAGCTATGTATAAGGATATAATAAAGGAAAGTACAACAAACTATAAAATAGTGAAGAAGGAAGCAAACAAGATTGTAAGTAAAGCTCAAGTTAAAAGCTTAAAAATTTTGTATAAAATCTTGACTTTAAGGAGGGATAGAAAGATATATTCAGACTGGCCTAATGCAAGATAAAGAAAGACTAAAGGTTTTTATCAAGTGAGATGCATTAAGGGTGAGGAAGGACATGTGCTTGTTACTTAAAGGATATGGAGACTAGATGAAAAAGTTATTTCTATAGGTTTTTCATTGAGGAAGGAAAAAATAATATTGTGAGAACTAATTAGTAATGAAAGTTACCTGAATCGTGCAAGCTATATATGAATATGAAGTAGATGACACTTTGAAGGTTATGAAACTTGGCAAATGTGTAGGACCTGATGACATTCTTATAAAAGTTGGAGAATTCTAGGTAAACGTGGTTTCAGTTGATTCCTAAATTTATTTAATGTTATTTGGCGAAGCAAGAAAAAGCTCGAAGAATGAAGGAGAAGCATCGTGGCTCTACTTTATAAGTTAGAGGAGGCATTCAAAATCATTCGAATTATAAAGGTATCAAATTGATGAGTCATACTATGAAAATTTGGGAACGTTTGATCAAAAGAAGGTTAGGGCAAGTTTCGAAAGTAATACGGAACAAATTCAGATTCATATCAGGTTGCTCAACCGAGATTTATAGAACTAAAAGAAAAAACCTCCACGTAATTCTTATTGAGTTGGAGAAGACTTATAATTCAGACCCACGTGAGATATTATGGAGAGTTTCGAAGAAGAGACACATGTGTGTCATAGACATTAACCTTATAAAGGATAGGCATGATGAGACTTCATCTTATGTAAGGATCCTATTTGGAAAGACTAACTATTTTGACATTAGCAGCAGTCTGCATCAAGGTTTAGCTTTGAATCTATTCCTTTTTAATTTGATTATGGATAAGTCGACTAATCATATTCATGATGAGATATCTCGATGTATGTTGTTCGTTGATAATATTGTGTTAATTGATGAGATTAGAGATAAAGTAAATGAGAAGCTTGGGGTTTGGAAACATGCCTTAGAGACTAAATGGTTTCATATAAGTAGAGATAAAACTGAATGTATGGAATGCACATTTGATGGAAGTAGTGGTGAATAAATCTAGATGAAGATTGGGGACTATAAGATCCAACAAAAAGATTCTTTTAAATACTTGGGATCTACTTTGCAACATGATGAGGAATTCGATGGAGATATTACTCGTAGAATAAATATAGGTTGGCTAAAGTGGATAGGAGCCTCTACTGTTCTATGTGATAAGAAAATTCCTTTCGAAATCAGAGGAAAGTATTACAAAGTAGTTGAGAGACCTACTATGCTGTCAAGTCCCCGATTCCCAGACCGTCGGATCCTCCCATATCCGGATCTGGTTACTCAGCAATAATTTATTCAGCAATCACAACTAACATTCAGAAACAGACTGCAAATAAAATACTCAGAAGAAAGTATTTCAACACTTTGCCATTCACGAAATAAGGTTCAAATGATACACTGTCTCACTATAATCATTTACATGTACATCAGCTTGCAAGGAAAAAATATACAAAAGATTACTACCTTAAAGAGTAAAGCTACTGGGGTTGGTTAGATGTCTAGTATGTAAGCTGGATGAATTTTTAAAGTCCTTGCGATGGCTCACCGATACCTGTTGGATTTTCTATAAATCATACGATAAAAATTAGCGAATGCTAAGTAACGAAGAAGAGAAAGGCAAACAAATTGTGTAATTTTTTCAAAACTTGATATCACAAAAATTTCATTCCTTTTCATTAATTTAAGTCATATTCCTTTCTATTCCACATCAGGGATTAGTCCAGGGGAACCCCACCATTCTTGGACTCCGAAGCTGTGGACACTTCGGGAATGGAGATTGTGTTGATCTTGGTAAGCTTATGCCGCCGCACGTCGCCTCAACCAATCCTCCAATACTACCCTGACAATTTCCTTTTCTTTTATTAAACATGGTCTCAATCCTCAGCCTGGAAAAAACAAATGAGCACACCGTCCTCGAGGACTCAGTTGCTTAAAACCTCAGGCTAACATTTAATCATATAACCTAGCGGCTTTAAATGCATGTTATCGTGACCCAGCCGCCGCTATTGAACCACCTGTACCTCCACATGGCATGACCACATCTTCCGTCGTTCAACCCGACGATAATGGCTCCCGGTACCACGCGTTGTAAAACATTCATTTCGTCCACACTTAACATAGCAGGGCAACCGTGTACCACCTAGGTAGGGAAATGCCAATACGGGTTCCTTCCGACAAATCTAAATGTTGCATGCCCGACCTGTAGTACTACTCCTAGTCATCGTTAACATGACACACATTCCTTTTCAGGATCCAACTCAAACCACATCAATTTCCATGATGTAATTCTTTCTTAAGTCTTCGACTTGATAATCAACAACACTTAGTATAGACTCACATATATATTATTCATAATCATATATACTCGTATATGTGCCTATTTTAACTTCCAAACCCTAACTTTCAAAGCCAATGCATCAATTTGATGTTTAAACCTTATTTTAGTGGGAATCACAAAGCAATTCTTTAGACTTTTTCAAAAATAGCCAAAATTAGGGTTCTTCGTAGCAAAGAACACAAAATCAAGAATTTCAATAATTTCGTATGAAAACCCAACAACAAAAGGAATGATTTCATTACCTAATCGAACTCTCTCTCATGTATGTACGGCTTTATCGTGTTTCATTTTTAGAAAGGCTATTTTAATGCTCCTGAAAAGATCGAATTTCATTTTCATATCAAAAACGCTAAGAACATGTCAAGAACGCGAAGAACGAACGAAGAACGCGAAGAACACGAAAAACACGAAGAACACCAAGAATATATTTTCTCTTAAAATTTCAGCAGAGCTTCCCCTTATATCGGGACATATTTTTCGGAAAATTTCGGCAGAGTTTCCCCTTATATCGGGACATAGTTCTCGGAAAATTTCGGCAGAGTTTCCCCTTATATCGGGACATATTTCAAAATAAAAACGAAAAGAGTTTCCTCTATAAAATCAATCGAGAGGAAAATAACAACGAAACTGAAAGAATATACTTAAACAACAAGAGATGAAGAATCGGTAGACACCACGCATCTTAGGTAAGTGAACGTGTGACGAATCACATGGTCACTGACGTGCATAGCCGCCCGCACCTAAGTAGGGTATTACACATATTTCTTTATCAAAATAATTATAAAAGTATAATAGAAAGAATAGAAACATAAACGATGGAGAATCGGTAAACACCACACGTCTTAGATGAGTAAACGTGTGACGAATCACAGGATCACTGACGTGCATAATCACCACCACCTAAGTAGTGTGTTACAGATTTCTCCTCGAACCACAACAGGAAAACAAATCGGAAAGAAAGATGAATCAAGAACAAAACTTGGAAGAACAAGAGGATGAATTGAAAGCCTAGCTTATGAAGCAAACTAAGAGTGGATCATACCTTTCTCCTCCTTGTTCTCCCGGCAGTGCTTCGCTAGCACTCCTCCCTCTCCTCCCGCTCCTCCTCCCGACCTCTCGACACTAGCCCTTGGGGTGGTGGTGGTAGTGGAAGTCGTAGAGAATGAATGGGTAGGTGGTCTATTTATAGGCCCCGGAAAACCACTAACAATGGTTAGAAAACCATGGTTTAGGCATTAACCATGATTTAGCAGCCCATGGTTTTGGCCCATGGTTTTGGTCAAAACCTATCCCAAACTTGGGGCTTAAGTTAGAACATTCCACAGGATTTTAGATTTGCTAATGATGCTTAATTAACACTAATCGTGATTAACTTTCACTAATCGCGATTTAACTTTCGCGGCTTACGCTTATCTTTTGCTAACTATTGATTAGTGTTTACTAATGATCATTAGTGGTTTTCAATCCGTCATTAGTTTCTTTAATCATGTTTAATTAGTCTTAATGACAGTCATTATGGGTTAATGACATCTTAGCCTACCTTACTTCTCTTTCTTCCGAAAATCATAACAATTCGAAACGAAGTCCGATTCACACGAAACAAATTTCGTTGATTTTCTCTTGATGAGCCAGATCTTATTATATAGGATCTGAGATATGCCAAGTTCAAGTATTTACAATTATAACAACCTTAAAGAAAGTCTCGTCCTCGAGACTAAAAATGCAGGCATAACATCCTTAAAGAGGATTGAAACCATAACAACCTTAAAGAGAATGAACGTCCTTTCATTTATAAAGAACATATACATAATACATAGTGTTATCACTCAAACAAGTATGGGTATTTATCTTTCATTTCTGCCTCAGGTTCCCATGTGTCTTCTTCAAACTCTTCGTTCCGCCACAATACTTTAACTAGAGGCACCTCTTTGTTTCTCAACTTCTTGATATCCCTTTGAAGTATTTGCACAGGTGTCTCTTAGTATGTCAAGTATGGCTCAACATGTAAATCATCATAACTTATCTTATGCTCTGAATCCCTAATGTACTTTCTCAGATTTGATACATGAAATACATCATGTATTACCGAAAGATGTGGAGGAAGCGCAAGTCTATAGGCAACTTTTCCAATCTGTTGAATAATTTCAAAGGGATCCACGAACCTGGGTGCTAACTTCCCACGCAAGCCAAACCTCTGGACGCCCTTCATAGGTAATAATTTGAGAAATACAAAGTCACCTACCTCAAATTCTAGGTCTCTTCGCCTGGTATCACTATAACTTTTCTGGCGACTCTGGGCAGTTAATAGTCTTTTTCTAGAAAGTTCTACAGCATCCCGTGTCTCTTGAAGTCTATCTGAATCATAAAGGTTCTTTATTCCGACCTCTTGCCAACACAAAGGAGTAGTACACCTTCGTCCATATAGTGCTTCAAACGGTACCATGCCAATACTTGTATGGTAACTATTATTGTAGGTGAATTCTGCAAGAGGCAAATGTTTAATCCACGATCCCTTCCATTCTAAGGCACATGCTTGTAGCATATCCTCTAGTGTCTGAATTGTACGTTCTAACTGACCATCTGTTTGTGGATGATATGCCGTGCTTAAGCATAACTATGTACCTAAGGCTTTAATGAAGTTCTCCCAATAGTGTGAGGTGAATCGTGAATCTCGATCGGAAACTACTTCCTTTGGAATACCATGGAGGCGAATCACATGTATAATATATAACTCAGCAAGCTGGTTTGGAGGGAAAGATAAGCTTATCGGAATAAAGTGTGCTACTTTCGTTAGACGATATATTATAAACCAGATACTATCTTTACTACCAGTCGTCTGAGATAATCTAGTAACGAAATCCATGAAAATGCTTTCTCATTTCCATTATGGTATAGGGAGGGGTTGTAATAATCCCGGTGGCTTTTGGTGTGAAGCCTTTACCTGCTAGCAAGTGAAACATGAATTCACAAACTCAGCAACATCTTTCTTCATTCCCGGCCACCAAAAGTATGAATGAAGATCCTTATACATCTTTGTAATTCCTGGATGAATAGATAATCTTGAGCAGTGCGCTTCTCATAAGATGTCTTTCCTTAGTTCAGGTGTGTTTGGTACACAAACTCTGCAATGGTTATACAGTAACCCATCTTGTATCTGGAGTCCCTCTATATCATTCTTCTCTAGTTGTTGTCTCAAGTCTTTAAGGACTGGATCATCCTCCTGTCCTTTCTTTATTCTATCCCAGATCTCTGATTTGTATTTGTGAGGAATAGTTATAGTATCAGCACTACTATCAAATGGTTTTCATTCACTTAACGTTGATAGTAAACCCCAGAAGTGGATAGCACTCACCAACCCAGGTGAATAAGTTCTTCTGCTAAGGGCATCTGCTACGATGTTCCCCTTACCAGGGTGGTAGGAGATAGTGCAATCATAGTCTTTCAACAACTCTGGCCATCGTCTCTGTCTCATATTGAGTTCCTTCTGATCAAATAGATATTTCAAGCTTTTATGATCAGTGAAGATTTCAAAAGTAATACCATAGAGGTAATGTCTCCATATCTTTAAAGTGAAACTACATTAACTAATTCAAGGTCATGTGTTGGGTAATTCTTTTCATGTATCCTGAGTTATCGTGATGCATACGCAACTACCTTACCATGTTGCATAAGAACTGCCTCGAGTCCTTCTTTAGACGCATCAGTGTACACTGTGAACCCTTCACTCACTCCCAGAGGGTAGAGTAAGGATTGGTGCAGATGTTAGGCATTCTTTCAGTGTCTGAAAACTAGCTTCACATGTATCAGACCATAAGAATGGGACCTCCTTCTGAGTTAGTCTAGTCATTGGCAATGCTATTCGTGAAAAGTCCTTCATGAATCTTCTATAATATCCAGCTACACGCAGAAAAGATCCTATTTCTGTGACAGTCTTCGGACGTTCCCAACTCATCACCGCACTAACCTTTATATGATCAACTGATATACCTTCCCCAGAAATAACACGGCCTAAGGAAGATACTTCAGATAGCCAGAAGTCACATTTGCTATATTTAGCATACAGTTTATTCTTCCTTAGAGTTTCAAGTGCTTGCCTGAGATGGTGTTCATGTAGATACTTATCCTTGGAGTAAATCAGCACATCATCAATAAAGACTACTACAAAGTGATCTAAGAACTCCTTGAATACTCTATTCATGAGATCCATGAAGGCTGCTGGGGCATTTACTAGTCCAAAAGGCATAACTAAGAATTCATAATGCCCGTATCTAGTTCGAAATGTTGTCTTGGGAATATCTGTGTCTTTAATTTTCAACTGATGGTATCCAGATCTTAAATCAATCTTGGAATACACAGTTGAACCCTGTAACAGATCAAAGAGATCATCTATTCTTGGCAGTGGATACTTATTCTTTATTATCCTCTTGTTTAATTGTCTATAGTCAATGCACAACCGCATCGACCCATCCTTTTTCCTAACAAATAAGACAGGTGAACCCCATGGTGAAGTACTAGGACGAATGATCCTTTATCTAATAGTTCTTGCAATTGTACCTTTAACTCTCGTAACTCAGCTGGTGCCATCCTATATGGAGGGATAGAGATAGGCTGAGTATCAGGTATGAGAGAGATTTCAAATTCAATCTCTCGCTCAGGTGGTAATCCAGGTAGTTCCTCTGAAAATACATCAGGAAACTCGCACACTATAGGCACATCTTCTATCATTCTTTCTGACCCTGATGTTGTGGATACATACGCTAAATAACCTTGGCACCCTTGCTCTAACAACTGTTGTGCTTTCAATGTAGAGATATATTTGATATTATCATTGGATTTCTTTCCAATGAACTGGAACTCTATCGAGTTTGGAAGGTGAAATGTTACTGTCTTCTGAAAACAGTCAAGACATGCATGATGCCTTTCTAGCCAATCCATCCCTAGGATAAGATCAAAGTCTTCCATTTCTATCAGTAGTAGTGAAACAGGTAACTGATATCCTGTTATCACTACTATGCAATTATCCAGGATTTCTCGGATTATAAATACTTGTCCCCCTGGTCCCTTTATCAGATAGGATTGTTGTACCTTTACTGGTATCTTACCCAAAGTGGGTACTAACCGTTGAGCAATAAATGAATGTGAAGCACCAGAATCAAATAAAGCATGTACTAAAAAACCATGAATAGTAATGGTACCTCGTACTACTGTGCCTGAATTGTAGGCTTGTTCTTCAGTAATTGCATTGAGCTGGCCATTAGGAATATGAAAGCTAGAACCCACAACATTTTGTGGTGGTTGTTGTGTAGGAGGCGCTCCTTTTGAGCCACGACCTCTACCATGTCTTCCTCCGTGTGTTGCTCCATTGCTCGAGGTGGATGTTATACTGTTAATTGGGATTGATTTAAACCCTGAACCTCTCAACTTCGGACAATCTTTCTTGATGTGACCTTCCTGATGGCAGTAAAAACACACACGTGCTCTTGTTTGAGCTGACGATCCAGCCACAGAGGTGCTAGCTCCTGCTGCTGAGTCACGAGGATATGTTGGAGGTCTAGAGAAACCCCTTCTTCCTGATAATTCCTGACCCAAGGTCTGTGGTGAGCTTATATTGGAACCGGCTGGATGATAGCGACAATCTCTACGATTATAATGTGCCTTGTTTTTGGATGGTCCACCATTAAAGTGGAAACTTATTCTTTGGCAGTTTTCATCCCTCTCCATCTCAATACGAGAGGCGATGTCCATTGCTTCATCTACGGTTGTGGCTCTAAAACCAGCAAGCTTTTCTCGTAAATCTCCTTGAAGACCGCTAACAAATTTGGCAAGACACTCTTGTGGTAAAGCTTCTAGAGCTGGTGAGTACCGTAATAGCTCAGTAAAGTGGATATGATAATCTCGTACGGTCTTAGAACCCTGATTCAGAGAAGCCAACTCTCTCCTCTTTAATTCTTCCCAATGAGAGGGACAAAAGTGAGCTCGGAACCTCTCTTCAAAGATATCCCATGGAACAGGATCTGCTAACTTCTTGGAAATTTCTCTCCACCATCGTCATGCATAATCTGCTAGGGAGTAATCAGCAAAGTGCACCTAAGTATCAACTGGTGCATGGATTATCCTCAACATCCTAGTAACATCATCGAGCCATAACTCAGCCTCGGCAGGTGTCTTTACACATTTGAATCGAGGAATTTTTCCCTTTCGGTAATTATCTAGTAATGTTTGGTGTCTAAAAAGGGCCTTCTCCATTGCTCCTTCAACCGAAGTAGGAACATACTCAGTTGAAGGATGGTAACTAGATTCTTCCTCAGAAAGATGGACAGAACCTTCAATCAGCATTTCCATCATAGCCGCTAATTGTCTACACACGTCTTGGTCTGCCATGATCCTGGGATGAGTCAAGGTCATAGGTCAGTTCCTATATGTCTTAGCATGATGTACATAAGGGACAATGACTTGTGAAAGGTACTGCAGTCAGTTATTAAGATCAAAGGATCTTAATACAACCTTAGTTTTCTGAGTACCGCTCATAGTTGATAATTACTAAATAAATTTCTAGAGTAACCTTGCTCTGATACCAATCTATCACGTCCCCGATTCCCGGGCCGTCGGATCCTCCCATATCCGGATCTGGTTACTCAGCAATAATTTATTCAGCAATCACAACTAACACTCAGAAATAGACTGCAAATAAAATACTCTGAAGAAAGTATTTCAACACTTTGTCATTCACAAAATAAGGTTCAAATGATACACTGTCCTACTATAATCATTTACATGTACATCAACTAGCAAGGAAAAAATATACAAAAGATTACTAACTACCTTAAAGAGTAAAGCTACTGGGGCTGGCTGGACGTCTAGTATGTAAGCTGGATGAATTTTTAAAGTCCTTGCGATGGCTCACCGATACCTGTTGGGTTTTCCATAAATCATAGGATAAAAATTAACGAATGCTAAGTAACGAAGAAGAGAAAGGCAAACAAATTGTGTAATTTTTCAAAACTTGATATCACAAAAATTTCATTCCTTTTCATTAATTTAAGTCCTATTCCTTTCTATTCCATATCAGGGATTAGTCCAGGAGAATCCCACCATTCTTGGACTCTGAAGCTGTAGACACTTCGGGATTGGAGATTGTGTTGATCTTGGTAAGCTTATGCCGCCGCACGTCGCCTCAACCAATCCTCCAATACTACCCTGACAATTTCTTTTTCTTTTATTAAACAGGGTCTCAACCCTCAGTCTGGAAAAAACAAATGAGCACACCGTCCTCGAGGACTCGGTTGCTTAAAACCTCAGGCTAACATTTAATCATATAACCTAGCAGCTTTAAATGTATGTTATCGTGACCCAGCCTCTATTGAACCACCCGTGCCTCCACATAGAACGACCACATCTTCCGTCGTTCAACCCGACGATATTGGCTCCCGGTACCACGCATTGCAAAACATTCATTTCGTGCGCACTTAACATAACATGGCAACCACGTACCACCTAGGTAGGGAAACGCCAATACGGGTTCCTTCCGACAAACCTACAGGTTGCATGCCCGACCTGTAGTACTACTCCTAGTCATCCTTAACGTGACACACATCCTTTTCAGGATCCAACTCAAACCGCATCAATTTCCATGATGTAATTCTTTTGTTAAGTCTTCGACTTGCATAATCAACAACACTTAGTATAGACTCACATATATATTATTTATAACCATATATACTCGTATTTGTGCCTATTTTAACTCCCAAACCCTAACTTTCAAAGTCAATGCATCAATTTGATGTTTAAACCTTATTTTAGTGGGAATCACAAAGCAATTCTTCAGACTTTTTCAAAAATAGCTAAAATTAGAGTTCTTCGTAGCAAAGAACACAAAATCATGAATTTCAGTAATTTCGTATGAAAACCCAACAGCAAAAGGAATGATTTATTTACCTAATTCAGCTCTCTCTCCTGTATGGAAGGCTTTATCGTGTTTTGTTTATAGAAAGGCTATTTTAATGCTCCTGAAAAGATCGAATTCCATTTTCATATCAAAAACGCTAAGAACATGTCAAGAACACAAAGAACGAACGAAGAACGTGAAGAACATAAAGAACATCAAGAACATATTTTCTCTTAAAATTTCGGCAGAGCTTCCCCTTATATCGGTACATATTTCTCGGAAAATTTCGGCAGAGTTTCCCCTTATATCGGGACATATTTCTCAGAAAATTTCGGCAGAGTTTCCCCTTATATCGGGACATATTTCAAAATAAAAACGAAAAGATTTTCCTCTATAAAATCAATCGAGAGGAAAATAACAATGAAACTGAAAGAATATACTCAAACAACAAGAGATGAAGAATCGGTAGACACCACGCATCTTAGGTAAGTGAGCGTGTAACGAATCACATGGTCACTGACGTGCATAGCCGCCCACACCTAAGTAGGGTATTACACAGATTTATCCATCAAAATAATTATAAAAGCATAATAGAAAGAATAGAAACATAAACAATGGAGAATCAGTAGACACCACGCGTCTTAGATGAGTGAACGTATGACGAATCACAGGGTCACTGACGTGCATAGCCGTCCGCACCTAAGTAGGGTGTTACACAGATTTCTCCTCGAACCACAACAGGAAAACAAATCGGAAAGAAAGATGAATCAAGAACAAAACTTGGAAGAATAAGAGGATGAATTGAAAGCCTAGCTTACGAAGAAAACTAAGAGTGGATCATACCTTTCTCCTCCTCGTTCTCCTGGCAGCACTTCGCTAGCGCTCCTCTCTCACTTCCCACTCCTCCTCCCGACCTCTCGACCCTAGCCGTTGGGGTGGTGGTGGTAGTGGAAGTCGTAGAGAATGAATGGGTAGGGGGTCTATTTATAGGCCCCAGAAAACCACTAACAATTGTTAGAAAACCATGGTTTAGGCCTTAACTATAGTTTAGCAGCCCATGCTTTTAGCCCATGGTTTTGGCCAAAACCTATCCCAAGCTTGGAGCTTAAGTTAGAACATTCCAGAGGATTCTAGATTCGCTAATGATGCTTAATTAACACTAATCGTGATTAACTTTCACTAATCGCGATTTAACTTTCACGGCTTACGCTTATCTTTTGCTAACTATTGATTAGTGTTTACTAATGATCATTAGCGGTTTTCATTCCATCATTAGTTTCTTTAATCATGTTTAATTAGTCTTAATGACAGTCATTATGGGTTAATGACATCTTAGCCTTCCTTACTTCTCTTTCTTCCGAAAATCATAACAATTCGAAACGAAGTCCGATTCCCACGATACAAATTTTTTTGGTTTTCTCTTGACAAGCTGGATCTTATTATATAGGATCCGAGATATGCCAAGTTCAAGGTTTTACATATGCTCTATGGATCTGAATGTTGGCATGCAAACCATAGATGCATGCAGAGAATGATGGTAATAGAAATGAAAATGCTAAGGCAGATCTATGGTTGTTCACAAAAATATCTAATTCAGAATGACGTGATCAGAAGGAAAGTTGGTGTAGCTCAAATAACAGATAAGGTGAGAGAAAACTGCTTATGATGTTTTGGTCATTTGCAAAGTAGGTCAGCCAATGCACTAGTTATAAGATGCAAGGTTTGGAATGTTGAGCCAACAGAGGGTAGGGAAGGCCCAAGAAGTGTTGAAATGAGACTATCTAAAAGGATCTTCATTATTTGGATCTAACGTCGAAAATGATTCAAGGTAGATGGAATGGAGGTGAAGAACATATGTAGCTGACCTTACTTAATGTCGAAAATGGCTTTGTTTTTATTGTTTGAAATGTATATAGAAAATAAAAATACTTGACCATAATAATTTCAAGCTTTTATATCTTAACTCCTTATTGATTCTTCACTCATATGTACACATGCTTGATGTCTACACTCACACAAAATTATAAGCATTAGATCAAATCCTCGCACAGACACTTACGAACACCATCATCCCTATTGGATGCACCTAGATACTTGGGTCAGTTGCTTACAACTGCTTTGGCCAAGTTTCAAATGTATGTGTTCTTCAAATGAAGGGACACAACTTTTTAGTGTACGTATACGTAATCGGGTTGGTTTCTTACATTTGATTTGGCTAAGTATCATGATCCACTTATTAGTTCCTTTTCTTCTCTTTTAATTGGGTACTTCACTAGTATTCATGTGTTATATAGGATTTTCAGGTATTTGCATGATAGCCTAGGCAAAGATGAGAATGGAAGGTTATAGAATACTTGGTTGTGGTCATGTTGGTGGCGTACATCCCTGAGATCGCACAATGCACATAATCAAGAATCCTTAAACGAAGTTAAGTGTAACTCAGCCGATTGTCATTATAGGATCGCTTTCGAAAAATATAAAAGCACGCATTGTTTATTTCGTTGAAAAGAACACTAACATTTAAAAGATGTAACTAAGGTAAACTCTCCCAGCTTTCACAATTTATACATGAATTGGCATGAGCGGGTTTGCCATTGTGATTACATTTGTGTGCATCAACATTGTGCTCGATATGCCTTGCCTCACGTCTTGTTGATTTGTCATCGTGCTCCATTTTCCTCCTTTTTGCATCGAAGATGATGATTCATTAGTCTTTTAGCTTGAATTTTACAAGCTTCATTCTCTCCACCGTGACCCATTCTTATTCGCAGATCCCCTCTTCACCTAGTTTGTTATTCCTCTATTCTGTTCTTTTAAGGTTGGCTCTCTACTTGAGCTCGATTATTCCTTGTTTAATCTGAGTTAATCAGACCAGGATCCCCTCTTCGCCAGTCCATTATTCCAGGAAGAATCTTACCTCAAATGTCCATTTCATCACCATCAATCCTCAGTTTTGATGAAAGATTCTTCTTCGCTTTAAATAAAGTCACGATTGGTGGAACTTTATTAATAGAATCTGGTCTACCTAAATACTTCTGAGAAGAAGCTACTAATAATGCCTTCTATGTATTAAATAAAGTATTAATATGACCAATCCTTAAAAAAATAAGTTACAAACTTTACAAAGGTAAAATTTCCAAGATAAGCCACTTGAAAGTGTTTGGGATTAAGTGTTTGAAATTAGAATTTTTAATAAAAACACACCGGTTATGGAAGAATTAATGCATAGAAAATTCGATGAAAATTAACAAGAGTTAAGCAATCAATAAAATATTATTAAAGATGAAGAAGAGGAGGAAAAACACTAATGTAATTTTGATAAAAGATACTAATGTACATAGTTTACCTAAAGAACGGATCTTTAACAAGGAATGTCCCAAGATACAAGTAATTGGAGAAATATTGGATAAAGTTACTCCAAGATCTCAACTTAACATTAACTTTGTACTTGATGCTTATTTATCACAAGTTTAACCTTATAAGATAGAAGATGCATTGAAATATGAATCCTAGATAATAACAATGCAAGAAGAACTTAATCAATTCAAAAGAAATGAAGTTTGGGAACTTATAGCTAAACAAAAAATACCTCAATAATTGGAACAAAATGGTTTTCCATAAGCAAATCAAATGAGGAAGGTCAAGTGATTGGGAACGAAGTCAGATTAGTGGCATAATGTTGCAACCTACAGGAAGGTATAGACTTGGATGAAATCTATGCTCATGTAGCTAGACTATAATCAAATAGGATGCATGGTATCAGAGTGGTGGTCCTAGACCGGAGCTCCTATACCAAAACCCTAACCCTAACCCTCCACCTCAAGCCCCGCTCGCAAACATTGCCTCGGACCTCCCCGCACCGCCTCTCCACCGTCACCGAGGGCACCTCCTTCCAACGAGGACCTCCCTCCTCCCTGCGCATCTTTCGGTTGACGCCTAGGTCCCCGTGCGTGCCGCCTAGGATCCCCTTCCCTCACCGTCTTGACCCCGCCGTCGCCTAGGCCCCCGCTGAGTATTCTTCTTGATGGGTTTCATTGCTTGAGTCTACACATGCAACCGAACCCGTGTATATCAGTGTAGAAAAAGTCTATTTAGCCTACAACTCTTGTCTTCTCTTATCATCATGTCAGAAAGCAAGGCCGATATTCCCTCCACATGTTCCTTGAGAGATCCTGCACCTATTGTGAATATGGTTGGGTTAAACAATGAATTGTGGGCTATACAGTTCATGTGTATGATGAAGTCTACAGGTAAGAAACACATTCGTACCGAGGAAGAGCCTGCTGAGAAGACTGGGTTAATGCCTCATGGGAGGCGGATGATGCATATGCTAAGGTTTAGCTTTCAGGTACATTGGCAATAGAGATCTCCAATGATATACTCCATCAGCCCACCATCAAGGCGATGTGGGACACTTTGACGTCCACCTCCAGGGCCTCTTCGCGCTCCTCAGATAGTGCTTATGCTTTCACTAGTAGTAATGGTGCATATATGACGGAATGGATTATGGACTCTGGTGCTTTTCATCATCTTTGTGGAGACAGAGCACAATTGAGATCCTACAGGACCATACCACCAGGTAGATGGGTTGTCATTGCCATTGACGACCACTTACCAATTACAGGATAGGGGGAGGTGCATCTGACGCCATCTATGCGTCTTCAGAATTTTTTATCTGCTCCTGACTTTCAGATGAATTTACTTTCCATTAGTCAGATTACTAAGGATATGCATTGTTGGGCCATCTTCAATCCATCTTCTCTTGTGTTTTAGGACATACTCACGGGTACGGTGATTGGATGTGACCGTGAGCAGTGGGGACTCTAAAAACTTGTCCAACCTCCTCATGTTGGAGATTCCACTATACCTACTGGACCAATCTCTCCATATTTGTGGCATGTGGATTCACCCAGACACTACTTTCTGTTGCTGTGATATGAGATTGTCTCATGTATCAGCTTGATGTGAAGAATGCCTTCCTCTATGGATCCACAAGAGGAGGTCTACATGCAGCAGCCACTTGGGTTTGCTGTTGAGGGAGAGTGTCAGAAGGTTTGCATGCTCCACAAGGCTATCTATGGCCTTAAGCAGAGTCCAAGAGCATGGTTCCAGAATCTCTCAGTCTTGATAGAGCAGCAGAGGTTTGTGAGATTGATTGTCGATCACTCCCTGTTTATACAGAGGACCCAGAGAGGTACTATTGTCATTCTTATGTTACGTTGATGATATTATTATTACAGGGGATGATGAGCAGGGCATTTAAGGTGCCAAGGACATCCTAGGTCAGCAATTTGTGACTAAGGATCTTGTATATTTACGTTACTTCCTTATACTGGAGTTTGCCATGAATCAACGAGGTCTTGTGATGACCCATAGGAAGTACATTACAGATCTTCTTTCAAAGACATGCATGGCAGATTACAGACCTGTCATTATTCCTATTGACTCGAGCATGAAGCTTTTATGATGATGATACAGAGGAGGTCGACAAGAGGAGGTACAGAGAGCTTGTTGGCAAGCTATTATATGTGACTATTACTAGGCTCGACGTAGCCTTTATCGTGAGCAAAGTGAGTCAGTTTATGGAGCAACCCAGATAGGCACATATGGATGCAGTCCATATTATTCTGAGATACATGAACATGTCACCTGGTACGAGACTTCTTTTTAGTAGAGGCACATCTCTCTCAGTTATAGCATGTGCAGATGCATATTATGATAGGCGTCCAAAGGATAGAAAGTCTACATTAGGTTTTGCTGTGTTCATAGTGGATTCTCTTGTCTCATGAAAGAGTAAGAAGCATATTGTGGTTGCTAGATCAATTGCTGAGTCGGAATACAGGGCCATGGCGCAAGCTAGTATAGAGATGATGTGGGTCAGATCAAGTATTTACTGACCTGACTATAGAGGTGCATCTTCCCATGCACCTCCAATGTGATAATCAAGCTGCTCTTTTCATTGTAACAACCCAACCTTTCATGAGAGGACGAAGCACACAGAGGTGGACTATCACTATACTCATGACATGATACAGAAAGGTCTTATCGCCACTACACATGTCATCTCGGGAGATCAGACATCAAATGTACTTACAAAGGTCCTAGCTAGAGGACCTTATCAGAGATGTTGTTCCAAGATGAGTCTGATTGATATCTACGCTCCAGCTTGAGGGGGAGTGTTGAGATATTAATTATTTTATTATTTCCTTATTTTCTATTTCTCTGTCCTACTTCTTGTAATTTGCCCAATAGGTTCCTCTCCTATATAAGAGAACCCTAGGGCATCTCATAATGAATAAACTCGTTCTATTTACCCAACATCTTCTAATGTCAAAAGAAAAGAAAGAGTATTATTTTTGTGTAATATTGAAGTTCTTACAGGGTTTCCGCACTCGAACTCTCTTCAATCAAAAGCTATCTAACTATTGAAATTGTTTGTGTTCTTTGTTCTCTACTGTGATAATCATTGTTAAGCATATTTTGCGCTAAAAATTTGTATGTTTGTGAAATCAAGTTTCATTGCTTAAATATTTTTTTATTCAGCATTTTTGTATAGGTATCCTAATTATGGTTTCCTTTCTCTGAGAGAAGAAATAAAATCTTCCTTTGGGAGTTGTCCAAGGAAAGGTACAAGTTGTACGAAAGGTTGTGATGTCATCAGGTTAAAGTAGCATTAGAAAAGTAGAAACATGCTTCGTCGAGAGAGAGCAAAGGGGAAATCCTAGAATATGTTTCTTGATCATGATTTTCACTTGCTTGGATTTCCACGTAAAAATCATTGAATTTCTCTATCTCTACCTTTGTGGTTTGTAAATTATTTTAGTTTGAGATTGTTATTGCGATATTGTATAATGCACAATTCTTCTCCCCTCATGTGATGGACTCATAGTTTATATGGTCTAATCTTTATAGGACAACTATAAGCATGTGCATGCTCTAACTATGACTTTTATCCTTTCATGTGACCTTGACAATATAACTCAATTGAGAATATATGTGGTGACCTTTAGAACCCCATTCTAATAAACTAGAGATAACAAAGTGTTTCTAATCATGCTTCTCAAAGTATCGACAAGTGTTGATCCTTTTTTTAAGGTACAAAATGTCTCTACACGCCTAAGATACTATATACCTACCTCACCTCATCTAGGTTTGGGAAATGAAGACCCAAGACTTGAGAAGCAAAGTACTTGATTTACTGAGTTTTTTAGCATATGATCGAGCCTCGGGAAAACTTACAATCGATTGTAATGCTTGTCACAAGCACACCAAGTAGTGCCTAATACTCCGGATGATCTTGAACTGCTAGAATACATCGTAAAGATGTCTCACATCTTTTTCAAGGCGATAAGAGGTATCCGAGGTCTTGGGTGAGAGACCAAACCTCAAGTGACACCAACTATCTTCATTGTATTCACATCATAAGTGTTTGCATGTCATTCTTCTTCCAGCTAGGGGGATCCATTTGGCATGGTGAGAGGCAACACCAACTATGGTGACCACAAATACATCATGTCCACATTTTGTTCCACAAACAATTCCACAAGTTACATCCTCCGCAGATGTAACTCCCAGTAAATAGTGACACCTTAAGTCCCACAACTTTGAAGAACTCCTGTTCACATTTTTCCTTTTACACCAAAAATAGTGCATATGTGGAAGCCATGCAAGTCGAGGAGGGAAGGTTAATGTTTACGATCATAAACGATTATTTAACTTCGGTTTTCCATACAAGAATTAATTCCTCACAACTATCGTCATAAAAGAAAAAGCACTTCTCTATTGGAAAAGACTTTCAATCAAGGATTCCAACTTTTATAACTTTAGCTTGTAGAAAATTATCATTGAGTCTGAGATTATTTGTTTTCATGCATTCTAAACCATTCTCTTACGATGCGTTCAGTTCGGAAATAAGCAAGAATAATGGTGAAGAATAAGATGTAATAAGTGAAGGATATGGTTAGATCCTCAAGCGCATCACGGAAGCGTGAGCGTCGCATCGAATACGACGAAGAACGACTAGTCGCACTAGTTGTTCTATGCAGCGGAAATTAAAATTTTTCATGCGACGAAACCACATGATCCAAGAACACTTCTCGGATCGTTTCGTCTAAACCACAAACAAGTATTAGGTTTACCTCTTGAAGCGTGGTTGCGATCGAGTCTCTAAACAAAGAGACCTCCCGTCTCAAGTCCGATCCGACGGAGGAGACGCTTGCGAGCGCGGGGATGAACCGCGTGCTTCTCGCAATCCATGTTGATGATCCAAGCGACGGATCTCCTGATCTCGACACACGAGATCCGATGTTTTCTTCATGAGCGGGACGCACCGAAGGAGACGGAGATCCACGAGCAAACCATCGGGCAGCATAACGACGATGCCGCGGCGATGGAGAACCTCTCTAGGGCATCCATGGTGGATGGCCACATGAGAGAGATGGAGAGAGGACGTGTAGAGAGAATGAGAGAGAGAGAGAGAGATTTGTTGCCTCAACTTATGTGTTTCCAGAAGAGCAATGTGGTGCCTCTCCTTTTATAGGGTTTTGGGATCCATGGATCTCAATCCATGTGTCAACACAAATCCAATGGTCCACATCAATTTGTGTTTCTTTCAATGGTCATGATTTGTTGCTAAAAACACAACAACAATTAAGTTAATAAAAAATCAAATATACAATAAATATAATTTGATTTTATATCAAATTAATCTCCAATGGAGAAATAGGAAAGGAGGCAAGCCTCCTTCCATAAGGAGGGTGGACGGCCACCAATTCCCCATGGGAATTGTGGCCGTCCCCTCTCCTTTTTAGGAAGGGAGCTTCCTTTTCCTATTACATGAGATTATATTATCTCATGATTCTCTCCAATATTTGCAACAACTTTTGTTGCAAATTATTTCACAAAAATAAATCCAATTTATTTTGTGAACATTACAATCATGCCATTGGAAATTTGTGAATCACATTCACAACCCAAAACAAAATGTAAATTACTTTTTCAATTTGATGTCCAATGTGAATTCAATTCACATTAACATTTAATTAACAAATGTAAATTACAAATAGCTCTCTCTTATATATTATAAATCACATATATAATATATATATATGACTAGTATGGATATTGCTATCCACATTATTCATATCCATGATAATTAAATCATATTTAATCATCTTGGATCTCTATTCTCTTGTGTCCAAATAATATGAATCACATTCACATTATTTACATCTTTGATAATTAAATCTCATTTAATTATCTAAGATAACTCTCTTTATAATATGAATCAAATTCATATTACTCATGATAATTAAATCACATTCAATTATCCATTTTCTCAATGCTCGGATACATATATCAACAATAGAATTATCCATGAACTCTTTCAAGGATAATGCGCTTTCTCCGCAGATACTTGGAGATAAGGACAGGGCGATTGTATTGTTCCACGTATAGTGACATGGATATTGAGATCATATCTCAAATCCAGATCGCGGGCCTCCCATAGATGCTTGATTAAATCAAGACCGTAAATCTAATCTTCTCATTGTATCTGAATCACATTCAGATCAATGTCCAACACTTGGACCAAGATCAGATCACTTCTCTACTGAGAGGAGTCACTAAAATCCAGACCCGTTTCATCACTCCCTAGGAATGGAAGCGTCATGGTTATACAATCGTTTATGATCACATCACCCTCAGGTATTCCCAATACCTGTACATCCTGCATACTGGAAGACTCAGACTAAACCCGAAGTATTCGATCAACTTTATACTGTCTACTTCATGGTTTTACCAGTAAGTTTCTCATTCGATCATTGGGAGTCGGTATCGATCATATACTTTACAAAAGCATATATCATACCTAGGTCTTGATCATATACTTTCCAAAAGTATATATCAAACCTACAAATTCAGTCAAGCTTCCAAAGCGAGACGACCGTGCGCACGGAATTTGATTCTTCCCAATATCTCATGAGTGAGCTCATGTCTTCCGGTTCAGTAACTGAACCTGTATGATCCCTTTGAGAGATCGTATTACTCATATGCCCTTATATGCACACCAGCGCGCCGGTGTGTAGACCTTGATTAGGTCATCAACCTATTGGTCTGCCAAATGTACATACTTAGACATATAGCAACACATCTGTCTCTGGTCAGAGGATGCGTGCCTATATCATGACAGCATACGATATAGGACTTTGGTTATCTCGATCTCGTTAAGTCAACTCATTGACCTAACTAATCTGACACCTCCGAATCTCTATTCCTATGCAGAGGACCTGCATCAAGAGGTCGGTCAGATATCAGCCTTCAGAGATAAGGATTGCCATCTCCTACTCAGGCTGGAGATCATCTCTTAACAATCATCTGACGGTGCTTGATGGGTCCTCAATCTAACTCTTTAGATATTCATCCAAGCACCAGCCTCTATGATTCAATAGTTGAATCAACAGCTGTATGATCATCAAGATGGCCATGATACATAACCCTAATTGTACTAAGGGACCTATTATGCAAATTATGTATTCTTCATTTCAGATTAAGGAGTGAATTGCAATAACATTTATTGCATAATGGCTCGCCGTGGGCTCGCATTTCCAACAATCTCCCACTAGCCCAAAGAGCCATTAATGGGCTAATCATTTAAACCCGCACTCATGTGACAATCATAGGCTATTTAGAAAATAGCTAGGTAAGCTGATCAGTCACTCTGTTCCCGCGAGACTACGCCAAGTCCTTTTACGGCACTTGCATATCCCCAGTAACAGTGCTCGCATCTAATGCGAATGTTGCATCTCATGCAACCAATACTCAATTTTGTCATAGTGTCCTTGACACTTTAACTTGATTAATTATTATAACCAGTATTCCCATAATCCTTATTAAAATACCTTCATTCCCGGAGATCTCTATCTCCTAAGGTATCTAAAGTTAAGACCTTTATAGATCACTATCTACATGGTCTTAAACTTTTGAAGATAAGACTTTGAGATTACTATCTCAAAAATCTCCTCATCTATGAAGATTTTGTTATTACTACAATCAAGTGTTTTATCTCTACAATAGGATTAGTAAAAATTTACTACTCCCACTGCATGACAGATATCTGGTATTTGTACACTCTAGCATACACTCAGCTTCTCGTAACTAATGCACAAGTGCAAGTAGTTGTAGCATTTACTTCCTCAACTCTTTGAGGTGCTATCCCTTAAGATAGGTCAGTACCATATCTTAAGGGTTAGAAGCCTTTCTTGGAATTTCTATGAATAGAATATGTCCAAGGTATACTACAAATGTGACAGTCCAATTATCCTCTTCTCTTGGCTTCTGAACAACTTCAGAACTAAGATTTAAGAGGTATCTTTGAAATCATATTTCAAGATATGGAATAACCAGAGAATAAAACACTTATTATTATCCTTATATCATTTTAAATGATCAGGATATCATCTACATTCAGCAAGATGAACACAAAGGCACTCCCCCTAAGCTTCACATGGCTCATCAAGATTCTATCTGAAATCATAACAATTATAATTCCATCAAATCGTATGGTCCAACTTCAAGAAGCTTATTTGAGTCCATAGATGGATTCCTTAGTTTGCACACCTTGTTTTCCTCAACCATGAAGCCCTGGGGCTACTTCATGTGAATATCCTCAGAGAGATATTCATAGAAGAATGCAATCTGGACTTACATCTCGAAGATGCAATAGTCAAGTTGTGTAGCTAAGGTTAGCAATATTCTGATGATTTTAAGCATGTTCACCGAAAAAACAAGTCTCATTGCAAGCAATGTCTTCTCTTCCATGTGTAGCTCATTGCTACGAACTATGCTTTGAAGGTATGTACCTTCTCATCAGGTTCCCTTTCTCTTGAAGATCCATTTACACCTTTACGGGTCTTACCCATATAGGTGGATCCTCGAGGGTCCATATACAACACTTGTACATGAAGTCTACATTAGACTTTTATTGCTAACATCCATCTCTCCATGCTATGATCTTCAGAAGCTTCATCACATGAAGTTCGATCATTGTCAGATTTCTCTGACACATGGAATCCATCCTCAAACTTATTTGAACAGGTTTTAGTGTTTCATCTTCAATTATCCTTTTAGTTTCCAATTTTAGGAGCCTCATTATCTTTTCAAGATTAAATGAGTTCCTACACTTCATTTTCATCTTGATTCTCAAGAGTCTCAACCTCCAAGAATCACATTCTCAGAGATGAGATATTTCAAGAATCTCAAGGTCATAAAGTAGGTATCCAATACCATCCTTTATTTTCCTAATGAAGCAGCACTCTCAAGTGCTAGATTCCATCTTGCATGGAACCTTATTAAGGATATACAATGTAGTCTCTACTACACATATATACCTGGAAACTAAGGGATAATTATGCTAAAATTCATCATTGATAAGATCATGTTACACATGATACAAATGTATCTACCTATAACTCTATTGAGTTAAGGTGTGTTAGGAGGATTGAGATAGAAATGATATTCATATCTCTATAAGGTATTCTTTGAATTTATCTAACAGGTACTTGCTACCTAGATTAGATCAAATTCATTTTATCTTCCTTCAAACTTTGGTTCTAAACCAAAAATAATGAAATCTTTGAACATTTCAAAGGTTTCTTAGGTGAAGAGAAGAAATCTCATATCATACATAATCATCAACAGATATCACATATCCATAATGTTTACTATGATATAGATGATCTACATACATCAATATGTATGAGATCCTGAATACCTTGACATCTTACACCTTTCTCTAAGAAGGGTGTATTGGACATTTTTCTTTGAATACAATATTCATAAGTATGTAAGTTTTGAAATTTTAGACATTCTAAAGTTTCATCTCTTACTAGCCTATTGATCAAATCAATAGACAAATGTCCAAGGCTTGATGCTAGATCATTGTCAAATGATCTTCATCCTCCTATTGATCTTAAGGTTTAATTTCAGTATTTAGAAATGTTAATGAACCATTCATTAATTTTCTAATTTAGTGAAGTCCACTAGATTATTAGATTACTATCTGAAATATATACATCATAACTCTTTATGATAGTTCTATCTCAGATTCATGTTTATTTCTAACATTTAGAAACAAACAATGAGTGTATTCTTATATCTAGGTCATAGAGACATTCTCTAAGACTAAGGACTCTCCCACTGAAATTAACAAGTCTATCAATCCAACAGAGATTGTTGCAACAATTGCATCAATATCCATGTGGATAACTATAAACCTTTAAGATCAAATTTTCCAATCTTCTAAAACATATGCAACCTATTGCAAATGTCATCAGAAGATTGAGATACAATTATTTGACTTTATCTTATCAATGATTTATGTAGATTAATCTGATGCTCCATCCGAGTCCTTCTATAAGGATTCTAGATAGACTTGATAGTCATACTATCAACACATCAACTTATTGCAGTATTGGCATTCATCCAACTCTTCGGATGACATATGGAAGTCATAGATGTATAGTCAACTCTTTGATTATACTTCTTACTCGGGTCCAACCCATGCTTCCACTGCGCTCCCTTTATCTATAAGCAACCATTGCTTAAGACTAAGGATCTCTTATGTAAGAGCATTTCAACATTTATACATGCTTCATTAAATTCATACAATATGAATATTATGAAGCTTCATGAATGACCAGAGTATAGATAGTAGAATGATGACACTCATCATCTACATCCATCTAAACTCTTAAAACATAGGTTCAGGTAGGTACTCAAACAATTTGAATACACCATCTCTTATAGAGCCACCATTCTGCATGATGCAGTGAACCATCTCATTCATGTTAAATGTCAAGAGCACATATGTATGCCCGAATATCTTCATAAATTTTATAAGGATTATTTGACAATTATGATCATCATCAACATGTCACTTCCAAAGTACATCCGATGAGAGATCAAGACTATAGAGACACACAAACCCTAGGGTTGTAGTCCTATTATCTATTTAATTGTCATTCCTCACTATTATGAGGAAACTTGCTCATTGCAACCACATAAATTATGTGTCCAACTGCAAGTACAATATCTGGATCATGAGTCCAATCCAAGATATTTCACTGGTTATTATTGAGTATATCATTGAGTGGGTTTTAATGAAGGATTATCTGAAATAAGAAATTTGCATAAATATATAAATATATATATTTTACTTTGATTTAGGATTTTTATATCAAAGTTGTCTTGTCTTGTCAACACTGAAAGTTCATTCCCTTAATCACTTTCAATGTAAGAGATATACTTACCATTATATCTCAACAAGATCTGGGATCTCCTTCCTTATCTTTGTTACATCCCAATAATATGAGAATCTGCAACTCAGATAAAAAAGAAGCGGGAACACATTCCGCTTTGCAAGTTCAACTTGCATCTCCCAATTCGGTCTTTAACACCCGAGCCCACCACCCCTAAGGCGATGTTGACCCGTCGTTAATTGAACCAACCGTCAACAGGAATAGTACTCGCTATACGCAATCCAATATCGCCCCAATAATATGAGGATCCGATATTGGGGTCACTACGTATACGGCCTTACTCTTTCGAGAAGCAAAGAGTCCGATCCAGATGCGCTTGCATACAGGAGCTGTCACTTCGGACAGGCGTCTCCCACATACAATCCCTGGCGACGGAACCCTTCGCCTTGACGGGAGACCATGGATGTCACTTATGTGATCCTCCACCTCATATTCAAATTTTAATTAATTATCGTGAATCACATTCACATAATTAATTCTTCTAAGGGAATTATTAACTCTAATAATATTAGAGTATTTCAATCTTAATTGGATTCCAATTAATCTAATCATATTAAATTAATGATCCAATTAATATCCAACAAACATTTTAATAGTTACTTGAATAATGGTATTATCTCAAATACGTATTATTTCGAATTTTAATAATTAGAAAAATACATCTTAATCCCTCGGACATTATCCCGGCCCTACCCGCTGTCATGGCCAGTACCGACGAGAGTGGGACGGACCACATACGTTGCAACCCGCAACCCCAATGCTCTCCGACTAGGCACCATATCCGCCTCGGGAAAGGATAATGCCAAATTGATTAATTTGTACTTGAGATGATCATCGGTTCTTCAACCGAAATTATACCATATAGTAATAATCAAAACAATTTTGATTAACATTATAATGAGATTTGCTAAACAAATCCCAAGTCCTATTCAAGCAACATGTTTGTTGGAATGTTGATCATGTAGATCATGTAACCAATCTTGATCTAGATCACATCTAATCATTTGTTGGTTAGGGCAAAGTCATTTAAGGACATAATTATTATTAAATATTTCACAAATATTTATGCATAATTATTCCAGGAAATTAAACAATTTAATTTCACTAATTAGTTAAATGACAATCACTAGGTTCTTGATTAGGAAAGTATTTTCAGCAGTGACCCTCACTTACTAAAAATACCATATCTAAATCAATTTAAATCCAAATTAAGCAAAATAAATTTCTAAAGTTTGCTAACTTGATTTACAACAGAACCCAAGAGATTTGCACGCATTTCAAGGCGTTTCAAATCCGCAATTAACATCTTAATTACGTCATGATCCGCAGTCCCCGAAACAGTGGATACATGTTCACTAAAATGAGCATATCTAGAGCAAACGGAATCGAAATCACGCAAACTCAGATCCTACGGTTTCCTTATTTAATGGGGAACAAAATCCAATTATTATTTTCGTGTTTAAACAATTTAAACAGTGCCGAAAATAATATCAAAACAGATATGCGAAAATGAAATGCAAGAAAACTTTCGCAAACCCTAATGAACCCAAGTCGTCCTCGGTTTATGGATCGTATCCAAAACCACCGACCTAAGGCTCTGATACCACTTGAAGGATATGGTTAGATCCTCAAGCGCATCACGGAAGCGTGAGCGTCACATCGAATACGACGATGAACGACTAGTCGCACTAGTTGTTCTATGCAGCGGAAATTAAAATTTTTCATGCGACGAAACCACATGATCCAAGAACACTTCTCGGATCATTTCGTCTAAACCACAAACAAGTATTAGGTTTACCTCTTGAAGCGTGGTTGCGATCGAGTCTCTAAACAAAGAGACCTCCTGTCTCAAGTCCGATCCAACGGAGGAGACGCTTGCGAGCGCGGGGATGAACCGCGTGCTTCTCGCAATCCATGTTGATGATCCAAGCGACGGATCTCCTGATCTCGACACACGAGATCCGATGTTTTCTTCATGAGCGGGACACACCGAAGGAGACGGAGATCCACGAGCAAACCATCGGGCAGTATAACGACGATGCCGCGGCGATGGAGAACCTCTCTAGGGCATCCATGGTGGACGGCCACATGAGAGAGATGGAGAGAGGACGTGTAGAGAGAATGAGAGAGAGAGAGATTTGTTGCCTCAACTTATGTGTTTCCAGAAGAGCAATGGGGTGCCTCTCCTTTTATAGGGTTTTGGGATCCATGGATCTCAATCCATGTGTCAACACAAATCCAATGGTCCACATCAATTTGTGTTTCTTTCAATGGTCATGATTTGTTGCTAAAAACACAACAACAATTAATTTAATAAAAAATCAAATATACAATAAATATAATTTGATTTTATATCAAATTAATCTCCAATGGAGAAATAGGAAAGGAGGCAAGCCTCCTTCCATAAGGAGGGTGGACGGCCACCAATTCCCCATGGGAATTGTGGCCGTCCCCTCTCCTTTTTAGGAAGGGAGCTTCCTTTTCCTATTACATGAGATTATATTATCTCATGATTCTCTCCAATATTTGCAACAACTTTTGTTGCAAATTATTTCACAAAAATAAATCCAATTTATTTTGTGAACATTACAATCATGCCATTGGAAATTTGTGAATCACATTCACAACCCAAAACAAAATGTAAATTACTTTTTCAATTTGATGTCCAATGTGAATTCAATTCACATTAACATTTAATTAACAAATGTAAATTACAAATAGCTCTCTCTTATATATTATAAATCACATTTATAATATATATATATATGACTAATATGGATATTGCTATCCACATTATTCATATCCATGATAATTAAATCATATTTAATCATCTTGGATCTCTATTCTCTTGTGTCCAAATAATATGAATCACATTCACATTATTTACATCTTTGATAATTAAATCTCATTTAATTATCTAAGATAACTCTCTTTATAATATGAATCAAATTCATATTACTCATGATAATTAAATCACATTCAATTATCCATTTTCTCAATGCTCGGATACATATATCAACAATAGAATTATCCATGAACTCTTTCAAGGATAATGCGCTTTCTCCGCAGATACTTGGAGATAAGGACAGGGCGATTGTATTGTTCCACGTATAGTGACATGGATATTGAGATCATATCTCAAATCCAGATCGCGGGCCTCCCATAGATGCTTGATTAAATCAAGACCGTAAATCTAATCTTCTCATTGTATCTGAATCACATTCAGATCAATGTCCAACACTTGGACCAAGATCAGATCACTTCTCTACTGAGAGGAGTCACTAAAATCCAGACCCGTTTCATCACTCCCTAGGAATGGAAGCATCATGGTTATACAATCGTTTATGATCACATCACCCTCAGGTATTCCCAATACCTGTACATCCTGCATACTGGAAGACTCAGACTAAACCCGAAGTATTCGATCAACTTTATACTGTCTACTTCATGGTTTTATCAGTAAGTTTCTCATTCGATCATTGGGAGTCGGTATCGATCATATACTTTCCAAAAGCATATATCATACCTAGGTCTTGATCATATACTTTCCAAAAGTATATATCAAACCTACAAATTCAGTCAAGCTTCCAAAGCGAGACGACCGTGCGCACGGAATTTGATTCTTCCCAATATCTCATGAGTGAGCTCATGTCTTCCGGTTCAGTAACTGAACCTGTATGATCCCTTTGAGAGATCGTATTACTCATATGCCCTTATATGCACACCAGCGCGCCGGTGTGTAGACCTTGATTAGGTCATCAACCTATTGGTCTGCCAAATGTACATACTTAGACATATAGCAACACATCTGTCTCCGGTCAGAGGATGCGTGCCTATATCATGACAGCATACGATATAGGACTTTGGTTATCTCGATCTCGTTAAGTCAACTCATTGACCTAACTAATCTGACACCTCCGAATCTCTTTTCCTATGCAGAGGACCTGCATCAAGAGGTCGGTCAGATATCAGCCTTCAGAGATAAGGATTGCCATCTCCTACTCAGGCTGGAGATCATCTCTTAACAATCATCTGACGGTGCTTGATGAGTCCTCAATCTAACTCTTTAGATATTCATCCAAGCACCAGCCTCTATGATTCAATAGTTGAATCAACAGCTGTATGATCATCAAGATGGCCATGATACATAACCCTAATTGTACTAAGGGACCTATTATGCAAATTATGTATTCTTCATTTCAGATTAAGGAGTGAATTGCAATAACATTTATTGCATAATGGCTCGCCGTGGGCTCGCATTTCCAACAATAAGGGTCTATTCTTGTTCAGTTGGAGGATAGGAATAATATGGAATAAAGGTAGGTAAGGTAAAATAAGGATATGAATAATTTTGAAATAAGATGAAATAAGAGTAGAGAGATATGCATGGAAAATAGGTGTACGACGAAGGAGAAGGGAGGGGAATTAGGGATTTGCTTCTTAGCCCCTAATTCTTATTCTTAGACTATTCTCCAAACAAACACCCGTGCACACGTTGTATTTGGGGATGTAGCCTCCTTAGGATGCATCCACCCCCCCATTTTTGTGATCCTTATATGCCTTGATTTCACATCCGTCCTCTAATCAACATGATGCATCTAGAGACAAACTTGTTCGCAGCACATCACAAATCTGTTTCCATTCCGAAATAAATGTATTAGTGCCACGCAAGGATACTCAAAGTCATTGTAACCATACTTGTTATGGTGACTATTATAAAACTGTTATAGTTTTTTTCCTATACATAAACATCAATCCATATCTATATAAATTTAAGCTTATTACAATCTAGTTTCTAATATCCAATCGATACCATATTTATATTTTTTTTCAAAAAATTATATTTGTTATAATGTTCGTAGCCTCCTGCATATCTAGGTTTAAAATAAAATAATATAAAGATACGATAATATGTAAGAACCCCCATTGTCGCAATTAGACAGAGCTCGGAAGGTCGTAATATCCGTGTGGAGCATATATACCCATACCAAGGATAACTCCGTATTTTTTATCTAAAAAAAGAAATAACTCTGTATTTTCAAACCATTTTCGTTTTCCCGTCAACCTTGCCATTGCCAATGATCCGATTTCCCTGCACACCCTCGATTAATATCCACACTTGGATTAAAAAAGTGCGGATATCATTATCCACGGGGTCCTTATCCTTCCCGCCCCATCCCCCTAATAACGAGCGGTCCCCACCCTCACGTGTAGTCTCCAGTGCTCCTCCGCTTCGATCCTTACAGCGACGACCGCGTGAGGGCGACCGTCACGTGGGATGCGCTGTGGTCCCCGGAACAAGCCACCTTTCTGAGATCGACACGCGTCAGTTCACACGTGCGGGTCCGTGACGGTGCGTGCATAATCGTAAGCGAATCCTAGCCGTCCATTCCAGTGATTCCATCGGACGGTTGCCTTTCGCTTGTTGGCGAAGTTGCGAACAATACCCAAAACGTGTGGATGCAACTCTTTTTTGGTCCCTGGAATGGTGCGTCTTGTCCGATTGACTGAAATGGGTGTTAAGTGATGTTTTTTTTGCTAAGTAAATGTAAAACTTATATTTCACAAGTGAGCTGTGATACAAGAACAGAACTTACAAAAAAAGGTATAATCAGAAGTGTAATAAAAAAGATTCAGGCATACAGGTTTAGCCAGAATGATTCTCTATCAATAAAGGGGCCATGAGGTAGACAAAAACTCAGGTCCCAACCTTTAACTTAATCTGGTTGAAGGTGCATACAATATCTGCAATTATGCGAGCAGCCGTTTGACAAGATGAGGAGCTCCAAAGCCGGTTTCTCTCCCGCCAGATGTGCCATATCACAGTGGCAAGGAGGACAGCAAAAGCCGATTGCGCGAGCGATGAAGGAAGGGAAGGGGCCCAGGCCACCAAATCCATCAGCAGAGACGAAGCAGCAGCAGGAATGGACAATGCAGAGCAAGATCCCAGCCAAACTGTTGTGGAGAACGAGCACTGAAAGAACAAGTGTTGATGTGATTCATTCTCCAAGTTACAGAATCTACAGGTGGGAGAGAGGTTGATGCCAACATGAGTGAGTCTGTCCAAGGTAGGCAGCCGACCAAGAATAGCCCTGTAAAGCGAGAACACGAAGGATGGAGGGATGGATCTGTTCCACACAACATCGCACCAAGGAACCGGTGCGCCCCTCGGTCTCATAAGATCAAAGGCTTTGGCAAAGGAGAAGCCCCGACTGGAGTATGTCCAAGTGGCGCTGGGGAAGTCGCCGGAGATAGCAGAGCGTAAGGTATCACGGCTACGGAGCATCACACGCCAAACCTTTGATGCGGTACTCGTGGGCTGGGCGCACCAAAACGAGCCATCCTTAAGGTATTTGGAGCGTAAGAAGTCGGCCCAAATGGAGTGGCTAGCCGAAAGGAACCTCCATACCCAAGAAGCAGTCATGGCGGCCTGCAGGGAGTAAAGGGACTTAAGACCCATGCCACCTTCATGCCTAGGAAGACAAATTTTGTGCCAGGAGATGTCGTGACGATTTCGACCCCAAAGGAATTGGGCACACAGCATATCCAAACGTTTTACCACAGTGGCTGGGATGAAAATCCCTGCAGCCCAATAAAGAAAAATCCCCCTAATCACTGAGGCAATTAACTGAGCTCTACCGGCCATAGATAAACTGATAGAGGCCCAACCTTCGAAGCGCCTTTTGATACGATCCTCGAGAGCACGCGAGTCGCAACTACGAGTATTTTTAGATGCCAGCGGGAGACCCAAGTAGGTGGTAGGTAGAGATTGTTGAAGCAATCCCAAGCGAAGATTGGCCTCGAAATCCATGGCAGCCCACCTCGGTCTGAAGATTTTACTTTTCTTTGGATTCAATTTGAGTCCAGAAATTGCCTCGAAGTTAAGCAAGATATCCTTGACCGCCGAGAGGGCGCGGAGGGAGCCTTTGCAAAAGAAAAGCAAGTCATCTGCATATATAAGATGCGAGGGAGCTTGAGCTCGCCCATGTTTCATAGGGTAAAACCTGCCTTTAGCCATAGCGATATCCGTTAATGACGTAAGGAATTCCATGCCAATAGTAAAAAGGAGGGGGCTAAGAGGATCCCCTTGCCGCAAACCTTACGTACCCTTAAACATACCCCTCGGCGAGCCGTTAATCAACACAGAGAAAGAGGTCGTGGCAATACAGTTAGCCATCCATGAGACCCAAGTCTGACAGAAGCCCAAGGCCTTTAGCGCATCAAGGATGAAGGCATGGCCAATAGTATCAAAAGCTTTGGAGAGATCTATTTTTAAGCAAGCTTTGTTTCGTGAGATTCTCTTATCGAACCCATGTAGAAGCTTGTTGGCGAGAAGAGTATTGTCGCTAATGGATCTACCTTTAAGGAATGCCGATTGGTTGGGGGAAATGAGGGACGGAAGGACCTCCGCGAGCCTGGACGCCAACAACTTGGAGAAGATCTTGTAGATGACATTGCATCCGGAAATAGGTCGCTAGTCCCCTATAGTGGAAGGGGAATTAACTTTAGGAATAAGCGTGAGGAAGGTATGATTCACCTCTAGCGCCCCCATTAAATAGGAAATTAACTGCCGCTCTAATAGACTCCTTAAGCAACACCCAATGATGCTTGAAGAAGAAAGAGTTGAAGCCATCCGGGCCCGGCGCCTTAGAAGAGCCAATAGAAGATAAGGCTTGCCATATTTCATCATCATCAAACGGCCTCACCATTTAGACCATTTAGATGAGTACTCGTGCATTTTGACCATTTAGATGTTGGACCATAAAAATCATATCTAAGAACTCACCTAATTAAAATTCTATATGAGTTCGATAAAATTTGTGTGTGACATGTCACATTTGTTATGTGATAGAATTTTAACTCAGTATTACAAAGGATATGTTAGATTATCCCGGAGTAACTTGACAGCTAAACGACCATTTAGATTCGACCTCCATTGAAACTCACAAATGATTTACTATCCTCATTGAGATAAATGTGGTGTGAAAGATGTGAACAAAGAAAGAACGAAAATTTGTCATGGACTCATACATTTATGTGTTTCGATGATTATAAATACATATTTTAATATAAAAATATATAAAACATGTTGATCTTGATTAATATAATAAAATAAAACTGGTTATTTGGAGTAATGTAACCTCACCATCAAATGATACATGATTAACATCTAAGGAACCATTACGCTTCGGATTTTTTGCTGTTTGCAAACCATCAAAGTGTTTTTGAAAGTGGTAGTTCAAGTATTCAACATATATGAAATGTGAAAGCACCAACAAATATACCATCATACGGGAAACTTTTCTATCATTTTTCCCTATAATAATAAAAAGGAGGCGGAGAAAATACGACATAAGCAACTGAACTGGTGGTTTACAAAGCCGAATAAATGTATTTCTAGTCCTAATGAGCTAAGCCTAGTTCGGTTGAGGGTTACACTCTCTTTGAAGGGTTACCTTTCAAAACATAAATCCTTAATTTTTTTAATGGGATCCATCAAAATTATCCCTCTCTCTCTTATTTAATACAACAATCAGCTTATTTGTCTTTCACTCATTTCAACAAAAAGTAATATAGCGTAACATCTTATCATTAAAAATATAATTTCGAGTTTCTTTTTCAAATTACAATATAATCAAATCTTAATACAATCACATCACAACAAACTCTCTCAACCTCAAATCCTCTATTCAAACATCAAAAACACAAAAACAAATTACCCCACTTATTCAAATGCACCCTAAGGGATTTGAAAAATCGGTTCAGTCTGATATTCGTACGAAAGTTAGAGAAAAACGTAAATTCTAAAATTCTCTGGATCCTCCAAAAAACTAAGCAAATCTAAGTCAACTGGCAGTAATATAGGGTTCTATTATAGAGACCAATGTTCAAGTCATAAAATTTTCCGCAAGAAAATGGAAACAACAAAGCTTCATGCAAAAGTACTATTTAGAAGATCATCGGTATTAAAGGTGGAGAAATAAGAACAGGAATTATGGCCCCACTGCATATTAGTATACATATATGTGAAGTAAGTAACTCGTGTGGGATTGAAAAATCGCAGACATCTTCCCGCCATTCGATGTTAACGATGGTTAAAATATATCAATCATGAGATTAGTGTTGAGGGACCACGCAAGGAGCTCTCACGCAACAAGAGGTGCACGAGGATGTCGATTTTGGCCTGCAGAGGGACGACAACATGTCAAGAAAAAACCTTCTTCCCAAAAAGAGGCACCATGACAGCGATTTCAGAGCTGTTCTCTTTGAAGACATATGATTCGCTGGCCAGCGGATCATACAAAGATAGATACAGCACTTCATTTGGGATTCAAAAATGTGAAATGGATTGCTAACAAATTCTTATAAACAACTAATGAAAATGGTAGAGTTTGACTGTTGCCGTAATATAAACTTCGTGGATTCTACAAAGAATAACACAATCTCATGATTATTAAACTCCTCATTTTGATTGCATGGTAATCATATAAAAAGCTATTACAGAAAGATTAATGCGGGACAAGCAACAAGCTACGTCGCCAATCCCTTTGGGATGGCAAATCCAATTCTTCGAAATTCAGCATCTATAGATATGGAAACCATAATATTGCTATGCATAATTCTTTGAACCATGTTAAGGAGCCCTACTGCTTCAGTAGCCAAAGAATCAAAAGGTGTCAAAACCAAAAGAAATGAATACATGTTGATTGTCAATACAAGCTTTATCATGCTTAGTAACATTAGTTGAGACAACTTTCTGTGCAAAGTATCCCGCAATAGAATTACTCCTTATCGGACTCATCAATGGAGAAACTCCACTCAAATCAATACATGCATGCTTCCCTCAACCCATCCAAATATTAAAACATCTGCTGGTTTGATTGTCGATTTCCCCTTCTCGTGGATTTGTCAAAAAAATTCACAGGTGCTTCTTTCTTTGAAGCAACTCCAGCATGTAAGAGTACATCATAAAGGGCATTTCTTATAAAATCATGTCTATATATAAAAATTAGGAGTTCACGACAATGAACTGCATGCTCCCCGAAAACGTCCAAGTATGATTTGTGACATATTGGGAAAGACTCATCTCCAAAGAATTGCTCATGAAAACGTTACGATCGATAAAGTCCTCTCCCACGTTAAGTAGGTCAGGCCACATTGATCATTTGCCTTCATTCAATTCTATTTTAGGTCATTAGCAGACATAGATCCAAAACACTTCTTAAACCTTCTTCATCTTCTTTTAATCGGCTAACCATATCAAATCTTGCATCTTATCTACATCGGCATGCCTCTTATGCAATCAGTTAAATCATCTTACGTAGTTCTTTCTTATCTTATCCTCTATCAGAACTACACCAACTTCCCGTCTAATCGGATCGACCAAGTGAAAAGAGACCAGAAAAAAATCTGTCGATACTACCTACGCATGACAATTATTTTACCTGATCCAATTACTAGACCACCGGAAGAAGGGTCCGGAAGTCTTGCTGGAGGGATAGCACCGAAGATCTTACGCTACTAGAACGCCTTGGGTTGGGTCTTTACTGTGATCAGAAGATTTCACAAAAAAAATAAGGGAGAGCCCATAAAGAAGAAAATGGAAAAGGACAACACTGCCCTCGGAGTGGGGGTGATTGATTATTTATTCTCCTCCCCCCCATTTTATAAAAAGAGGAGAATCTAAACCAAGAACGCAAGCTGCCATAAAGCAGAAAACCCCGCCTCCCCCCAGTACCATCCTCGTGACTGGTCTGTCACGAAGCACCAACCTGCCGCGCAGAGTCCACACACAGCAGAACCCCCCTTGTTCGTTGCCTCTCGGAGAAGATGACCTCCGGTGGAGGGAGGCAGCCGACGTGGAAGGAGAGGGAGAACAACAAGAGAAGGGAGAGGAGGAGGAGGGCCATAGCGGCCAAGATCTTCGCCGGGCTGAGGGCCTACGGCAACTACAAGCTCCCCAAGCACTGCGACAATAACGAGGTCCTCAAGGCCCTCTGCTCCGAGGCCGGATGGACCGTCGAAGACGACGGCACCACCTATAGAAAGGTATCGATGCTCCTCTTTGCCCAGAGTTCCCATCTTGGATCCTCTTGGTTGCCCCCTTGCTTTCGCTCTGGTCAACTGCTGCTTGTGCTTGGATCTGCTTAAATGTTTGTGATTTATATGATTTCCCCCTATTTTGAGTCTGTTTTCTGATGTAGATTCAATGGAATTTCCCTGGAAAATGCTTATGTTTGTGAATCCGATTGCACGATTCTCAAGGAAGTGTTTGAGATCTAGATTGCTTCCACCCCCCCCTCATCTAGTCCCTATTTTGCATGACAAATCAGATGGATCGGCACCTTCTGATGCATAAGTTCTAGATAAAAAGCTTGATTTTCTTTGATCATATGAATTAGGGCATCCTCTGGATCTTATTTTCCAGCTCGATTTTGACTGCTTTAGTCTCCTGATGTATTCCAAACCTTTTTCTCCGCTTTCGTTATGCAGGCTTAGATCTTTCTAATATGATCATCATCTTGGAGATTCTCTTGTACATATTTTGCACTCTTATTCTTACGTATAATCGAACTTCAATATTTTTTGTGGTCTCTTTCTTCATATTATGCATACGATTCTCAGTCAAAAAGGATGTCTGCTTTATAATTGTTATTCCTCTTCCAGCTATCTTCTCTCAACCTTTTTGATTTTCTTATCCCTCAATAATTATAACCACCACTTGAATTTTTGATGACTCTCTATCGTTATCACTGCTTATAAAAAAGTGCACACGCTCCATGATTTTAACAAACATATCTTGAAGTAAGCTCCTGAAATCCTTGCTTGTGGTAAATATTCTGTTATTATGCAAAGGATCTTGTCATCTCCGACAACCACAAACATGCCAGAAAATAGTTATCTTACGGAGAATGGAGTCCCCTTATTCAAGAAAAATAGAAGCCCAAGCAGGATCTCAGACATGGAGTATACTTGGCAAATAATGAAATTTTTTATGCCGTGAGAGATATCATGCGATCTTCTATTTGATCATTTGATGAGTTTCTTCTGGGATGGCTTTTGGGTTGGCTGTGTTGGCCTTTCTCTTTGAACTGTTAAATTCTGTTCTTCGTGGTGTATTATTATCCAACTCTTTCCTTTCTTCTGAGTGTGTGATGGATCTGCTAATATGATCTGCTAAACAATGGGATAATTTACTTTCAGGAAATAATAATGATTTTTTGGGCAAGTTAAACGCTGGTGTTATTTTAAGCAAATATAATGGGCAAGTGTTTGTAGATTCCTAATTCTAGATCCCCAACCCTAATAACTTGTGAAGACGGCATTCTTTCCATTAGACCATAAAACAGTGCGTGTCTTCTCTTAATCTGATCTTATTTACAATTAGCATGTACCCTCTAAGCACCGGTGTCGGTGTGAAGACAGTCAGATATAATACAAGAAGCATTACTGTATGCTTATTTCTTATCCACTTCAAAACACATGAAATGTATATTGCAATATTCATATCCTTAAAAATGGATATCATATATTGAATACATACGACTCTAATATGATTTTTTCATGCCAAATATGGTTTCAGGAGATTATATGCATAGCTACTAATAGCTTGAAAACTATAGTGGCAGATTAAAATAGAAACTTCGGTACAAATATTTATATCTGGTTGTTTTATACCCGCATTAGTGCATAACAATTTTAAATTTTATTGTTCAACGTAATATATGATTTTTTAATCTTTTTGACGATCCGTAGGGACAGAAGCGCCCACCTCTGCCGCCGCCGGAAGCCATCGCCTCGGCGCCCGTGAGCCCGCTCTCCTCCGCCTTCCCCTCGCCAGCGCCGTCCTACAACGCCTCCCCCACCGCCTCCTCCTTCCCCTCACCCTCCCGCACACCCACCTCCGCCGCACCTTCCCCCAACTCCGCCGCCGCCGCCGCCTACCTCCTCCCATTCCTCCGCAATCTCGCCCCCCTACGCGTCTCCTCCAGCGCTCCAGCAACGCCGCCTCTCTCCTCCCCCACACACCGCCCGAAGAAGCTCCCTCGCCTCGACTTCGCTGCTGCCGCAGCAGCAGCATCCGCCCCGTCGAGCCCCACGGCCCGCCGCCCCGCGCCCATTCCCGAGTGCGACGAGTCCGATGGCTCCACCATCGACGACTCCGCCCGCTGGGGAGGCTTCCACCCGGCCGCACCGCAGTCCCCGACATTCAACCTCGTGACGGCGGCGCCGGCATGGGGGAAACTGGCGGGGATTGGCGGCGGCGACGGAGATTTCGAGTTCGGGAGTGGGAGGGTTATGGCATGGGAGGGGGAGAGGGTCCATGAGATCGGGATGGAGGATCTGGAGCTCACGCTTGGCTGCAAGTGATCGCACTCCACCCTGTTTTAGAGGGTGTTGTTTGTATAGATGGGGGATTGTGATTGGAAGGGTTTTATTGTTATCTTCTAGAGCCTTTTTCTTCTTCTTCTCTTTCTTTTTAGGTAACCTCTCTATCTACATCGATATATTTTGTAGTGATATTTCTATTGTTAGACTGGAGCGACTTGGTTATGGTATACGAGGCATTGTTGCATTTGCTTTCCTTTTCTGGATATGCAATGGGGACTGGATTGTTGATGTTGGATGGAGCAGCTGATCTTGTTTCCTATCTTTGTGATTATTATTTGATCATACCAATACAAATTGGAAGTTGTGGCATCATGCATGCATTTGATTATTTCTTTTCTTATTTGAGTATTAACTTGTTGAGCTATCGAGCTGAGTTAACCTCCGAGCAGCTTTGTTTCGTGTTGGTTGAACTTTCCTTTCATCTATTTTTCCTCTCTTCTGTACTCCTTTTTATGAATAATATAGCTTGAGATCGATATTGACAAGGTTATCGAGCATCAGATTGTATAACTATTTGCAGAGGGCATGCATCGCTTCGACATGATCCATATGGTTGTTGGACTTGGAACTAGGTTGGTTTTTTTCTGCAAGAAAGAAAACAATATTTATCTGAATTAACATGTTCCAAATTATAAGGATTGCAGAATTTAGCATCCAAAATCACCTGAATACAAATTCAGAAAAATAGTTCAGAAAGCACAAAAAACTAGCAATATCAAACAAATAGGAAAAAGGAATGGAATCATAAATAACCAAAATGCCCATGAAGCAATGCCCTTGGATAGCATATCGCCCACAATTTATTGATGCGTTAGGTCTGAGGATTCACACACAATACAATGACAGACATGATCGACGTCGACGCACTCTGATGAGATTATCCTTGAAAGCACTTCACAAAACTGTTAGGCATGGTATTTAACAATAAAAGCTTGTGCAAAATATATCATTATATATTTGAAATAAAATGCATTTATTTTTACATGATCAATTAGATCATTTTGTACGAATAGGAATGCATACCATGATCACTTTGAGTATCACACAGCTAATGATCTAAAAAGTCAGATCATATAAGTTGATGTGTTGTTGATCTAAGGGGTCCGATCGAAGATACAACTAAAATCATACAATGATATTCGAAAAAGATCTTCAATCTGAGAAGAGACGACATTTCCAAAGGTTGATGTTCGACTGATAATTTTGATGTAGGTCCTCTAGGTAGGAAAATAGATTCTGAGGCGTCTTATGAGTCACATTAAAGATCTAACTTGACACAATTGTGATGTTATGTGAAACCCCGGATTTTAGCCCCGCAACTTGGTCAAGTTGATGGCGATCAAATAGTTGCAGTCTATTTACAAACTTATGGAAAATTCAATTTTGATCTGATTGTGGAATAATATACCTTATTAAATGCTTATCATTGTCAGGATTCCAAATGCATCTAAAATTTTACAAATAGGACATCAGATGAATGAGATATGATCATTTTAGTGAAGAGGGGTCAACTCTTAAGTGGTTATACGAGATTTTAGCAGGATCTACTTAAGAAATCCGCTCAAATATGAGTTTAGGGATATAAAAGATTCCTTGGGGGTGTTCTCTCTTCTCATTTGCAAACCCGAACCACCACCTATGATCTCCTACCTCCAAAGCTCCTTCTTACTCCATTAGAGTGTCGTGGAGGTGGCGAATCGCCACCATTTTTGAAGAGGAGTTTCCCTCACCATCCTCTACACGTATCTACCACTAGAAATATAAGATCATTTCCCATGCCTCTTCTATTTAAAGATTTTATTTATGAGTTAGACCTAAGCAAGGGTTTATTTTGGATTAGAGAATTCCGTGATCATTATGATGCGTAGAACTACTTAGAATGGAGATATGATGGTGAATGGACGAACAACATATACGTACGGTCCCCTACCCTTTTGTTTTGTGATTTTCTCGCCGTGCTTGCATCCCATGGACCTTCGTGTCCCTCTTGCTGGATGGGCTCTACCTTTGGTATGGTGATTGTCAATTATTCATGTTCCTAAAAAAAGATGGCTAAATGGTATTTTTGCTAAGTCTACTTGCATCCTAATAAAAGTGGATGAACAAAAGATAAAATAGATGTATTGTGATTAAATGTGTGGATTATATATATATATATATATATTGACCATAAAAATAACATAAGGATACTTGCATTAAATACATATGCATAATGATTTCTATCACTCCGGTTGCTGGATAATGATTACATTTCCTTATTAGATCTTTTTCTTGTTTATAGCACCAATAACTATATCACGACCTGCATCTTTGTGGCAACTTGATTTTACAAGTCACTTTAATAATCTTTTGATCGTGGTCTGAGAAGTATGTGGCGAGACAAAAAAATCATAGAATTGGATTTCAAATAATCGAGTGTGAGCTCTAATTGGTTACAAAGGGAAGAATCTCCATATCCTGGACGTTCTTTTAATAAAAATAGTATAAGATGGGGCATTGATCTTACATAATCTTTAAATGTTATGTGTAACCGTGTAGTGGAATGTTATTTCTACAAACACATAACGTTTGTATTGTTTGATTTAAGTTGTCCTTGATAATAATGCTATTGACATGGAATAATTCCTCATACACTAGTAATTGTATCGATTTATTTCTCATACTTGTTCTCTAACCGTTGTAATTGGGAATTGAATAATGAGATTTATATTAAAACCTCCACTGTGAAAGAAGATTAAGGGACTCATTCTACAGATACATGAATAAATAAGTATTTGTGCTATTTTTCTTAAATTCAGCGAAGATTTTAATGTGATAATTAATTAGTGCAATTAAGATCAACGTGGATTGGAGTTTACATTCACTACATTTTGAAAGCACTACCGTTATATAAGTATTCCTTATTAAGTCATTAACAGAGGCGCATATGTTACTTTTGTGTTAATTATTTTAAGTCAAAACCATCCAATTAGTCTCAAAATAAATTTGATGGTTAGTCTCCAACTTAATGGGTTATACCAACATACTCCACCTTTCTAACTCATACAAAATATAATGTTCACTTAGTTCTACAATGGTAAATGGATGTAGTGTTTAGATTGGTTTAATTCTCCTTTTCTAATAATTAAGTTTTAATCATTTGATCAGAATTTCTTTAGGATAAAATTAAATCATTTTACAGAGAGACTGTTGGGAGATAGGAAACAAGCTGCGCCGACAATCCCTTTTTTGATGGCAAATTCAATTCTTCGAAAAACAACATCCATAGACCTGGAAACCATAACATTGCTATGCATAATTTTCTGGACCCTCTTAAGGAACTCTACAGCTTCAGTCACCAAGAACCCAAAGGTTAAATCCGAAAGGGATGAAAATATGTTATTGTCAATACAAGCATTCTCATGTTTAGCAGCTTTAGTTGAGGTAGCTTTCTGTGCAGTGTATCCCGCAGTAAAATCACTTTTTATCAGATCAACTAAAGGAAACACTCTAGTCAAATCAATACATGCATGTTTTCCTCCAACCCATCTAAAGATTAAAACATCTGCTGGTCTGAGTGTGGATCTCCCATCATGTGGATCAGTCAAAAAATTCATAGGTGCTTCTTTCTTTGATGCAAACCCAACCTTCTTGAGTACATCGTAGAGGACATCTCTGACAAGTTCATGTCTATATTTAAAATCTGGGACTTCATGGAAATGAACGGCATGCTCCCCAAAGGTGTCTAGGAAAGATTTGTGGCATACTAGACATGCCTCATCTATTGGGAATAGAGGAATCATTAGACGATATTTGAGAATAGTACAATACTCAACATGTGACATATGCATTCCAAGACTATTAATAGGAATATCTAGAAGAAAATCTTGAGCATGTCCAGATTAAAAACATCGAAAAATTGCCTTTTGTCTATGTCATGCCAAATTCAACCTCAATTTCTTTGACAATTTTGCTAAAAAGGGAACTCGCCAAAGCATTCTGGGCTTTAGTGGGGACAGTTTCCTTCTTAGAAAAACATGTAAGATCTAAATATGGAAGTTTGATACGTAGACACTCCAAGGCATCTAAAAAATCAGAATCCATATCACATACCCCACAGTCTCGAAAAATATGGTGTTGTAACACCCAAGATTGAGTTCTAGAGGCCACAAAAGCATATGAAGAAGCCTAAATAGTGGAGTGCAGGCCTAAGCCACCGAGCTTGATTGGTAGGGATGCCACCTGCCATTGAAGGTTGCCAAAGGGCCTCCACAAACCACGTCTTCAATAGTACCCACGTAGTCCTCTGTCAAAAAAAGTAGCGGCTTGCTTCATGAATGTGGGTTGACATGTCCTTAAGCAAAACATGAGCTTGGTTGAACCCATACAAGATTGTAGTAAAAGAAGTTCACTTTGTGGATCATCTAATTGGAGAAGTGATGAATCCACATTTCATCATCTTTATTCTATCATTTTGGCACCAAAAACCCTAGCAAATGCCTGTAAATACCCTTTATTTCATCATCTTAGCATTCATGCATGTACCTGTAAATAGTGTATAAAATACTGTAATTAAAGCCAAAATTATAGAATAAATAAAAGAAAAGAAAAAGAATAAAATATTGTAAATATTTTATGACCCGAAACCCCGAGACCTAGGCATCTTGATGAATAGGTCGACCAGGAATAAAGTAGGGGGAGATAAGGGTCAAATACCTATATTATGCTATTCATTCTGGGACCTACTTTTGGTTCCACTTTTTATACATCAAATAAAGAAACTTTGTACATGAAAGTTGTAGATAATTAAATAAAGAAAAATACAAAATTGATTTCACTGAAAAATAATATACATATAAAAAGTTATGGTCTGAATAAAAATGCAGAATCCCAACTTCCCAGACCCGTATCTCACAAATGACAACTCCAAATGCATAAAACTCACCTTTAATTGTATATAGAATAAAATGAGCTAATTAATGGCGGTGGTTTTGCATTTGGTGGAGCTACGGTTTGAAAGTTGAGTTTTGGACCCACATTGTATAAGTGTACAGAATAAAATATTCAATTTATTATTTATTCTTTTTTTTGTATTTTTATATTTTTATAATGTTGTAATTAATACTTATAATATGTATGTGCATTAAAATCAAAATAAAACTCAAAGGAAAACACAAAATAAAATTTACATACACAATTCATAGATGAAAATACACACACATATACCTATACAAAATATCCTTTTATTTTATTAACTGTAAAAATACCTCATAAAAATTAAAACAAAAATATATTTATGTGTATAAAAGTATATTATATTTTTATAAATTAATAACCAAAAATAAATAAATTAAAATCACAAAATAAAAATAAATTAATAAACTACGTAGAAATTATACCTATAAAGAGTTATAAAAAGTAACTTGCAAAAATAAACGTCATAAAAATAATTAAAAATCACCATAAAATGATTTAGAAAATAAGAAACACTTTTCATTTTATAACCTAAAAATAATAAAATATTTTTCTATTTTTATTCGATTTTACAAAACTTTTTCAGTGGGTTTTTCCTGGTTGGTCACGTGGACCAACCAGGAGGCGCCACCAGTTGACCTCGGTCAACTGGTCGCCTTCCCCACCTACCCCCTGTCACAAAACCCGATTTTTGGCATTTTTGGCGGCCTTTTCTAGGTCGCATCTTTCACCCTTTCGTCTTGATTTCTTCTGCATTTTCCCTCCTCGATCATCCATCTTGCCCGCCATATGTTTACATCGGGCCAAGGATCACTGAGGTGCTCAAGATTCATTGGCCTTTGAGCCCCTGCAACTCGGGGTCAAACCAAATAAGAGAACCCCCGACCTTTCGATTTGAATTTGTATACCCTTCGGATCACCCCTCTCCACCATCTTACGCTCCTGAGCTCCCTGGAGGTGACAGCTCCATCACGAGGTCTTCAGCCGAGGTGTTCGAGGTCGGAGGAGCTTCCCATACCTCCCGCAATACCGACAGTCGAGGTTCGACATATCCTCTGGTTCCGACCATTGAGAGCCTCCCCCCTTTTATTTCTTTTATGCATTTAGTTCCTGTTAACCTAAGGATCGAAAACCGCCAAAAAAATCCGAGTTTCATAGCTTATTTCACTCAAATCGCTAAGTTGGCCGGAGCGCACCTCCGGTCGTCCATCGCCATTTCGCTCCACACGTCCCCACGTCCATCCAAGGGTCCAGGAAGTTTTCCCTGGACCCCTTGACTCTTTTCGCAGGTCAAAGCGCACTTGATAGTGCATGGAGATCAATTTTGAAGCTCGCCAGAGCTTTCGCAGCTGCCCAGCTCCGCCGGTCGCCCGCGAGCTCTACGACCCTCGCCGTGGGTTTTTGAAGACTCCAGGAGGAAGACGAAGACCTAGGGACGCTCCACGTCCATTTGGAGCCTTGACATCGCTGGAGGACGAAGATCTGGAGCGGCGAAGTTCACCCTCGCCAGTGTTCTTCGTTGTTCTTCCTCATCGACTCCCCACCGTTGGATCTTGGACGCCTCCAGATTGCGCAGTGTCCGTTGGATCAAGCTTCATCGCCACCATCAGATCGTCCTCGAGCGATCTAATCTCTGTCGTCGACGTGAAGCGCCATCAACCGTTCGATCAATGCCACGTGTTTAAGTGAAGACCCGCAACCGTTGGATCGCGCGCAAGAGGGGTATTTTGCACTCTAACCCCAGCGCATTTTGTATTTACATTTTAGTACCAAAACTTTCGTCTGTAGTGTAATTATTTTGTGTTATTTGCATGTAAGCCCCGCACTTTTATTTTTATTGCACTTAGGTCCTGTGCCACGTCACCTCACGTGCCTGTGCGCGTGAGGGGGTGGGCTTTTTGCAAGGACACCCTTGGGGTTTATTTATCTCAGATTAGTCCCAAAATTTTGTGACGTAGTGTAAAAGTTTGGGATATTTTGCATAGAAGCCCCTGATACTTTTGGAAATTGCCTTTAGGTCCCTGCTAGGTGCGTGTGTAGCACGTGCTTGGCTTGGACATTTTGTATTGAGGCCCCTCCGGGTTTTGTAATTTGCTTCTAGTCCAGTAAATGCAATTTTTAGTGTAAAACTTTGTGGCAATTTTGCACGTACCCCCTGGATGTTTAAGAAATTGCACATATACCCCTGCCTGGCCTGATTAATGTTTGGATGCTTGTTTTAATTATTTAAGTTATCATTTTACCTCCAAAAATTCCACAAAAATTAACTTAGGCTCCTGTCATTGCATTTGCATGCCATATTTTTGCATTACATTTTTATTGCATTTTATATTTATTAAAAATAAAAAACATGCATTTATTTCTCTGTTTGCATTAGAAAATACATAAAAATTATAAAAACCTTTTGAAAAATTCCATAAAAATTAAATCTTGTTTATTTCATCATATATTAGTGTCTGTCCAAAAATCACTAAAAATCTCAAAAGAAAAACCTTAAAAATTCAAAAATACATAAAAACTTCAAAAAAATCTATAAAATTGTAGAAAACTACAAAACTTGTAAACTCAAGTCCTGTAGTCTCCTGTTCTGATTATCTTTATTTGAAAATTAGTGTGGAAAAATTTTGTGGCTATTTGCTATTTTTAATTCTCATTTTATCTCCAGCCAGTAGCTTGTCCACTGTTTCGGTTTATTTCAGTGTTTGAAAATACCAAAAACACTTTGAAAAATACCCAAAAAATCCCAAAAACAGTAGAAAATCATAAAAATACCAAAAAGTTTTTATCTCTGAATTTTTGAGCATTTTTGCATAGTTTTATAAATAATGTAGCACTTCTTTAATTATCTTGTTTATATATTCCAATATTGAAAAAGAAACAAAAAATATATAAAATATAAAATTATAAAAATCAGAAAATTAAAAACCAAAATACAAAATTAAAAAAAAATAAATAAAAAAAATAATCAAAATTTAAAAACCCACAAAAATCATTTGCTTGCATAGTGTAGACACCTTTCACATTCACTCACACACACATTTACTTGACTCTACCCTGTTTGCTCCCTGTGTTCGAACTCTCTGCATGCTTGCTTGCTATACATTTTGTGCAGAGTTAAAAATAAATTTTAACTCCATATTTATTTCTATTTCCTTGATCTATAGTGTGGGTTAATTGTTGATTTTAGTCCATATTTTGTGTGGTCAATACACCGACTGTTGACTCGCCTTGTGAGTCAATCCGACCGCATCGAATTTTGGCTAAATCAAATGGCGCCGTTGCCGGGGAGCAACAACGAGTAGTTCATATCTTTGCTTGTTTGTGTTTGTTGTCTACCATAGCTTTATTTTTTCTCTCTTGCATCTTTGATATACACTGTTGAGCTTTCTGACCATTCTTTTCTTATCTTCTTGCGAGGGACCGCGGAGCAAGGTGGATCGCCTAGGTGACCCGAAGCAACCTTGGGAAGCGGAGCCGACTATTCGTTAGCCAAGCCGGCAGGAGAGAGTAGGAGGAGTGAGAGAGAATGCTTAGATTAGTTGCAATTTATTTTTGTGAGAGAGTGATTTCATAATTTGTAATAATACAGGGACTTGGACACTTAGACACTTCGGGCCTAATTTCCGGGAGTTTGTTCACCCGGGGGCTCACCGCGGCTTTTGCGAGTTTTCCACCGCTGTCATTTGCCGGTTTTGATTTCATTTTCACTTTCTTTTGTGGATTGAGCCCTTAGTTCTAGGCCTGCTTGATCGACTAAATTAGGTCCAAACACACTAATAACCTTTGCATGCACCTATAGCTCGAAATTGGACTTAGTTTAATTAAACAGTTAGCTCCCTTTCTTAGATCCGCCGCGCCGCGAGCCCTCCCCATCAAGCTCTACTCCTGAACTCGATGTGTCGAGAAGAGGAAGGGGGAGGGGGGTCTAGACCGGACTCTTAGGATCGAAGATCAGTGGTTGACTTGTGGTTCTTCACGCTAGCAGTTGCCTATCTTAGGACGATTTCCGCATTGCATATCGGCATATAGATTATGTTTATAAATTTCTGCTTTACATCCCGCATGGAGAGAGCTGGGATTCGCTGTAAGTCTTCTTACTTTGCATCCATCATTTAGGCACAAAGGTGAGATTTCCATCTTTGTGTCGACTTGCACGGCTTTTCCGACTCTATTCTCCCTCTGTTTTTGGACAAAGTAGGATCAAGAAAATAAAAAAATCGTTAGGCGCTTGTTTGAATCTACTCAAAAGAAGCGATAACACCAAAAAAATTAAAAAAAGGAACTGCTAAGAAAACCTTGACCAAAAATAAAATCGGTAATTGGATTCATTGATTGGGGAGAGTAACACCCTCACTTGTTTTTAGGTTGCATGGGAAGGTCTCCTTCCAAGTGAGTTGAGTGCTTCGTAAGGATTAGAGCCAAAATCCCAGCTTGTGGCTGCCTTGTGTATCGCCTGGATTTCCGAAGTATTGGCGCTTCTATCGTACGTGGACGAGTAGGGCTTGGTCAACATTGGTGACTCTCTATTGTGTAGAGCATCGACCTTGTCCGAAGTATCGAGCTTAGGCCACGCCTTCACAGGGGTGTCTGTCTCATCGTCTCACGTCCGAGTAGGTTCTTGCACGCTCACGGGTGATTCCGTTGCGAGCGAGTTCCGAAGTATCGGTTTCGCCTATTGGCTTCCTCTTTTATTCTTTGGCTGAGTAGGGATCCAGGAAGGCTTACAAGGACCTCAAAAAGCGCAGGCTACAGGTTACACAGGAGGAGGACAAGTACGGGATACTCTTCCGGCAGTACTCTCTCTCCTTTAGGCGTAGCACTCTAAGGACTCGTGAAAAGATTAATTCCTGAATTCAAGCTAAAACCGACAAGATAAAAGCCGAACCTTCACGGCTTCATGTGTTGAGTTGGTGAATTCACCCCTGTCTTGTGTTTGATTACTAGTTCTATCTAAGGTCAAGATTAAAAATACAACACAATTGTGCACAATTTTGCTTCTCATTTCTCCCCTCTTCTTCTGCATTCTCCCTGCTCTTCCCAATAATCAAGATGATGGGACGGAGATCTCTTAGGCCGACTTTGTCGGCACCGCTATCTAGCACTCCTCCTCATTCATCTAGGACTACCTCGGAGAGTCCGCTCTCCGAGCCTGAGTTTACCTCCACCCTGTTCCCCCTCGGCCACCCTTCTCATTCTCCTTCCATCAGTCTAAGAGTGTCAGAATTTAGTGCATCACAGAGTTCTGGGCATTCGACAGCACCTGAGATGGCCTCTTTTGCTTTTTCAGAGAATTCCGAGATGGCTGACAGAGGCGAGCATCCTGATGATCATGAGCACCCTCAATACTACATTGATCAAGCCGCCATAAACAATTCACTTTTGGCATCCCTGGAGACCATGCAGAGGCAGATTCGTGACCAGGGTACCTTCATGGGAGATCTGATGAGAGAAATTGCTCAGATGAGAGAAAACCGACCTGGGGGCGGTGGCGGTGGAGGAGGAGGAGGACCTGACGCAGGAGGAGGTGATCCCGACGCTGAGAGACCGCCGCAGACCATCATGCGAGAATTGCATAATCCAGCAGCGTCCCTTACACATCGGTGGACTAGACTCCCGCCAATTCATGGAGACTTCGAGTTGCGACCCCATACCATTCAGCTTCTACCCAAATTCCACGGGTTGCCGACCGAAGAGCCACACCTCCACCTCTAGGAGTTTGAGATGATATGCATCACCATCCATGACAGGTTGATGACTGAGGACACAATCAAGATGATCGCCTTCCTATTCTCATTGGTTGACAGAGCCGCATATTGGCTCAAGCACTTGGGGCGATTTATCAACACTTGGGCAGATCTCCGGACCACATATCTGAAGAAATACTACCCTCTCAGCCTGACCAATGCAACTAGAGCAATGATCAACAATTTTGTCATGATCCCCAATGAACAGTTTCATGAAGCTTGGGATCGCTTTCGAGAACTCATTGACCGGTGTCCACATCATGACATCTCCAAGCCCAACTTAGTTCAGAGTTTCTTTTGTGGGCTGACACCGGAGCTGTAGGGGCTAGTGAACGCCTCTTGTGGTGGATCATATTTCTCCAAGGGTGAAGACGACGTCTGGGCCATCTATGAAGGCATGGTAGAAAATTCAACTGTGATGACCCAAGCCCGTGTCTACACGCAACAGAAGCCCCCGCAAGGAGCAGGATCATTCCATAGGATCGCCCGCATCGATGCTGGTCCTAACACATCGTCGGTAGCCGCAGCCCAAGCTGAATCAGCTGCAGCCGACATGGGGATAATCAGTGAGAAGTTGGACCGTCTCGAGATCCTCGAGAAGAAACAGATGCAAGGCATGGCCCAGATGGACCAAATTGCCAAGACAATGAGTGATCTGAAGACGCAAATTCTTTGCATCCAGGAGGCACATACTTCTTCCCAGCAGCCTCCCAGATCACGAGCTGATCTGAGCAGTAGCAACTCATCACAACCCTCTGTCTCGTACCGCCAGGTCAACCACATCCAAGCAGAGCCGGTCCCGTTGCTACAGTATCACCCAGCGCAACCGCCATCTTCAGACACGCAGATGGTGGTCTACCAGCCGGAGCAGCCACTGGCCGTTCTTCCTCCATCCTCCTTCGAGCAGGAACCATTGATGGAAGTCAATGGGATTTGGTACGACCGGTACCCTCAGCCCGGGATCCGTCGTGATCACCCCGGATTCCGCTGGAGCAACAGTGGCTCCTCATCCCAGCGCAAAATCCAGCTCAAGGACAGCAGAACAGCCAGCAACAACAGCAACACCAACAACCCCAGTATGCCCAGCCACAACAGTATCAGAGTGGTCCTCGTCCCACCTATCAGGGACAGTAGTGGAGGCAACGTCAGCAGCCTCATCAGTCTTACCCCATCACCCCCAGTATCAACCACTGCAGCAGCAGCAGCCCCATTTCCAGCAGGGACAACCATCCGGTTCTCAGGGTCCCGCCTTTGAGAACCCAGCTCTCGATGATCTTTCCTGCTTGCTCTCCGAACAGCGAGCATCCTTCAGGCAACAGATGGATGAATTCCGGCAGGAGATGAGGGAGATTATCAAAGGGAAGGCCGCCATACCCGCTCAGATTGAACTTAACCCGAACAATATGAAAAGGAAGTCTGAGCAGGTAGAGTTTACAGAGGGCACCTCTCCTAGTGACTATTTGAGTAATATGTCTTATTCTGTCTATGATGCTGATTTTGTGACTACTAGGAGCGGTAGGATGCCCGCAGGCGGCGCCTCTTCTGAGCGACAATCACACGCTGAACCAGGAGCGCCAGAGGAGCAGAGTAGCGGTGCTGATGCCGCTAATGATGATGTTGAAGACGGTGGTGCTGATGCCACCCATGATGGAGTCCAAGACGACGGTACTGAGGCCGTCATAATACCAGATGCATACGGTGGTGCTGATGCCACCACCATTTTGGATGCTGAACCAGAACGCGATGCTGATGCCGCGAACATAGGTGCTAGTGGTGGTACTGAGGCCACCACATCTACTTTTGTTGAGCCTCCCTCTGTGATGTTACCACCTTTTGTATCTATAAACTGTGGTAACAAAAAGAAAAAAAATATGAATAAAGGAAGGTTTCTGTTCATATTGCGGATCCATATGTGTTGCATGATAATGATTGTATGGATTCTCCTCCTTCACAGGCTCAGGGACCTATTCCTAGTCCTCCATCTGAGGAGGGCCCGACCATCCCCTTTCCGGAAGCACTCCGCTTGGGGAAGGGGAATAAAAAAGAAAATCCTAAGAAGACCCAGCAGGTAGAGATCAGCAACCAGATGATTGATAAATTCCACATTCAGCCGACTCTACGAGAAGCACTTGAGCACATCCCCATCCTCAAAAAGAACTTGAAAGAGGAAACTACAGTCCGTAGGAAGAGGAGGTACAGAGATCAGATCCATGTGCTCACCCATCACACTTGCTGCGCCATCCAGAACACATTGCCAGCCAAGAGACCTGATACAGGAGCCTCCTATGTCAGATGCGAAATTCAGGAGCAGCAGTTCGATCGTACTCTATTAGACAGCGGCTCTTCTATTAACCTTCTTCCGGCAGCCTTACTCGGCCGATTCGAGTTTGGTCCTCTTCTTCGGAGCTGGACGGTCCTTCAGTTTGCTGATAGATCGATTAAGAGGACGAAGGGGTTATTGAAAGCCGTGGTCGTTACCATTCAGGGCCTGAAATTCCCGTGGACTTCGTTGTGTTGGACATGTAGACCCCTGAATCGGTAACCGATACCCCCATCATACTTGGACGCCCATTCTTGGCCACAACCAAGGCGGTAACCGGTCATGATAGCGGGAAGGTATGTTTTCGCGTAGAGGGCAAAACCATACAAATAGAGACGATCGATGAGACCAGAGCTAGAGAATTAGCATGCTCAGAGCAGTCCAGCGAAGCCATGCAGATGACAGAGGAAGAGCTAGACATCCACCAGGAGTGTGATTTCGTGATGACCGATGATGAATCCAACTGGACAGATCCTGTAGCACCGACCCTTGCCTTGCCTACAGATTCACTATATTTAAAGCTCATGGGAGTCGAGAGCAGGGAGAGCACACCCCTGGATGAGGATATACCTGAGGCTGATAGTGTTGGGACGAGTGGTGCTGATGATTTTCATTCGTGCTCATCGTCTTCTGATCCCTCGGATTCAGACATTGATTGGGATGATTTTGATGACTATTTGTCTTGTCTGATTCTTCCTGAGTCAACAACCATGGCAGAGTGCGAGCCCGTACAGTTCATTGATGATTCAGCAGGCCGCCCTTCGTCAGAGATTCATGCAGAGCGAGAGTTCTCCCATGCAGACCTGGTCGCCTTCACACAGACATATCAGAAGCCAGATCTGCCACCTCCCAGTTGTCCAGAATGGAAACCTCTGCCGCAGTCGATGAAGTATAGATTCCTTGCAGGTGAGCCAGACATGTACCCAGTCATTATCTCAGCAGATTTGACTAGAGAACAAGAATCTCGTCTGATGGAGGTTCTTGAAAGAAACCGCAAGGCAATAGGATGGAGTATAGCTGATCTCCAGGGGACTAGTCCGGCTCTGTGCTCCCACCACATTTATCTTGAGGAGGACGCTAGGCCGTCGCGTGAGTTCCAACGACGGTTGAACCCGAATCTTCGAGATGTGGTCATGAAGGAAATATCGAGGTGGTGGAGCGCCGATTTTATCTACCCCATCTCCGACTCTAAATGGGTTAGTCCGTTACATGTGGTGCCCAAGAAGACGGGTATCACTACAGTTGTCAACGATTCTGGAGAGGAGATCGCTACCAGAGTGCCCACTTCTTGGAGGGTCTGTGTGGACTACAGACGATTGAATGAGGCCACCAAGAAGGATCACTTCCCGCTACCCTTCATTGATCAGATTATCAAGCGTCTAGCTGGGAAGAGTCATTACTGCTTTCTTGATGGGTACTCTGGATATAATCAAGTGGCCATTGCGCCCGAAGACCAGGAGAAAACGACATTCACCTGTCCGTTTGGGACGTATGCTTTCAGACGGATGCCCTTTGGTTTATGTAACGCTCCGGCGACATTCCAAAGGTGCATGTTGACCATATTCTCGGACATGGTGGGTGACTGTTTAGAGGTCTTCATGGATGACTTCTCGGTCTATGGCAACGGGTTCGATGCTTGTCTTGACTGCCTAGACCGTGTGCTTCAGCGCTGCATAGAGGTCAATCTTGTTTTATCTTGGGAGAAGAGTCACTTTATGATGACTCAAGGGACGGTCCGTGGTCATATCGTCTCCAACAGGGGCATGGAGGTCGATCCGGCCAAGGTGGATATCATCAGGAAACTCAATCCGCCGTCCAACCTACGTCAGTTGCGGTCTTTTCTGGGGCATGCCGGTTTCTACCGACGGTTCATTCAGGACTTCAGTCGTATTGCCCAACCACTCATTGACTTGCTGACAAAAGACACCGAGTTTATTGTCAATGATAAGTGTCTTGCATCTTTTGAGACTCTCAAGAATATGGTTGTTTCAGCTCCTGTCCTTCAGCCACCTGATTGGTCTCTCCCATTCGAGATCATGACAGACGCTTCAGATTTTGCCGTTGGGGCTGTGCTTGGACAGAGGAGGGATGGATTACCTTTTGCCATTCACTACGCCAGCCGGACTTTGGATGCCGCTCAGTGGAATTACACTGTGACTGAGAAAGAGATGCTGGCCGTAGTCTTTGCTCTTGATAAGTATCGATCGTATATTCTCGGATCTAGAGTGACTATCTACACTGACCACACCGCCATCCGGTACTTAATGGCTAAGAAGGATGCCAAAGCACATCTAACCAGGTGGATCCTTCTGCTCCAGGAGTTTGATATTGAGATTAAGGATAAGCCTGGAGTTAAGAATGTGGTGGCGGATCATCTCTCCAGATTGGAGAATCTTGAGGAATCTGAGCCCAGCGCACCTATCACAGAGACATTTCTAGATGAGGCGATTTTGGCTGTCACCTCGCTCCCGTGGTATGCCGACATTGTGAACTATATTGTAGCCAAGATGGTCCCACAAGGTTGGCCCTGGCAGAAACTTGAGACCTTCCTGACGAAGGCCAAGTTTTACCATTGGGAGGATCCCGTCCTTTATCATGAAGGAGGGGATAATATCTGGAGGAGGTGCATTCCTCAAGAAGAGCATCACAGCGTCCTCACATACTGCCACAAGCTTGAGGCAGGAGGACATCATTCTGAAAAAAAAAACAGCACAGAAGGTGCTTCAATCCGGCCTATGGTGGCCTACTCTCTTCAAGGACTCTGATGAGTTCATGAAGAGATATACTGACTGTCAGAAAATGGGAACCTGCAGACAGAGAGACATGATGCCCATGCAACCCATTCACTTCTGTGAGGTTTTTGATGAATGGGGGATCGATTTCAAGGGCCCATTTCCTAAAAGTCAGGGATTCGAGCATATTTTGCTCGCTGTAGATTATGTCAGCCGATGGGTTGAGGCCATCCCCGCCCGAGCCGCAGATGCGAAAACCGTATGCAAATTCTCGAGGAAAAATATCATTTCACGGTTCGGGGTACCTAGAGTCTTGATTTCAGACGGGGGATCTCATTTCATTAATGACAAAGTCAGGGCCCTTGCAGACGAGTTCAGCATTGACCATCAGGTTGCTACACCATACCATCCTCTGACCAATGGTCTAGCCGAAGTTTCGAACAGGGAGATAAAAACAATCCTGCTGAAAGTTGTCCGCCCAGACCGAAAGGATTGGTCACAGCTTTTGGACTCGGTCTTGTGGGCATATCAGACTTCTTTCAAGAATCCATTAGGGACATCCCCCTTTCGTCTCGTCTATGGCAAGCCGTGCCATCTGCCAGTGGAGATCAAGCACAAATCTTTTTGGGCAGTCACTGAGTTACTTTTAGATCCCGAGAGCATAGGAGAATAGAGAAGAGCAGAATTGGCAGCCCAGGAGGAACTGAGAGACACAACCTTTTCCAAAAGCCTGCAGTACAAAGAAAAAGTGAAAACATGGCACGATTCCCACATCATCCATAAACAGTTTGAGCCAGATTAGAGAGTATGGTTGTTTGATTTCAGGATAAAATTATTTCCAGGGAAATTACAGAGCAAGTGGAAAGGTCCTTATGTGGTCAGGAATGTACATGACAATGGCAGCATCGACATATCCGAGCCGTCATCTTCCTCTACCTTCCGCGTCAATGGTCAACGCCTGAAGCTATATCTAGATCATGATCCGCCGACCATTGACGTTGCCCCCATTCTTTTGGTATGAGATGTGTCCTTTGACTCATATCATCTGCATCTCATACATGGTGATCACTTCTATCTTCCGCTGTACAGATCATCTGTCCATATCACACTTTCATCTGTTGATTTATTTTCTTCTTTTCTTCTTTTCTTCTTTTCTTTTTCTATTTTTTTATCTATCAAAAAGGTGCCGCCCTTGTAGACAGTTTTCCATACTTAAGACGTACTTTGTCCTAAGTATAGGGGGGCGCGCACCCCGAGTTTCTCTATTCTTCGATCCTCTCCATTGTTTCCTCTTCTTGTCTATACTTAGGGATATCTTACCCTAAGTATAGGGGGAGACAATCTGAGTACGATCTGTTCATTCCCACCCTTGACCCTCCCTGCATTTTGTACAGTCTGCTATACTTAGGATTACTTGATCCTAAGTATAGGGGGAAAGGTCAATTTCTCATTGGTTAATTCATTTATTCTTTAGACTTGTCTATACTTAGTACGAGTTATGTCTTCTCTTTTCTCTCCGATCTATGAGGACATAACTCAAGCTAAGTACAGGGGGGTCGTATATACTGTGTATATACTTTAGCCATAACTCGTACTTTCATATTTTCTTAATAATATGGCTAAAAATTCTTTAAAATTCATTAAAGACCTTAATAAAAAGGTGTTTTATTCCTCAAATTCTTTCTGTAGATACTAATTAATAAGTCAGGTGAAAATATTTTTTGCAAAATGTTTGAAAAATAGTTTGAAAATCTTTATGAACATCTATTGAAAACTATTTTGAAAATGTTTTGTTACATGTTTTCAACCTTTGTAAAATATTTTGATTGTAAAATTATTTTTTTTGTGTGAAATAAAATGTTTGAAAAATGATGTGCAAATGGTTGCAAAAATATTTGAAAAATCTATATATACTGTTTGGAAAACCTTTGCAAAATGATTTTCAAATGTGTGTACATGTTTGTAAAAATTGGTTGTAAAAACTATGTTGGACTATAGTTTTCAAAAATTGTGTGAAAAGCTTGTGTCAAATAAGTTTGAGGAATTTATGCATCACACCAAAAATCCATTATCTGTACGTATAAAAGTGATCACTTACCTTTGTGAATCCTTAAAATCCACTTCTTGTATATATAAAGAAGCACTCCCGTGTACATATTTTTAACCTAGTCTTCAGCCAAAATCTTTTTGTTTTCAAAAAATTCCCAAAAACATTTGCAAAACTGAAATCCAAAAACACTTGAAAAATATTTTTGAAAAAGACAAAAATTTGCATCTGCATATGCATCATCATCATCTTTTCAAAAAATCCATAAAAAGTTCAAAATCTTTGAAAATTGCATCACAAAAATATTTTCTGCATTTTGCATAGCATTTGCATGGCATTTGCATTTTTCGGATTGAGTTTGATAGTTGAACAAGTCTAAGTAAAATCCGGAGATTGGAGCTTGATTGGACCTTAAAATCTGTTGGAAATGCGAGCCCACGGCGAGCCATTATGCAATAAATGTTATTGCACATATCATTCCCTAATCTGAAATGAAGATTGAATAATTTGTATAATAGGTCCCTTAGTACAATTAGAGTTATGTACCATGGCCATCTTAATAATCATACAGCTGTTGATTCAACTATTGAATCATAGAGGCTGGTGCTTGGATGAATATCTAAAGAGTTAGATTGAGGACCCATCAAGCACCGTCAAATGATTATTAAGAGATGATCTCCAGCCTGAGTAGGAGATGGCAATCCTTATCTCTGAAGGCTGATATCTGACCGACCTCTTGATGCAGGTCCTCTGCATAGGAATAGAGATTCGGAGGTGTCAGATTAGTTAGGTCAAAGAGTTGACTTAACGAGATCGAGATAACCAAAGTCCTATATCATATGCTGTCATGATATAGGCACGCATCCTCTGACCGGAGACAGATGTGTTGCTATATGTCCAAGTATGTACATTTGGCAGACCAATAGGTTGATGACCTAATCAAGGTCTATACACCGGCGCGCTGGTGTGCATATAAGGGCATATGAGTAATATGATCTCTCAAAGGGATCATACAGGTTCAGTTACTGAACCGGAAGACATGAGCTCACTCATGAGATATTGGGAAGAATCAAATTCCATGCGCATGGTCGTCTCGCTTTGGAAGCTTGACTGAATTTGTAGGTTTGATATATACTTTTAGTATATGATCAAGACCTAGGTATGATATACACTTTTGGAAAGTGTATGATCGATACCAACTCCCAATGATCGAATGAGAAACTTACTGATAGAACCACGAAGTAGACAGTATAAAGTTGATCCGATACTTCGGGTTTAATCTGAGTCTTCCAGTATGCAGGATGTACAGGTATTGGGAATACCTGAGGGTGATTTGATCATAAACGATTGTATAACCATGACGCTTCCATTCCTAGGGAGTGATGAAACGGGTCTGGATTTTAGTGACTCCTCTCAGTAGAGAAGTGATCTGATCTTGGTCCAAGTGTTGGACATTGATCTGAATGTGATTCAGATACAATGAGAAGATTAGATTTACGGTCTTGATTTAATCAAGCATCTATGGGAGGCCCGCGATCTGGATTTGAGATATGATCTCAATATCCATGTCACTATACGTGGAACAATACAATCGCCCTGTCCTTATCTCCAAGTATCTGCGGAGAGATTGCATTATTCTTGAAGGGTTCAAGAATAATTCCATAAGATCTAAGCAATGAAGAAATAATGATTAAATATGATTTAATCATCTTGATGTGTGAAGAAATTATCCAATTTAATTAAATGTGATTTTATTAATGTGGATAAGAATAATGTGGATAGAAATATCCAATTATTCATAATATATTATAAATGTGATTTATAATGTATTAGAGAGAGCTAATTATAATTTATATGTGTTGATTAATTATTATGTGTATTGGATACACATTGTGTAATTAATTAACAATATGAATTATATGTTGTTTTGGGTTGTGAATATGATTCACAATTTTTTCCATGGCAAGAATGCAATATTCTCAAATATAATTGTGAATTATTTTTGAAGAATAAAATCCAACAAATTTGTTGCAAATAAATAAGAGAGAAAAATCAAGGAGATATGCAATCTCATGGGAATCCATGAGATTGCCTCCTTGGACTCCCATAGTGGGCGGCACACCATTCCTATATGGAATGGGTGGCCGTCCAACATGGAAGGTGCATGGAGATGAAATCTCCATGCACATTCTCTCCTTATTTGTTGGGTTGATTTAGGACTAAATTATATTTGATTTTTTCAAATATATTTTAACCTAAATTTGTTGCTTTTGACAACAACAATCTTGGCCATTGGATTGACACAAATCAATCTCATCCATTGATTTTATGTGTCCCATGGATTGAGATCCATGGATCCCAAAACCCTATAAATAGAGAGGCATTCTATGCTCTCTAAGGACTTGCAATATTGGAGCTCTCTCTCTCTCTTTCTTCTCTACACACGTCAGCCCTCTCTCCCTCTAATTGGTGGCCGACCACCAAACCCTAGAGGAGAGAACCGTCGTCGCCTTCGCCACCGCACCGCCGCTTCGACGTTCTTCGGTTCTCCGTCTTCTTGGAGAGTTCCTCTCACGAAGGAGACGTTTGATCTCGTGCGACGAGATCAGGAGCAACCATGCTTGGATCATCTTCTTGGATTGCGAGGACAACGCGATTCATCCCCGCGCTCGCAAGCGGTCTCGCCAACGATCGGACTTGAGACAGGAGGTCTCTTTCTTTAGAGACTTGATCAACCACGCTTCAAGAGGTATTGCATTATACTTGTTGTGGTTATAGATGAAACGGTCTGAGAATGGTTCTCGGATCATGTGGTTTCATCGAATAAATTTTTTAAATTCCGCTGCACCGAACAACTAGTACGACTAGTCGTTCCTCGTCGTATCCGATACGACGATCACGCTTCCGTGATGCGCTTGAGGATAATTTCATATCCTTCAAGTGTTATCAGAGCCTTAGGTCGACGGTTTCGAATATGATTCGAAAAACCGAGGACGACTTGGGTTGGTTAAGGTCGCGAAAGTTTTTATCGCATTTGATTTCGCAGATCTGTTTAGTAAATAAATTCGGCACTGTTTAAATTGTTTAAACACGAATTTAATACTTGGATTTTGTTCCCTATTAAATAAGGAAACCATAGGATCTGAGTTTACGTAAATCGGATTTCGTATGCTCTAGATATGGTTGTTTTAATGAACATGTATGCACTGTTGCGGGAACTGTAGATCTGAACGTGATTAAAATGTTAATTACTGTTTAGACTTTCCTCGAAATGCGTGTAACATCACTTGGATTCTGTCCTAAATCAAATTAGCAATCTAAGAAAATTGATTTTGTCTAATTTGAATTTAATATGATTGAGATATGCTAATTTTAGTAAGAAGGGGTCACTGCTGAAATTACAGTCCTAATCTAGAACCAAGTGATTGTCAATTAGTAAAATTAATTGTTAATTTCGTGAAATAATCATGAAAAATATTTGTGAAATATTTGAAGATGATTATTTACATAATTGACTTGGCCTCAACCAATTAATTGATTAGATTTGATCTAAATCTTAATTGGAAACACATTCATCAAACTTAATGTTTGATTGGTGATTGTCATTTAATCATTTAGTGAAATTAAATTGTTTAATTTCCTAGAATAATTGTGCATAAATATTTGTGAAATATTTAATGATAATTATTCCCTTAAATGACATTGCCTTAACCAATAATTGATTAAGATGTGATCTAAATCATAATTGGAAACCACAATCTTTCAAACTTGATGCTTGAATAGGATTTGGGAATTTGTCTAGCAAATTTCCTTATAATCAAAAATGTTTTGATTATTACTATATGGTACAATTTCGATTGAAGAACCGATGATCATCTCAAGTACAAATTAATCAATTTGGCATTATCCTTTCCCGAGGCGGATATGGTGCCTAGTCGGAGAGCATTGGGGTTGCGGGTTGCAACATATGTGGTCCGTCCCACTCTCGTCGGTACTGGCCATGACAGCGGGTAGGGCCGGGATAATGTCCGAGGGATTAAGATGTATTTTTTCTAATTATTAAAATTCGAATTAATACGTATTTTGAGATATTACCATATATGTATTCAAGTAAAATAATCAAGTTTGATTGATTGAATTGGATTGATAATTAATTTAATATGACTAAATTGATTATGTCCAATTGAAATACTCTAATATGATTAGAGCTAATAATTCCCTTGGAAGAATTAATTATGTGAATGTGATTCACGATAATTAATTAAAATTTGAATATGATATGGAGGATCACATAAGTGACATCCATGGTCTCCCGTCAAGGCGGAGGGTTCCGTCGCCAGGGATTGCATGTGGGAGACGCCTGTCCGAAGTGACAGCTCCTGTATGCAAGCGCATCTGGATCGGGCTCGTCGCTTCTCGAAAGAGTAAGGACGTATGCGTAGTGACCCCAATATCGGGTCCTCATATTATTGGGGCGATATTGGATTGCGCATAGCGAGTTGTATTCCTGTTGACGGTTGGTTCAATTAATGACGGGTCAACATCGCCTTAGGGGTGGTGGGCCCGGGTGTTAAAGACCGAATTGGGAGATGCAAGTTGGACTTGCAAGGCGGAATATGTTCCCGCTTCTTTTTATCCGAGTTGTAGGTTCTCATATTATTGGGATGCAACAAAGATAAGGAAGGAGATCCCAGATCTTGCTTGAGATATAATGGTAAGTATATCTCTTACATTGAAAGTGATTAAGGGAATGAACTTTCAATGTTGACATGGCAAGACAACTTTGATATAAAAATTCCTAAATCAAAGTAAAATATGTATATATAAATACATACATCTATGCAAATTTCTTATTTCAGATAATCCTTCATTAAAACCCACTCAATGAAATACTCAATAGTAACCAGTGAAATATCTTGGATTGGACTCATGATCCAGATATTGTACTTGCAATTGAACACATAATGTATGTGGTTGCAATATGCAAGTCTCCTCATACTAATGAGGAATGACAATTAAATAGATAATAGGACTACAACCCTAGGGTTTGTATGTCTCTATAGTCTTGATCTCATTGGATGTACTTTGGAAGTAACATGTCGATGATGATCGCAATTGTCAAATAATCCTTATAAAATCAATGAAGATATTATGGCATGCATATGTGCTCTTGACATTTAATCATGAGTAACATGGTTCTCTGCATCATGCAGAATGGTAGCTCTATAAGAGATGATGTATTAAAAATGTTTGAATACCTACCTGAACCAATGTTTTAAGAGTTTAAATGGATGTAGATGATGAGTGTCATCATTCTACTGTTTATACTCTAGTTATTCATGAAGCTTCATAATATTCATATTGTATGAATTTAAGGAAGCATGTATAAATGTTGAAAAACTCTTACTTTGAATTCTTTTGAATTTAAAATAAGAGATCCTCTGTCCTGAGCAATGGTTGCTCATAGATAAAGGGAGCGCAATGGAAGCATGGGTTGGACCCAAGAAAGAAGGAAAGTCAAGGAGTTGACTGGACTTCTGTAACTTCCATATGACATCCAAAGAGTTGGATGAATGCCAATACTGCAATAAATTGATCTGTTGATAGTATGACTATCAAGTCTGTCTAGAATCCTTAGAAAAGGACTCGGATAGAGCATCTGAATAATCTACATAAATCATTGATATTGACTTACTTATTGAATAAGATAAAGTCAAATAATTGCATCTCAATCTTCTCATGGCATTTGCAATAGGTTGCATATGTTTTAGAAGACCAGAAAATTTGATCTTAAGGTTTATAGCTATCCACATGGACATTGATGTAATTATTGCAACAATCTCTGCTGGATTGATATACTTGTTAATTTCAGTGGTAGAGCCCTTAGTCTTAGAGAATGTCTCTATGACCTAGATATAAGAATACACTCATTGTTTATTTCTAAATGTTGGAAATAAACATGAATTCTGGAATGGACCTATCATAAAGAGTTATGATGGATATATTTTAGATAGTAATCTAATAATCTAGAGGACTCCACTAAATTAGAAAAATTAATGAATGATTCATTAACATTTCTGAATACTGAAATTAAACCTTAAGATCAATAGGAGGATGAAGATCATTTGACAATGATCTAGCATCAAGCCTTGGACATTTGTCTATCGATTTGATCAATAGACTAGTAAGAGATGAAACTTTAGAATATCTAAAATTTCAAAAGTTACATACTTATGAATATTGTATTCAAAGTAAAAATGTCCAATACACCCTTCTTCGGAATGGTGTAAGATGCCGAGGTATTCAGGATCTCATGCATATTGATGTATGTGGATCATCTATATCATAATGAACATTGTGGATATGTGATATCTATTAATGATTATGTATGATATGAGATTTCTTCTCTTCACTTAGAAACCTTTGAAAAGTTCAAAGATTTCACAAGTTTGGTTTAGAACCAAAGTTTGAAGGGAGATAAAATGAATTTGGTCTAATCTAGGTAATCAGTACCTATTAGATGAATTCATAATATACCTTATGGAGAAAGGAATATCATTCTTGTCTCAATCCTCCTAATACACCTTAACTCAATAGAGTTATAGGGAGATACAATTGGATCATGTGTGACATGATTCAATCAATGATGAAATTTTAGCATAAATTCCTCTTAGTATCCAGGTATATATGTAGTAGAGACTGCATATAATTCCATGCAAGTAAGCTGGAATTGAGCACTTGAGAGTGCTGCTTCATTAGGAAAATAAAGGATGGTATTGGATACCTACTTTATGACCTTGAGATTCTTAAAATATCTCATCTCCGAGAATGTGATTCTTAGAGGTTGAGACTCTTGAGAATCAAGATGAAAATGAAGTGTAGAAACTCATTTATAATGAGACTCCTGAAATTGGAAACTAAAAGGACAATTAAAGATGAAACATTAGTACCTCTTCAAATAAGTTTGAGGATGGATTCCATGTGTTAGAGAAATCTGACAATGATCGAACTTCATGTGATGAAGCTTCTGAAGATCATAGCATGGATAGATGGATAGCAATAAAAGTCTAATGTAGACTTCATATACAAGTGTTGTATATGGAACCTCGAGGATCCACCTATATGGGTAAGACCTGTAAAGGTGTAAATGGATCTTCAAGAGACAGGGAACCTGATGAGAAGGTAGAGATCTTCAAAGCACGGTTCGTAGCCATAAGCTACACACTAGAAGAGAAGACATTGCTTGCAATGAGACTTGCTCTTCGGTGACCATGCTTAAAACCATCAGAATATTGCTAACCTTAGCTACATAACTTGACTATTGCATCTTCATGATGTAAGTCAATATTGCATTCCTCTACGAATGCCTCTTTGAGGATATTCACATGAAGTAGCCCCAAGGCTTCATGATTGAGGAAAGCAAGGTGTGCAAGCTAAGGAATCCATCTATGGACTCAAATAAGCTTCTTGATGTTGGATCATAAGATTTGATGAAATTATAAATGTTATGATTTCAGATAGAATCTTGATGAACCATATGAAGCTTAGTGGGAGTGCCTTTGTGTTCATCATGCTAAATGTAGATGATATCCTAATCATTTGGAATGATATAAGGATAATAATTAGTGTTTTATAATCTGGTTGTTCCATAACTTGAAATATGATTTCAAAGATGCCTCTCAGATCTTAGTTCTGAAGTTGTTCAGAAGCAAAGAGAAGAGGATAATGGGACTGTCACATTTATAGTACATCTTGGACATATTCCATTTTATGGAAAATTCCAGTAATGGCTTCCATCCCTTAAGATATGGTACTGACCTATCTAAAGGGATAGCACCTCAAAGAGTTGAGGAAGTGAATGCTAGAACTACTTGCCTTTGGGCATCAGTTCTGAGAAGCCGGATGTATGCTAGAGGTGTACAAAAACCAGATGGCTGCCATGCAGTGGGAGTAGTAAACTGTTACTAGTCCTACTATGGAAATAAAACACTTGGTTGCAGTAACAACAAAATCTTCATAGATGACAAGATTTTTTTTGAGATAGTGATCTCAAAGTCTTATCTTCAAAAGTTTAAGACTTTATAGATAGTGATCTAAAAGGTCTTAACTAAAGATACCTTAGGAGATAGAGATCTCCAGAAATAAGGATATTCTGATAAGGATTATGGAAATACTGGTTATGATAATTGTTAAGTTGTAGTGTCAAGGACACTATAACTAACAAGATTGAGTATTAGTTGCATAAGATGCAACATTCGCATTGGATGCGAGCACTGTTACTGGGGATATGCAAGTGCCGTAAAAGGACTTGGCGTAGTCTCGCGGGAACAGAGTGACTGATCAGCTTACCTAGCTATTTTCTAAATAGCCTATGATTGTCACATGAGTGTGAGTTTAAATGATTAGCCCATTAATGGCTCTTTGGGCTAGCGGGAGATTGTTGGAAATGCGAGCCCACGGCGAGCCATTATGCAATAAATGTTATTGCACATATCATTCCCTAATCTGAAATGAAGATTGAATAATTTGTATAATAGGTCCCTTAGTACAATTAGGGTTATGTACCATGGCCATCTTAATAATCATACAGCTGTTGATTCAACTATTGAATCATAGAGGCTGGTGCTTGGATGAATATCTAAAGAGTTAGATTGAGGACCCATCAAGCACCGTCAAATGATTATTAAGAGATGATCTCCAGCCTGAGTAGGAGATGGCAATCCTTATCTCTGAAGGCTGATATCTGACCGACCTCTTGATGCAGGTCCTCTGCATAGGAATAGAGATTCGGAGGTGTCAGATTAGTTAGGTCAAAGAGTTGACTTAACGAGATCGAGATAACCAAAGTCCTATATCATATGCTGTCATGATATAGGCACGCATCCTCTGACCGGAGACAGATGTGTTGCTATATGTCCAAGTATGTACATTTGGCAGACCAATAGGTTGATGACCTAATCAAGGTCTATACACCGGCGCGCTGGTGTGCATATAAGGGCATATGAGTAATACGATCTCTCAAAGGGATCATACAGGTTCAGTTACTGAACCGGAAGACATGAGCTCACTCATGAGATATTGGGAAGAATCAAATTCTATGCGCATGGTCGTCTCGCTTTGGAAGCTTGACTGAATTTGTAGGTTTGATATATACTTTTAGTATATGATCAAGACCTAGGTATGATATACACTTTTGGAAAGTGTATGATCGATACCAACTCCCAATGATCGAATGAGAAACTTACTGATAAAACCACGAAGTAGACAGTATAAAGTTGATCTGATACTTCGGGTTTAATCTGAGTCTTCCAGTATGCAGGATGTACAGGTATTGGGAATACCTGAGGGTGATTTGATCATAAACGATTGTATAACCATGACGCTTCCATTCCTAGGGAGTGATGAAACGGGTCTGGATTTTAGTGACTCCTCTCAGTAGAGAAGTGATCTGATCTTCGTCCAAGTGTTGGACATTGATCTGAATGTAATTCAGATACAATGAGAAGATTAGATTTACGGTCTTGATTTAATCAAGCATCTATGGGAGGCCCGCGATCTGGATTTGAGATATGATCTCAATATCCATGTCACTATACGTGGAACAATACAATCGCCCTGTCCTTATCTCCAAGTATCTGCGGAGAGATTGCATTATTCTTGAAGGGTTCAAGAATAATTCCATAAGATCTAAGCAATGAAGAAATAATGATTAAATATGATTTAATCATCTTGATGTGTGAAGAAATTATCCAATTTAATTAAATGTGATTTTATTAATGTGGATAAGAATAATGTGGATAGAAATATCCAATTATTCATAATATATTATAAATGTGATTTATAATGTATTAGAGAGAGCTAATTATAATTTATATGTGTTGATTAATTATTATGTGTATTGGATACACATTGTGTAATTAATTAACAATATGAATTATATGTTGTTTTGGGTTGTGAATATGATTCACAATTTTTTCCATGGAAAGAATGCAATATTCTCAAATATAATTGTGAATTATTTTTGAAGAATAAAATCCAACAAATTTGTTGCAAATAAATAAGAGAGAAAAATCAAGGAGATATGCAATCTCATGGGAATCCATGAGATTGCCTCCTTGGACTCCCATAGTGGGCGGCACACCATTCCTATATGGAATGGGTGGCCGTCCAACATGGAAGGTGCATGGAGATGAAATCTCCATGCACATTCTCTCCTTATTTGTTGGGTTGATTTAGGACTAAATTATATTTGATTTTTTCAAATATATTTTAACCTAAATTTGTTGCTTTTGACAACAACAATCTTGGTCATTGGATTGACACAAATCAATCTCATCCATTGATTTTATGTGTTTCATGGATTGAGATCCATGGATCCCCAAACCCTATAAATAGAGAGGCATTCTATGCTCTCTAAGGACTTGCAATATTGGAGCTCTCTCTCTCTTTCTTCTCTACACACGTCAGCCCTCTCTCCCTCTAATTGGTGGCCGACCACCAAACCCTAGAGGAGAGAACCGTCGTCGCCTTCGCCACCGCGCCGCCGCTTCGACGTTCTTCGGTTCTCCGTCTTCTTGGAGAGTTCCTCTCACGAAGGAGACGTTTGATCTCGTGCGACGAGATCAGGAGCAACCATGCTTGGATCATCTTCTTGGATTGCGAGGACAACGCGATTCATCCCCGCGCTCGCAAGCGGTCTCGCCAACGATCGGACTTGAGACAGGAGGTCTCTTTCTTTAGAGACTTGATCAACCACGCTTCAAGAGGTATTGCATTATACTTGTTGTGGTTATAGATGAAACGGTCTGAGAATGGTTCTCGGATCATGTGGTTTCATCGAATAAATTTTTTAAATTCCGCTGCACCGAACAACTAGTACGACTAGTCGTTCCTCGTCGTATCCGATACGACGATCACGCTTCCGTGATGCGCTTGAGGATAATTCCATATCCTTCAAAATCTACCTAATAACAGGAACCTTATAGGAACTGGGTTTGAGGTACTTCAGGTCTAGTTGACTTAATTCTTTGAGGATCACGGGACTTGGTTCAATGGATTCTTGGCTGCCTAAGTAGAGTATTTCGGAGCACACGCATGGCTCTTGTTGATAATGACCTAACTTGGACACCTGCACCTTTCACATGGCTCGACTCAGTTGGAGTGGTGAGGGGATTGGATTTGTCGGTATGAGATGCACACAAGTGGAAACACTTGTCCTCCTCTAGGGAAGGAAGTGCACCCCAACCCATCCAGTAATGATGAGTTTCGAGGATAGGAGATCGTGGGTTGCGATAAAGCTTCAAAAGAGGGATAGTCTACTGGCTCAAGAGGAAAAACTCCCTATGTAAATGCTGCTGTATATAGTATTCAAAAAAAAAAGCAAAAGCAAAAACTCCAAAAAGTGGACAGGCCGGTACAAAAATAAAAAAAATGCCTGCCGGAGTGTACATATGTTGTAAAGTCAAATAAGCAAGCTTGAGCTTCAAAGTCAAATCATGTGAGCCTGCAGCTGGGTGACTTGACTACACTGGTCTTCCATCCTAGGATAGGTAGCTACACTGGCTACCGTCCATTCTTCTCTTCACCCCCTCCTCTTGGGCCGGTTGCCACTTGAACTTAGAAGGGAATACCCTACTCCTTGAGGGATGAGTTGTTGGGTTGTGGAATCATTGGGTTGTCATATCGGAGAAGTCAGTCTCTTTGTCATTTCAGTTGGGGAGAGCCACCATCACTTACACTGTGCGAGTCAGATTCATAGTCGTAAGGGATTGCGTATGAATTGAAATATTTCTGACCTGGCTATTGAGGAGACTTGAGCAGAGTTTTGGGATTCTCAGGGACTGTTGGATTTCAAATTCGGTTCTCACTAAGGTTCCGCCCGCACTAAAAATCCAAAGGTCCGACTTAAGCTCCAAACTTTGATTTTGTGAAGACAAGTTTGATAATTAAACTTCATCCAAGTTCTTCTTTTTCTTTTCTTTCTTTTTCTTTTTGCACTTATTGCATAAGTGTTTGCTAGGGACTAGCAAAGGTAAAGTATAGGGGGATGATGAATCCACATTTCGTCATCTTTATTCTATCATTTTGGCACCAAAAACCCTAGCAAATGCCTGTAAATACCCTTTATTTCATCATCTTAGCATTCATGCATGTACCTGTAAATAGTGTATAAAATACTGTAATTAAAACCAAAATTATAGAATAAATAAAAGAAAAGAAAAAGAATAAAATATTGTAAATATTTTATGACCCGAAACCCCGAGGCCTAGGCATCTTGATGAATAGGTCGACCAGGAATAAAGTAGGGGGAGATAAGGGTCAAATACCTATATTATGCTATTCATTCTGGGACCTACTTTTGGTTCCACTTTTTATACATCAAATAAATAAACTTTGTACATGAAAGTTGTAGATAATTAAATAAAGAAAAATACAAAATTGATTTCACTGAAAAATAATATACAGATAAAAAGTTATGGTCTGAATAAAAATGCAGAATCCCAACTTCCCAGACTCGTATCTCACAAATGACAACTCCAAATGCATCAAACTCACCTTTAATTGTCTATAGAATAAAATGAGCTAATTAATGGCGGTCGTTTCGCATTTGGCGGAGCTACGGTTTGAAAGTTGAGTTTTGGACCCATATTGTATAAGTGTACCGAATAAAATATTCAATTTATTATTTATTCATTATTTTTGTATTTTTATATTTTTATAATGTTGTAATTAATACTTATAATATATATGTGCATTAAAATCAAAATAAAACTCAAAGGAAAACACAAAATAAAATTTACATACACAATACATAGATGAAAAATACACACACATATACCTATACAAAATATCCATTTATTTTATTAACTATACAAAATACCTCATAAAAATTAAAACAAAAATATATTTATGTGTATAAAAGTATATTATATTTTTATAAATTAATAACCAAAAATAAATAAATTAAAATCACAAAAAAAATAAACTATATAGAAATTATACCTATAAAGAGTTATAAAAAGTAACTTGCAAAAATAAACGTCATAAAAATAATTAAAAATCACCATAAAATGATTTAGAAAATAAGAAACACTTTTCATTTTATAACCTAAAATTAATAAATTCTTTTTCTATTTTTAATCGATTTTACAAAACTTTTTCAGTGGGTTTTTCCTGGTTGGTCCACGTGGACCAACCAGGAGGCGCCACCAGTTGACCTCGGTCAATTGGTCGCCTTCCCCACCTACCCCCTGTCAGAAAACCCGATTTTTGGCGTTTTTGGCGGCCTTTTCTAGGTCGCATCTTTCACCCTTTCGTCTTGATTTCTTCTGCATTTTTCCTCCTCGATCATCCATCTTGCCCGCCATATGTTTACATCGGGCCAAGGATCACTGAGGTGCTCAAGATTCATTGGCCTTTGAGCCCCTGCAACTCGGGGTCAAACCAAATAAGAGAACCCCCGACCTTTCGATTTGAATTTGGATACCCTTCGGATCACCTCTCTCCACCTTCTTGCGCTTCTGAGCTCCCTGGAGGTGACAGCTCCATCGCGAGGTCTTCAGCCGAGGTGTTTGAGGTCGGAGGAGCTTCCCATACCTCCCGCAATACCGACGGTCGAGGTTTGACATATCCTCTGGTTCCGGCCATTGAGGGCCTCCCCCATTTCATTTCTTTTATGCATTTAGTTCCTGTTAACCTAAGGATCGAAAACCCCCAAAAAATCCGAGTTTCATCGCTTATTTCGCTCAAATCGCTAAGTTGGCCGGAGCGCACCTCCGGCCGTCTGTCACCATTTCGCTCCACGCGTCCCCACGTCCATCCAAGGGTCCATGGCAGTTTGCCTTGGACCCCTTGACTCTTTTCGCAGCTCAAAGCACACTTGATAGCGCATGGAGATCAATTTTGAAGCTCGCCGGAGCTTTCGCAGCTGCCCTGCTCCGTCGGTCGCCCGCGAGCTCTACGACCCTCGCCGTGGGTTTTTGAAGACTCCAGGAGGAAGACGAAGACCTAGGGACGCGCCACGTCCATTTTGGAGCCTTGACATCGCCGGAGGACGAAGATCTGGAGCGACGAAGTTCACCCTCGTCAGTGTTCTTCGCTGTTCTTCCTCATCGACTCCCCACCGTTGGATCTTGGAGCGCCTCCAGATTGCGCAGCGTCCGTTGGATCAAGCTTCATCGCAACTGTCAGATCGTCCTCGAGCGATCTAATCTCCGCCGTCCACGTGAAGCGCCATCAACCGTTCGATCAACTCAACGTGTTTAAGTGAAGACCCGCAGCCGTTGGATCGCGCGCAAGAGGGGTATTTTGCACTCTAACCCCAGCGCATTTTGTATTTACATTATAGTACCAAAACTTTCATCTGTAGTGTAATTATTTTGTGTTATTTGCATGTAAGCCCCGCACTTTTATTTTTATTGCACTTAGGTCCTGTGCTATGTCACCTCACGTGCATGTGCGCGTGAGGGGGTGGGCTTTTTGCAAGGACACCCTTGGGGTTTATTTATCTCAGATTAGTCCCAAAATTTTGTGACGTAGTGTAAAAGTTTGGGATATTTTGCATAGAAGCCTTGATACTTTTGGAAATTGCCTTTAGGTCCCTGCCAGGCGCGTGTGTAGCACGTGCTTGGCTTGGACATTTTGTATTGAGGCCCTAATTTGCTTCTAGTCCAGTAAATGCAAGTTTTAGTGTAAAACTTTTGGCAATTTTGCACGTACCCCCTGGATGTTTGAGAAATTGCATATATACCCTACCAGGCCTGATTAATGTTTGGATGCTTGTTTTAATTATTTAAGTTATCATTTTGCCTCCAAAAATTCCACAAAAATTAACTTAGGCTCCTGTCAACTTGCATTTGCTCGCCATATTTTTGCATTACATTTTTATTGCATTTTATATTTATTAAAAATAAAAAACTTGCATTTATTTCTTTGTTTGCATTAGAAAATACATAAAAATTATAAAAACCTTTTGAAAAATTCCATAAAAATTATATCTTGTTTATTTCATCATATATTAGTGTAAGTCCAAAAATAACTAAAAATCTCAAAAGAAAAACCTTAAAAATTCAAAAATACATAAAAACTTCAAAAAAATCTATAAAATTGTAGAAAACTCCAAAACTTGTAAACTCAAGTCCTGTAGTCTCCTATTCTGATTATCTTTATTTGAAAATTAGTGGAAAAATTTTGTGGCTATTTGCTATTTTTAATTCTCATTTTATCTCCAGCCAGTAGCTTGTCCACTGTTTCGGTTTATTTCAGTGTTTGAAAATACCAAAAACACTTTGAAAAATACCCAAAAAATCCCAAAAACAGTAGAAAATCATAAAAATACCAAAAAGTTTTTATCTCAAAATTTTTGAGCATTTTTGCATAGTTTTATAAATAATGTAGTACTTCTTTAATTACCTTGTTTATATATTCCAATATTGAAAAAGAAACAAAAAATATATAAAATATAAAATTATAAAAATCAGAAAATTAAAAACCAAAATACAAAATTAAAAATAAATAAATAAAAAAAATAATCAAAATTTAAAAACCCACAAAAATCATTTGCTTGCATAGTGTAGACACTTTTCACATTCACTCACACACACATTTACTTGACTCTACCCTGTTTGCTCCCTGTGTTCGAACTCTCTGCATACTTGCTTGCTTTACATTTTGTGCAGAGTTAAAAATAAATTTTAACTCCACATTTATTTCTATTTCCTTGATCTATAGTGTGGGTTAATTGTTGATTTTAGTCCATATTTTGTGTGGTGAATACACCGACTATTGACTCGCCTTGTGAGTCAATACGACCGCATCGAATTTTGGCTAAATCAAGAAGTAATTACATATTCAACAGCTTTGATGGCCCTCCTCATAGCCAAGTCTTCAGCAAATCCTTTGTCCATACTCACTGCACCTCCAAGCAGTTTCACTCCTAGCACAAGCCTCCCAATATCACTAGGAAACAACCCTTTTTGGACCTTCTGTCCATCACATGAAGGCCAGAAAAGCTCGATTTTCTTGATATTCAGAACAAGTCCCAACTCAAGACCTCTACGTTGTACAATGGAAAGCACCTTAGCCACCTCTAATGTGTCCCCTATGATAGTTCCATCATCAAGATACCAAGCATGGAGAAAGAGTTTACAATTATTTCTGATCTCACGAATAAGTGCGTGCAATGCAAGAGAAAATAGAAGTGGGCCGAGGGGATCACCTTGCTGCACTCCGGTGGTCGACCATATATGATTGTCTCCAATATATAATATGGCAGCCAGAGCATATAGAAACTCCACCCATGAAGAATAGATGGACATCACCTTCTAACTTCACGGAGCATCGAAGATCTATCAATCATGTTGAAAGCATTAGAAAAATCTACGATAAGCATAGAGATAGACCCATCACCATGAAGCTTGCTCAAAAACCAATTGGTGATGTGTAAAATAGCTTCTACTCCTCTAGATACACCAAACCTAAATTGAAAGTCATTGAGATACTTAGACATCTCTTTGCTCACCCCTGTCATAGCAACTTTAGATACTAGGCATCTCCAGATAGTGCCCACTACAATAGGGTGTATGTTGTTATCATGTTTGAGTAGTGGAGTAAGAGGTGCAGAGGCTACAAACCAGCCAAACTCAAGGGGCATCTCCCGCATAGACATAAGTTAACCACCATGGTGATCGCCCTTAAAAGATTGATGGCAAGTGCAGATCCTTCCTCACAAAGTGCATCGAAAAGGTGTTGAGCTCTCAGACCATCTCTGCCATATGATGTCCATTTAGGAAAGGATTTGATATAATGTAAGATAATATCTGCATCATCAGTAAGACGAATCTTTGAAATCAAGATATCTGGCAAGGAAGGAAGCAACTTATAGGGACGTTTAGACTCTTAAGATTTCATGGTATCTTCGTTATAAGGAGCCACTCCTGAAGAGCATAAAATCCTTAAGGTTGTTGAAAAGTGTCCATCTTACACTTTACGAAGGCATTGCCTAATGTTGGAGTGTTGATTCTCCTCCAAGGAATTGTTCTGATTAAGACTAGGCATCCCTAGTATATCACCTTTCAAAATATCAACCACTAACTTGGTGAAATCATTTGCAAAGCCCCAGGTAGTGAGTGAGCTCAAAATAAGTCATTGTTTCAAGGACATTCTGTTGTTCGATCTTCTATCCCCCTATTCATAGGCCTGAATACATGTAGTGTGCAACAAGGAAGTAGTAGCAATCTCACCTAAGCAGAAGTAGCAATCTCACCTATTCTGTGATTACTTGGTGCAAAGTTGTCTTCAGATCTTAAGAGAAAGCAAGACAACAATAGGGAGGAATACTCTTAACTGTGGTGATAGGAGCTTTGAAAATACAATCAAGCAGTAAAGCACCAACAGCTAACCCGTCAGTGACAGTAAGTACAATAGGCAGAAGAGGTTTCAAGATCATTCTTAATGGCAAGCACGCTCATCGGTGGAGAGATGCGCCCTTTTGATATGAAAGATTAAGCGTGTTGAATCTTTACTTCCTTCCCTACCATCTGGTCAACAATGAAAATTCCAAAAAGGGCACATTAATCCATTGGTACCGTCTCAAGGGGAGAAGGGGGCATCAGAAAGGAGACGTCGTTGCTCACTAGGATGCATGCTGATGGAGAAATTGCTCGTGCTAGAGGAGAATAACAAACTATGTAAATACAGTGGTGCAGGGATCAAGGATTTAGATGGTGCGGTAGCTTAGCCTCAGGATGTCGGGAGGGAAGGAGACGTGAGAGGAGAGCTGTGAGAGAGAGGTGCTGCAAGAGGGAAGGGGACGTGAGAGAGGCTGCATGAGGGAGAGGGCTGCAGCAAGGTAGGGCTACGACAGGGTAGGGTTGCACTAGAGAGAGGAGGATTGTGTAGGGAAGGGTTGTATTAGATAGGAGCAGGGAGGTCGGAGGCTGCGGTAGTGGGTCTGGGGCAGAATGGATGTTGGGGCGGAAGGGAGATGTGGGGGGGGGGGGAGAAGAGAGGTCATATGATGCGGCAGGGGGGTCAGGGCGGGGGGTGCTTGGTTTTGTTTTATACTACATATGTGCGAATGACATAAAGTCTAGACCCATAATTATTTCTAATTCAAATTCATATGTACAATTTGTTTTTGCTAATTATGCATATGAAGGCAATGATTATGAGATAGTCATATTACCTTTGAGCTCTTTGTACATGCCAATGCAGATTAACTTAAGGGTCTACTATTTTTTTTAAATATGGAGGGTAATCCACATATCTTAAGAGTTTACAATATGCATTTTTACCACATTTGAACGACTTGTTAGGAAGGACCTTCTCGCATATTAAAGGTATGATAAGACTTCCTTTTAAATGGATGCTTTGTGGACTAGTTCTAAAGCAAATTTAACTTATTAAGTTTGATAACATCTGCATGAAACATATGAAAACTATTATCGAGACAATTGAGTTACATTTTATAGAAAATGATTGTTAACCCAAGAAATTAAATTTCCTTTTATAATTGGTTGCTATTGTTAGTTTTGTTCATTGCTTTATGATCATGTGGGTGTGATTTCATAGTGATTGGGTAGGTGGAGTTAGATGTTGCAATGATTTGTGCATGCACACTAGGCCCATAAGGTAATGGGTTACTCCTACAACACATCCTTGTACAATGCTCAAGACCCTAGGCTTAGGGTTGTCAGAAAATTCTTAGCTTTGACATTCTCTCAGATTCGACCCGCTAAAAATTCGATTCAGATTCGATTAAAAAATAAAAGAACCAAACCTGAACACAAGTTTGGGCTCGATTAAATAAACAAACTGAACCTCAAAAACATAGGTTCGCTCAGGTTCAGTTCGTTAAAAGTTTGATTAAATACACACACATACAGAAAAGTATATATACATACATATTGTATATTATATAAGAAAAAAGACATTCTATCACAACATAAGGGTTATTCCCTTATTTTCTCAGACCCGTCTGGTCATCCACTCCCTAAGTCCCTATCCCCTATTCCTGATATCCCACAAACTCTCCCCCGTGGGCTATAGTGTTGTCCTATTCTTAAACGAACCTTCAACGAGCCGAACCGAACCTTTACGAACCTTATCCTAGCCAAACCGAACCCGAGCCTGAAAGTATGCTAAACGAACCGAACCACACCCGCATTGGTGATGAATCCCTATTGGATCATCATCATTCTCTATTTTTATCCTCAATTAGTAAGAACTTCTTGAGAAATATTCATTAATTATGCATCTTTGGAAAATAAACCCAACATCAATATTAACATATTTTCTGTATATATTTTGATCCGTGTTTATTGTATTACATTACTGACATTTTTTATTTTCTATTTTAGTAAAAATCCCTAAAAATTAAGATAATTATTGTATATATTTATTTTGGTTTCAAAAAGAAATTAAAAGATAAAAATATCAAAACAACAAAATAAAGTGCTTTTAGATATTAAAAATGCTTGCAAAAATTTCTTCATTATACAAATGACCTTTTTTTTGGATTTTTGAGCAACATGAAATTCGTAGATCTCATCGAGATATACAACTTTCATGTTTTGACCTTTTTCTAATCCAGCTTCTAATTATTTCTTTTTGAATTCTTTATTTTATTTATTTTTGAATTATCTGATTGGGCCACACAGCGACCATTGGGCCACCCACGTGGCTCCCTTCTTTTCCCTCCACCGACCGCCTCCTCGACCGTCTAGTCATCCTCCATTGCCTCCATCTTGGTCCACTCCTGCTTCGCTATCAATCATCACATCACACCTCCAGATACCATCCAAGCCACTCACACCCGCGCTCATTCCCCAGCCACTATGATCTGATCTATTAGATCTTCGCCGCCTACCTGTGCCCTAAACAGGGCCGTTAGATCGCAAGATCTAACGATCCTGGTTGTGCCATCTACCTCCATCACCTTCCTTATGGTCTGGTATGCATTGCACTACCTTCTCCTTCTTCCATTTCCAGCCACCACTTCGAGCCCCCTCTCCACAACCTAATGCATGCTCCATGTAGGTCCCACTTCATGTACCTTCGCCAACCCATCAATGCCCCCGATCTGAACTTCTTGCACATTCAATCAGCCATTCAATCCCTCCACCAGACTACCTGTAACTTAACATCTCCACCTTCAAATACTCCGCCTCCTCTCCCTCCACTCCTCATCCACCAACTCCGAGCAACAGCTCTAGCCCTCCTCTGCCTCCCTGTGAAAGATGGAGGTCGGAGGAGGGCCATAATGGCCTCCCCCTACTTCGATGTAGGCCCAGAACCTTGACCGTCATGTCGGGGTGCCTCTGGCCCGTTGAGCTCCTCAGAGCGGCTGACCGAGTTCGAGCGAAGACCATGCTTCCTCCGGAGCCCAGCACAAGCCATTCCTTCGCCTTCTTCCTCTCCGTACTCCAAGTAATTGCTTCCTCATTCTTCTCCAGTTTTCTCCCTTTTATCCCATTGCACACAACCCACTTAACCTTCCACTGACCATACCCTTATCTCTGACACACATCGAACACCCTCTCCTACCACTCCATTCACCTCCCTCCCTTCTCTAGAATCTCCACCGCGTCTGTATCCTACTTCTTCCCCTTGCTGGAGAAGAACCCCACCAAGGCCTCAACTCCTCCCATCCACGAACCTCCATTCACCTCACAATATCACGCACACAATTCACACCACCACCTCAGCTATATCTAACTCCCGCAGGTCCAAAATTCCTCAATGGCTCAACATTCCAATGTGGCTCCATTCTCGAACCGTGCCTCTGACGTAGCTCCAACGACAACCGCTTCTGACCCTCCTCGCATCTCTTCCTCCAGATGAACTTCGTCGCCAAAGCTTCTGGGATCCTCATCGATCATTGGGGAAGCCAAATGAGTACGAAGGAGCTTCATAGGGCTCATCAGGGCCAACTAAGTCCACCGCAGGAGGCGGCGGAGCTAATGACCGCAAAGAGAAGGTGTTGTCCGATCATCTGGATTGGACAGTCTAGATGATACTGGAACCTCCATGCCCAACCTGCAGGCTCGTGCTATCCGAGCCACATGCCAAAGCCATCAACAGTTGCCACGTAGCCTGAGCCTGGGCTGCCTCTCGAGCTTAGCCCCCTCACGTGCCATGCACGTTAGGGGCTGGGTTAATTACATTGAAGATCCTGATACTTTCAGGAATCACATCGAAGTCCTATAGGCACGTGCCTTATGTGTGTACTTAGGGTAAATTTCAGGGAGGCCCTGCTAGTTTTCAGTAATTACAAAAATGCCCCTATACGTAAAGGAAAATTTTCAATTAGGCCCCTCTAATTTTCTGAAATTTCAAATGGATCCCTCTAGGGACCTATTGTAATATTTTCTTTATTTTCCCATGCATTTTCATTGCATTTATGTCCTTGCACTGTTTTACTCACATCTTGGGCATATTAACTCCAAATCGCATGATTTCAGTTTCATTTTGAAGCTTGTTTTATTATCTATATATTGGTATGGATAATTTCATGCTTTGACACTTTATTTAAAAAACTATATTTTTATGTGCTTTGTATCTCCTGCTCTTTTATTTAAATGCCATGGATTATCTTTAATGTTCAATTCAACTCTGAAATCGATCCACATTTTCTTGCTCAATGATTTGATTATTTCTGAGCATATTTGTATATCATTTCTCAGCTAGCGTATCATTCATATTGCATCCCATTTTAATTTCATTTAAAAATTTAAAAAAAATTGCATGCACATCATGACCTTATCCTTGCATCATTTTATCTGCATACCATTGTGCATATTACTTATGCATGAAGACCTAGGTTTAGAAAATAATCATTCAATAATTAGTTAATAATTTTCGATAAATAGATGAAGAGGCTTGTGTCCCTATGTTCGACCTTGGTACACTTGCCATGTAAAATAACTTCCACATATTCGAAAGTCTAATTTTTGATCGACAGAATTTCGTCTCCTATGCTACAATTATCAATAATTAAAGAAATGACTTCTGAGGTCATCAAATGGCACCATTGTCGGGGACGCAAATCATCTTTATTTGTTTGTTGAATTTTATTGTATTATTTTTATATTGATATTTTCCTAGTTTTAGGTCTTCTCATCGTGTTGTTTTTTAATGAGCCGCAGACCTACCCTTTTAATGTTGTCTAATTGACGAGTTCGTTGCAGTCGGGTAAATCTGGATCGATCAAAAATTACCGCACAAATCGATGAATCGTCGAATGAATATGTATGCAGTTTTATGTTTATTTAGCCTGGGAAAGTCCCAGGGTCGACTCAAGGAGGCAAAGGAAAAATTCGGGATCAGATTAGATGAATTAAATCGTGGTTTTCCAAGTGGGATTTTTTTATTTTTTTATGCAATAAAATGTCAAATGCAATGATGCTAATGAACTAGGTTATTAAGAAAATCAATAACTTAGCCAAATTTAATTTTAATGTGAAATTAATCTAAATTGACCAAATTGTATTTTTCCTATAAACCTATTTCCATGATTAATGTAAAATGGATTTTTTAGGAATTTTTGGATTTAAAATGCACTCATGAAAAATGCAAACTTTTTTGGGGTTTTTATGCAATTTTTCGTGCAAGTTTTTATGGAATTTTTCGTGCTAATGATTTAAAAAAATTATGAAAAATTTATTAGAAGATAAATATGATGAAATGAAGCTACACTATTTTTTTTAGAATTTTTTGACACTTTCTTATTTGTTTATGAATTTTTTACTGAAAACAGAGCGACTGTGAGTCTTTATTTCCTAATAAATCTACAAAGTCAAATCATCCATAGAATTAATTATCTCAAACAATTATTTTATCATTGAATCCAAGAAAGTTGAAATTTCTCAAAAATCTTATTCATGGAATTAATTAAAAATCAATTACATAAATCACCCTATAATTTATTTCATGCACAAGACAACTCTCAATTGGACGAAATTTGGACAGTAATTAAAGAACACTTAGAGGCATCGTCTAAAATTTTTCACAATTTTTCGAGCAATAAATGAGTATATGCAAATTTCAGAGCATAATTGGGCAAAATATCACTGATTTTCAATCTCTGCTTTTGAATAAAATATCTAGTGCTCACAAAAATACAAATAAATAGCCACAAGATAAAAGTTTAGATGCGGAACAAAATGATATTTTTTATTGAATAAAACGATGCAAGATGGCTGTCCAAATTAATACTAAAAGGTAGGGGTGTCTTTGCAATACAGAAAATAAAAGTTCAAAAAGAAAAAGTGCACAGGGACCTGTATGCAATTAAACAAACTTAGACGAATGAAATTGTAATTTTCACCAAAATAAAATAACAACAATTGGACCTTTTCCACTCCTGCTAGGGTTCGTGGCTTAAAGGGACCTCGCGAGGCAATGCCCACGAGGCACGTAGGAGGCGGCGTGGATGAAAGAGGAGCGCATGCACGAGGCGGGAGAGGGCGGCTTCCGTGTGAGGAGCGGCGCGCGCAGCGGTGGGGGAGCAGATGGGGTGTGTTGAGGGGATGGCCGCCGGCGATGGCGGCTGATCGTGCAGGGTAGGAGACGACCCTTCCGCGGATGGCACACTGCTGGGTGCGCGTGGCGTGACTGTTGGGGTTGGCTGGGTATGGAGGAGCACGACAGGTTGGAGGAGGACCTATGGGGCGACGAGCGGAGGCCTGGCGGCGTGCTGGAATGCGGTTGGCTACGCGGTCAAGGCGGGGCTGGGTCGCGGTGATGGGCTGCGCTGCGTGCAGCCGTGGATGTTGTTGCCGGCCGAGGGGAAGACAAGACGCACGACCTGCAATCCTATTTTTTTTATTTTTTTGTTTGCAATTTTTTTATGTAATTTTTTTACTTTTTTGTTGTGAATAAGAAAATAGTTGAGGAACGAGAAATGGTGGTGATAATGATGGTGATGAAAATATATTGTTTGTGATGGTGTTTGGTGAACAAGAAGGGAAAAAATTGTTAGATAAATAAATTGACAAGATGAAGATAGGGTACTTACCTGTGAGAGTCGCTGATTTTGGATCCACAATGTGCGTCTTCCGTCATTGTGGCCTCGATCCGATTTGGCGATAAAAAATCAGAGAAGCTCTGTGAGCCTGGCTGGCAGCTCACTACATGGAGATTGACCGCGGATCTCGCCTTGAGGTTGTCGTCGCTCGACTCGTCTCCTACAGCTTTCACCTGAAGGTTAAAGGGGCTCGACCTCACTTTTCTCGAAAACGGCGGATGAAGAACAATGGAGGAGGGGATGAGAATATAAAGAGGAGAAAAGGGAAGTTGGAGAAGGGGTGGAGGGAATGGAGTGGTGGAGAAGGTGGAGGCTTGGAGTGGAAGGCAAGTAAAGGAGAAGAGGTAAAAGGGGATTAAAATAAATAATTAATAAAATAATATAGTACACTACTAAAAATAATTAAAATAATAAAATAATAAAATAATAAAAATAATAATAATAAATCTAAAAATAATAAAATAAATCCGAAAATAATAAAAAAGTGGGGTGACATATGGCGGCTCCAGGTGCTGCCACATGTCGCTCTAGAAAAGTTAAAAATTAAATGTAAAGAAAAATAAAAAAAATAACAAAAGGGATGAAATTAAAAAGTGGCCATGAAAGTTGCTCGTCTCGACGAGATCTACAACTTTCGTGAAGGGCCGAAAATCAAAGGAAGTTATCTGTACAAAAAATGTATTTTTTGGTGGTACCATATAGATATAAAATGCCGCATTTTATCTTTTGTAATTTATTTGTAGTTTTTAAAAGAGAGAAAAATCAAAATAAAGTTAGAAAAAATATGAAAGGAATATTTACAACTTAATCTATTTTTTTGGATTTTTAATGATGAGAAAATGAAACGATAAAAATGAAGGGCAAAATGGTCAATATGTACAATATACAAAAGGGGCCCAAAACCCAAGTTTTGCATACGAGCTCCGATTTTAATGAAATTGGTCTTGTTTCGAAGGTCTCTGAATGTATATTATTTTAAAAGTGAGTAGACCTAAATCGGACATTGTACGAGAGAGATATGTGCATTTTAAGGATCCTAGTTTCAAACTTGGATTGGGGTTTTATTGGTCAATTTTACAAGTTAGTATTTTTTGGATATTTTTCTTTAATTACTGTTAGTCATATAGACACAATAGAGTTTGTTTTATTAGATTCGGAGTTAGTATAAAGTATATACAAATAGGTGAAATATGGTGAATATATAGGTGGATATTTACCAGTGAATTTGGCTTCTTATTAATGCAATATGAATGCTAAAATGCAGATGTTATCAATGCATGCATGATTTCTAATTATGCAATATAAGTGGAAATATGCAGCTAATTACTCGGGAACAAAGCTCTATTTTCAACTTTTAGAGTCATGAATCATAGATTCATTACCCCCTATGCTTAAACATTACTCATCCCCGAGCAACTAAATGAAATGCAAGAGTGAAATGAGATGGGTTCCATACCAACGTCATGAACAAAAGTTGAAAATGGAGCTTGACTCGACCTCTGGATTAATTGTGTGGCGAAACCTTATTGGGATCTGAACTTAAGACCTAACAGACTTCAAGTTCCACAAGTCTTCTATTCAAGACGCCTCAACAGTCAGGTCAGAACAAATCCTCATACACAAATTTCTGATGACTATGATTCTTACTTGTACCGTGTAAGTGATAAATAGTTCTCTACATTAGAAATGGCTTAGAAATAGCCTCCTCTAACAAGGTAACTCTAATTACCCACTCCAGTAACTCTTTCCTCGAGGAGCGGGGTATTCCCTTCTAAGTTCAAGTGCGACCAGCTCAAGAGGAGGGGGTGGAGAAAAGAATGGACGGTAGCCAGTGTAGCTACCTATCCCGGGATGCCTGACCAGTGTAGCCAAGTCATCCAGCTGCAGATTTCTTGCTAATATACATACTCCGACATGCAATAATTTTTTTCAGCCTGACTATATTTTTTTGGAGTTCTTGCATTTTTTTGGAACTATATACAAGGTGTAGAATGTACATTAGGAGTTTTTCCTCTTGATTCAGTAGACTATCCCTCTTTTGAAGCATTATTGCAACCCACATCGTCCTATCCTCAAACGTCAACACCACCAGACTAGGTTGAGATGCACTACCCTCCCTAGAGGAGGACGGATGTTTCCACCCATGTGCTACTCCAAGCTAAAGGATTCTACCTCCTCACCACCTCATCAATGAAGAGCTACGTGCATTGTTCTTGTCCAAGTTAGGTCACTGATAAGCTGCAAAATCGGTCCTTTAATAGTACTGAATTAGCACTTGATAATGTCATCGCAGTCTGGCCAATTCGGGCTCATCAAAGACCATATCATTTAAATATGTATATATCAATCAAAATGAGATGGTCGTATATTTTTTTACTTGGTAAGATACCAAGGTCGAATTCAGGGATACGAGCCTTTCTCGAATTATTCAGATTTTTTATCTATCTAATTAAGCGTTGAATTAAAGTCATATAGGTCAAATTATGAATGCTAAAGGACAAGGAGACGCAAAAATGCATTACCACAAAACATGCATTTTTTTATTATTTTATCATGCAAGTAAATGCCATGAAATGCATGGAAATATGCCCGAGACCATAAGTAAATGAGCCATTGAAATACACATCCAATTAGGGTTGAAATAAGAAACAATCTTTATTCATGTAAAAAAATAGGCATGAGAGTCAAGGCACTTAATCAATAAAATACTTCTTCAAATTTCATATTGTCTACTGTTAAAGCATGCCATAAGGATGATAATAAAGAGAGCTTCAAAATGCCACTGAAATCATCTAAATTGGAGTTACGAGGCTCTAGATATGCATGAAAGAAACCAGGGGCATAAGTGCAATAAAATATGAAAAGATAATTACACAAAGGTCCCTAGGAGGGACTAAAATGTAAATATGAAAAAGTACGAGTCCTTCCCTATAAAATATCCACACACACAGGGGCATATTTGCAAATTTGAAAACCCGCAAGGGTATCAATGCAAAATGCCCACATGCGCGTATGATGCACATGATCTGGACTTGATTGCAAAATGGAGAAATGGGCAGGGCGTCTCTGCAATTTTCCCAGATGAGCACGTGCCAGGCACGTGCTATCCAGGCTAGGGGGTAGGCTCGGACTAGGCAGAGGCTCGGTGTTGCTTCGGCTTGGCTTGGACACTGGGTCAGGCTCGATGCGGGCTCGTGAAGGCTTGGGAGCATCCAAGCCTGGAGGCTCGGACGCTAGGCTCGGGGAGGCTCTGGCGTCGCCACGTGGGTGATTGTGCACCGTCCGATCTACAAAGATCCGACGGCATCTGAAGGTGGCTCCTTGCTAGCAACGTGGCTGAATTGTGACCGTTGGATGAACACTGGTGAGGAGCATCCAACGATCACTGCTCCTCCCTCTTCTTCGGTGGCTGGAGGCGGAAACCGAGCTTCGGCGAAGGAGCTCCAGCTTCGCCGCTCGCCCTCAGTTGCTGGCGACCTCCCCGAAGCTCCATCAATGATCGTCAAGGAAGGTCGGAGCTCGGGGAAGGTGTCTGGCGTCTTGGCTCAGGCCATCGGAGTGCTGAAGTCGAAGGCGACTGTGACGAAGTTGGGTCCGGCGAGCTCTCAGGCCATTGAGGAGGTTATCAACCTGCAGCGTTAATGTGTAGCCGAAGCGAAAAAGAAGTACGTGCGTGAGTGGAATGTGAGCTCGGCGAGCGAAGAATGTGGGGAGTTTAGAGCTCCTCCGCCGTGGGTGGCAGAGGAGATGGGTCGGCTGTGGAAAGGTATGGAGGAAGGAGAAGGGTGCTGTTGGAATAGCTCACGCGAAAGGGGGGTGTGTGGTGGAGCTCGGGAGGTGATCATCGGAAGGTGAAGACGACGTGAGAGACCTAATTAAATCAACGAGATTGAATGAAAAGACAAAGGAGGAAGAGGGGACTTACCTGGTCGGAGGCGGAGGAGAAAGCTTGTGCGCGAGCTCCGAGGTTGAGCTCTGGTCGTCGCTGAACACCGTCAGCCAGTCGGTGCAGCTCAAGCGGGCTGGAAGCACCGCGACTCTGCCATGAACGACGGAGGGTCGACACCGGGGAGGGAAGTCGTCGTCGCTCGATCCATGCGCCCCTCTCTGTCACAGAGAGGCGGAGGAGGGCTGGGCCTCCTCCTACGTAAAGGTGGACAACGAAGAACGGAGGATGAGGTGGAGTATTTGAAGGTTTTAGGTGGTGGTTACTGTGGTGGGAGGCGTGACTTGCGAGGTCGATGTGGAGCGAGTGGGAGGATGATGAAGTTGGAAGTTTGGCTCGCGAGGATCGTGGAAGATGGAGGAACGTGGTGAGGTGGTTAGCGAGGGACGAGGTCGTCGGAGATGGCAGGAAAAAGGGGAAGGGCGAACTGGCTGTGCGAGGTGGAGAACGTGGGGAGAAAGGACTGACTGAGGTAGACGACGACGTGCTGGCCGTTGGATCTTAAGATCCAACGGCTAGAAATTAGGCGCCCAGAAGCGGCACGGATTAAATCCGGGGCGAAGTGATCGGAGGGCCGCGGAGCAGCCACGTGTCATGGTAAGGGATCGACGCTTAAGGACGATAAAGATGAGAGGCTGGAGCTGATCGAGCGGTTGAAGGCGCAGCGGGAATGAACCGTGGTGATGGCTAGATGGGACTCGATCGTATGGCGCAAGAGGCGCCACGTGGCGCGATATGGTTGAGGCGCGAATGGGCAGATCAAATCAGAGGCAAGGATGATCAAACGGCTTAGGAAAGAGCGGGCGTGGAAATGGCTAGACCGTTGGATTCGAGACGAGATCCAACGGCCAGGGGGCGTGGGCGCATGCTGCGAGGAGGGCGGGCCACGTGGCTCACCCAGAAAGGGCCACGTGGCCCAATCAGATGATTCAGAGGAAAAAGTTTATTTTCAAGGGTCTAAATGGCCGAATTTGAGAAAACTCAAAACATGAAAGTTGTAGATCTTGATGAGATCTACAAGTTTCATGTTGACTAAAACTGGAAAGGAAGTCATCTGAATGCTCGAAATAATTTTGAGGGTATTTTGAAGGCTAAAAATACCAAAGATTTTTGTTTTGTCATTTTTTTGTGAATTTTAATTTATTAAGGACTCTGATAATTACAGGGAATTAACTGAGTTTTATTGACACAACACTAAGCAAGGGGGTTAATAATTGGAAATTAAGATGATGAAATTGGGTTTCATCAGTCACTGTCTAAAAGAATCATGTGTGCACACGAGATACTCTACTTAGACTAATCAAGATGACATGTGAACATAGACTTGCGGACTCAAAGAATTAAGTCAGTTGACCTGAGAAATCTTAACTCCAGTTCCTACAAGGTTCCTCTGAAATTAGGTGGATTAAGGTCAAATCCAGCCCATCCTTAACATCTACTCATAACATGGTTCATAACCCACTAGCTTTTCACCTTACATATGCAAGATATGCAGATGAGGTGCAGATGACATGCTATGAATGAAATGCAAGACTCTTTTTTTAATGCAAGGACGCAAAAGTAAATAAGAAGCCTTTATTTTCAACATTTTTGTTTTATTTTCTGGTATACAACAATTTTTAGTATGTAATAATATACATAATATACAAGTTTTTTTGGTATACATCCTATTTTACAACAAATTTTACAAAAGTATGTTTTACAAGAATTTTGCAACTTTTTATACAAGTATTATACATATAGTACAAATTATACATTTTTTTCAATTTTTACCCATCCCGTAATTATTGCATAATATATACAAAAATACGTGAAAAACGCGAAAGTATGGCTATGGATAAAGTATATATGTAATATATACACGCCCCCTATACTTAGCATGTGCTATGTCCTCAGAGCACGAAAAGCGATATAAAAGACATAGCTCGTGCTAAGCGTAGGAGAGCTAAAATTACAAAATGTATAGAAGTCGCTCCACCCCCCTATACCTAGGCTCTGGCATCCTAAGTGTAGAAGAAGATTAAAAATGGGGCGGACAAGGGCAAGAGGGGAAATGGATGAATATATACATGGCGGGCATCGGCCCCCTATACTTAGGCTCTGGTCAGCCTAAGTATAGGACATGAGTGAGTATGAGGACCGATGTGATCTGGAGGATGTACAGTAAATAGATGCGGGTCACTCTCCCCCCTATACTTAGGATCTGGTTATCCTAAGTATAGTCACAAAATGAAATGATATGGAGCCGAGGCGAGTGATTCGAATCACTAGGGAGGGAGGGAGAGAAAGTATATAAAAGAAAAGAGTGAGAATATATAAGGGTTAAGAAAGTTTGTGACGAACCTTCTTGCGGACACGAGGAGGGGATAATGTACATATGTATCGCTGTCGGAGTCATCCTCAGATGAGTAATAGTGAGGTGTGGGGATCATCCAACGAGGGTCGACACACGACTGCTTGCTTAGATATGGCTTGAGAACAGCCAAACTGAGCTCACTCATATAAATCACCTTATCCGGACCAGACGAGGATTCCTCAGAAAATTCCTTCTTCGGTGTGTTGAAGGAAACTTTCTTAGTCGGTTTTCTAGAACCTGAGTCATTGAGAGGGAGATGAGAGCAACGCGCCTTGAGAGTTTCGGGGGAAAACCTCGAGGAATCAATTCTCGACTTCCTTCCACTAGATAGCCGACTAGACGAGGGAACAACCATGTTTTTATGTGGAGTCAATTTAGTCTCGGTTGTTTCCTTTGAAGGTCCGGGACGTAGTGTGGTGCTGACCATGGGTTCCTCATCAGACGAGTCACCATATAGATTATAATATTCCTGAAGGGTCGACACATATCTCGGGAAGGTGCTAGTGGTCTCAGTTGGCTTGGCATTATTGGTCTCTTGTGTCGGATCATGAAAATGGTCAAGGCAATCAACAAAGGTCATGTCCTACTTACTGATAGCTTCTGGTCGTGAGACCTCCTTAGAAGCTGTCACGGTGGTGGTGCAAGCAGTTGATGAAGTGACGGTGTGGGGAGTCTCAGAACCAACGGTCGTCCGGGCAGTCGGTCTCTCAGGTGTAGCAGAGAGGTGGGACTCATCTACCTCTCTATGGTCACGACTGTCAGCGGATGTGCGGGTCACCTTAGAGTAAAGTGTATTAAAGAATGGGTGTGGTTGGAGTGCTCCCAATGCTGAAAAATCGATATCCTGAGTCTCGCAATCTATAGTCACCTTAGCTGAGGCTAAGAACGGCTTCCTGAGAATAATCGGAGACTGGGTAAACTCTTCTCGGTGCTCAATGTCAATGATCGTGAAGTCCACCTGGAGTAGAGCACCTTGGAAAGTAATGATGACTGAAATATTTCCTCTAGACTGATTGATGGATCGATCAACCAGCTGAATGATCTCTCTCGACTTCTTGATTGGCCTGATTTTGAGCTTGTCAAATACAGAGGTCGGGAGGATATTTATCGGGGAGTCATCATCGATTCTTGCATGGGTAAAGATAGTGTCTTTGATTTCACATTCCACTCAGGGCAACCGCTTCACTTTGCGGCTCTTGGTCTTTCTCCCCATCACCAAGGAGGTGGCCATAGACACTATGTGTCTTTCAGTCCTTGTTCTCTTAGTACCCACCTCTTGGGCATCAATTTACTCTTTACAAATCTCTTGAGGTCGGGGAAGTGATCTATGGCCTTTATTAAGGGAATATTAAAAATAAATTCTTCATCGAGTGCTTCCCTTATGACAAGATCCAATATTTTTAGGTCCTTTTCATTTTCAATTTTTATGTGGGTTTTTGTTTTTTCAATATTTTTGGTTTTTTTGGTGGATGAATGATCAGACTCTAGATTAGAGGGTAAGTAGTTAGTAGAAGAGGGAGATAGAATGGACTCCAACTGTACAAACGGTGTGGGTTCCCTGATGCTCGCTCGGTTTTCAACATCAAATCTACTTACTTCCTTTTCCACTTTCATATTCAGGATGGCAGATGTGTATATGCAAATTGTGGTATGGTCCCTACTTGAGGTGAGAATGAAGTATGTGGGGGCATATAATTTTGCCAATCATCAGTCTCAGCAGTGGCTTGCTCTTCATTTGATTCTTTGATTCCTGCAAGCTCTTGAGAGTAAGGATAGTTAGCCCAAGGTGGAAGTGGATTCGGAGTGTGAGAATATGGAGTAGGTGAGAAATGTGAAGAAGTGGAGAAGTCAGTCGAAGTTCTGACTTCATAATCGGGTTAATGTGGAACCAACCACGGGTAAGGGTCTCCCGTGGATGGCAGATTATATATGGAAGAAGGAGAAGGTGAAGATGAACAGTATATGCTCGAGGAGAAATGGCCAGAGGTATATGGGGACCAATATCCCGTCATCTTGAGGAGGAAAGGATGTAAACAGAATGAGGTAGAAAATGTGCAATTGCACAGGAAAACACACACGGACAGACACAAAGACAAACACAAGAGCAAATCCCTAGTTCACACTCAACACGGTGAAGGACCCGAAATCGAGTTCGATTAGTTTGGTTGATTTTAAGTGTGAATTTTCAGACAAGTAGCAAAGGTTATGCGGCCTATAGGGGAGTCGGCTAAAAAGTCGGATGCGTCTCCCATGTTTAACCTGTCACCTTAGATACCAACGCCCTTCCTTTCTTTGCTCCTATCCCAAGTTGATGGATTCAAAGACCATGCCCCTATCTACCTGCAAGCAGACGGAGGCTGACAAGGCTGGAACTTCACCCCGAAGGGTTGCTAGCAACTTGTCACGAAGTACCGCTGGTTCACCCCTGACTACTTGTAAACAAGCGGAGGCTACTTGGTACTAGTCGATGAACCTGAAAATATTCGACTCGTGATATCTGTTAGGATCAATTAGTACGTGATATGGAAGGTGGGGATTTGGGCTCTGCCTTAAGGTGTTCACACATACTCAAGTACCCTCACTCAGCCTGAAAACAAGGTCGGGGTTAATCTCCCGCAAACAAGGGTTAATTTTAGTCATTTTTTTGGGTCCAATTCAATTAGCAGTCCCGATTTTAAAGATTAGTTGTCACTGATATTAATCCATACAAGCAATCACGTCTACCATCCAGTCCCAATTCCTTTATCCTAGGTTAGAAAACCGAGAGAGAGAGAGAATCGGAAAAAGCCGATGCAATCGAGAAAATGATGATGAATGCTTGAGTAAGAAGACTTACAGTGCCTCCAGCTCTCTACAATGCGGGATGCAGTACTGAATTGAAATTTTACACTAAATGAATGCAAACGACAAAATCCGCTCCTAGACAAGCAGTTCTATTAGCGAGTGAAGCACAAGTTCAATTTGACTAGATATGCGGTCTAAGTGCCTCTTTCAAGTGATGTGTGGCCCTAAAAAATTATGAGCACAAGCAAATCCTAGAGTGGCTCGAGCAACCGCTAGTGCAAGCCTAGTCTAAAAATTCAATCCACACAGCAGACGGGACACTATTTCACACATGCGAGAACCCAAACGGGAACCACTGTAAATGCATACACTTTTTTTACAAATTAGTAAAACTCTTTTTGGTGTCTCAACAGCCGACTTGATCAACGAATCGTCGGCCTCCGATGCACTTCGAGATGCGTCGACTTCAGGAAAGCCGCTTCAAATTCACCGGGCCCTCGTACAAAAAGATAAAAAATATGTCAGATATATATATATATATAGAAATGGTCAGAAAGATAATTAAAGAAGAAATGGATAATTACATTGCGGCTCGAGGGTCAGACTACCCAAGTGAATGGAAAACATAAATCTAATTTTTCTAAAGTGATCCTAAGCCGTTTGCCTCCCTGGCAATGGCGCCATTTGATGAGCCGCGGACCTACCCTTTTGATGTTGTCTAATTGACGAGTTCATTGCAGTCGGGTAAATCCGGATCGATCAAAAATTACCGCACAAATTGATGAATCGTCGAATGAATATGTATGCGGTTTTATGTTTGTTTAGCCTGGGCAAGCCCCAGGATCGACTCAAGGAGGTAAAGGAACAACTCGGGATCAGATTAGATGAATTAAATCGCGGTTTTCCAAGTGAGATTTTTTATTATTTTTTTATGCAATAAAATGCTAAATGCAATGATGCTAATGAACTAGGTTATTAAGAAAATCAACAACTTAGCTAAATTTAGTTTTAATGTGAAATTAATCCAAATTGACCAAATTGTATTTTTCCTATAAAACTAATTCGATGATTAATGAAAAATTGATTTTTTTGGAATTTTTGGATTAAAAATGCATGCATGAAAAATGCAAACTTTTTTGGGATTTTATACAATTTTTGTGCAAATGATATGAAATAATTATGAAAAATTTACTAGAAGATAAATATGATGAAATGAAGCTATTTTTGAGCTCTTCGTTTTCTCTAAGGTTCTCTAATTTGTTTAGAATTTTCTGACACTTTCTGATTTTTTTATGAATTTTTTACAGAAAACAGAGCGACTGTGAGTCTTTAATTCCTAATAAATCCACGAAGTCAAATCATCCATAGAATGAATTATCTCAAATAGGTATTTTAATATTGAATCCAAGAAAGTTGAAATTTCTCAAAAATCCTATTCGCGGAATTAATTAAAAATCAATTACATAAATCACCCTATAATTTTTTATGCACAAGAAAGTTGTACATAATCAATTACATAAATCAATTACATAAATCACCCTATTCGCGGAATTAATTAAAAATCAATTACATAATATTGAATCCAAGAAAGTTGAAATCTACAATTTTTTCACAATTTTTAGAGCAATAAATTTGTATATACGAATTTCAGAGCATAATTGGGCAAAATATCACTGATTTTCAATCTCTGTTTTTGAATAAAATATCTAATACTCACAAAAATGCAAATAAATAGCCACAAGATAAAAGTTTAGATGCTCAACAAAATGCTATTTTTTATTAAATAAAACGATGCAAGATGGCATCCAAATTAATACTAAAAGGCAGGGGTGTCTTCCCAATACAGAAAATAAAAGTTCATAAAGAAAAAGTGCACAGGGACCTGTATGTAATTAAACAAACTTAGACGAATGAAATTTGTAATTTTCACCAAAATAAAATAACAACAATTGGACCTTTCCTCTCCAGCTAGGGTTCGTGGCTTGAAGGGATCTCGCGAGGCGGCGCCCACGAGGCGTGCGGGCGGCGACGTGGATGGAAGAGGAGCGCGACCGCGAGGCTGGAGAGGGCAGCTTCCGCGCGAGGGGCGGCACATGCAGCGGTGGGGGAACGGATGGGGTGCGTCAAGGGGATGGCCGCCGGCGATGGCGGCTGATCGTGCGGGGGAGGCGGCGGCCCTTCCGCGGATGGCGCACTGCTGGGTGCACGTGGCGTGATTGCTGGGGCTGGCTGGGTGTGGAGGAGCACGACAGGTTGGAGGAGGGCCAATGGGGCGACGAGCGGAGGCCTGGCGGCATGCTGGAATGCGGTAGGCTACGCGGTCAAGGTAGGGCTGGGTCGCGGTGACAGGCTGCGTTGTGTGCGGTCGTGGAAAAGGTTGCCGGCCGAGGGGGAGACAAGATGCACAACCTACAATCCTATTTTTTTTTGTTTTTTTTGTTTGCAATTTTTTTATGTATTTTATTTTACTTTTTGTTGTGAATAAGAAAATAGATGAGGAAAGAAAAATGGAGGTGATGGTGATTGTGGTGGTAATGGTGATGAAAATAATTTGTTTGTGATGGTGTTTGGTGTACAACAAGAGAAAAAAATGTTAGATAAAAAACAATTGACAAGATGAAGATAGGGTACTTACTTGTGAGAGTCGCCGATTTTGGAGCCACAATGTGCGGCTTTCGTCATTGTGGCCTCGATCTGATTTGGCGATCAAAAATCAGAGAAGCTCTATGAGCCTGGCTGGCAGCTCACTACGCGGGAATTAACCGCAGATCTCGCCTTGAGGTTGTCGTCCCTCGAGTCGTCTCCTACAGCTGTCACCTGAAGGATAAAGGGGCTCGACCTCACTTTTCTCGAAAACGACGGATTAAGAATAACGGAGGAGGGGATGCGAATATAAAGACGAGGAAAGGGAAGTTGGAGAAGGGTTGGAGGGAATGAAGTGGTGGACAAGGTGGAGGCTTGGAGTGGAAGGCAAGTAAAGAAGAAGAGGTAAAAGGGGATTAAAACAAATAATTACTAAATAATATAGTAGGCTACTAAAAATAATTAAAATAAGAATAATAATAAAATAATAATAATAAATCCGAAAATAATAAAATAAATCCAAAAATAATAAAAAAATGGGGTGACATGTGGCGGCTCCAGGTGCTGCCACATGTCGCTCCTAGAAAATTCAAAAATTAAATGTAAAGAAAAATAAAAAACAAATAACAAAAGGGATTAAATCAAAAAGTGGCCAACATAAAAGTTGCTCATCTCGATGAGATCTACAACTTTCGTGGAGGGCCGAAAATCAAAGGAAGTGATCTGTATAAAAATGTATTTTTGGGTAGTACCTCATAGATATAAAATATCACATTTTACCTTTTGTAATTTTTTTATAATTTTTAAAATAGAGAAAAATCAAAATAAAGTGAGAAAAAATATGAAAGGAATATTTACAACTTAATCTATTTTTTTGGATTTTTAATAATGAAGAAAATGAAACGATAAAAATGAAAGGCAAAACGGTCAATATGTACAATCAACAAAAGGGGCCCAAAACCCAAGTTTTGCATACGAGCTCCGATTTTAATGAAATTGGTCTTGTTTCGAAGGTATCTGAATGTATATTACTTTAAAAGTGAGTAGACCTAGATCAGACACTGTATGAGAGAGATATGTGCATTTTAAGGCTCCTAATTTCATACTATGATTGGGGTTTTATTGGTCAATACAAGTTAGTATTTTTTATATATTTTTCTTTAATTAGTGTTAGTCATATATACACAATAGAGTTTGTTCTATTAGATTAGGAGTTAGTATAAAGTATATACAAATAGGTGAAATATGGTGAATATACAGGTGGATATTTACAAGTGAATTTGGCTTCGTATTAATGCAATATGAATGCTAAAATGCAGATGTTATCAATGCATGCATTAATGCTAATTATGCACTACAAGTGGAAATATGCAGCTAATTATTCGGGAACAAATCTCGATTTTCAACTTTTAGAGTCATGAATCACAGATTCATCATTTTTGCATCATTTGTTGATTATATTTCTTGATATTTTTTGTGACTATTTCTTTTGTAGAAGGGCCTACGAAGACTGAGGAAGCTCGGTCTACATGGAGGCGTGGAGTTGGGAGCTCCCGCTACGAGGAGCCATAAAAGAAAACAAGAAGGATTCAAGGAAGATTCTTCGACATTTCATACATGCATTTTGTTGTAAAAAAATATCATTTGTATTTCTAGCAGTCCTCGTTCGAAGGATCACATGTGTAAAAAAAATAAAAAAGAGTAGATCACTCGATGATCCTCACCCCCCACACACATCCATCTCTCATCCCCCTATCCATCCTTCCAACTGTGAAAACCCCACACCACCATCCCCCGCACATCCATCACAATGCATACACCCCCTCCCCCACCACATCTTCTTTTACTTAGGTCATTTTTTTACCTAAGTGTAGGGGGACCTTCGAGTCAGTTCTGTTATATCATCTTATATTTAACCGGAGCTATGGCTTCACATCACTTGTGATATGAGGACATAGCAAAAGTTAAGTATAGGGGGTATACGGTATATTATTATATATATACTTTAGCCATAGTTCGTATGTTAACATTTTTGAAAACTTTTTGGGTTAGGGTTTAGGTATACTAGTGAATTGTTTTTTTGTATTTTTTGTAAAAACATTTTTAAAATAGAGGGATTAACTCTTGTAAATAAACGATTATCCTCATTAAAAAACTCCATAAAAATCTAAAAAAATAAAAAAAAATCTTTGATAGAGACTCTGATTACTAGGTTTAAAAATGAGTAGCTAATCTTTGGTGAGGGAACTACGGTCTTTCTTAGCAGAGTAGGTGGTTTAGAGGACACTGTCTATGGTTCCGTACTCAAGTAACACAGGTAACCGCCTAACAGTCCGTACTTGCACCCATACTAGATGAAAGTAGATGAAACTATTTATATGAGCTTGGTCTAGTTATTATCTCTCTTAAGAATTAAAAAAATGAAAAAAAATAAAATTCATAAAAAATGCAAAAGGTAAAAACAACAAAATTCGAGTTGGTGTATCCCTGACACATTCACTATCAGTCAAGGTTTGAGGATTTGAAGACACTTGATTTCAAAGATCTTGAAAGACTAAGTTAGCCAGCTTTAGTCATCAGGGTTTTGAAACTTAATAATCCACACTTCTCTAGTAAGAAGATTTGAGCACTATATTGCACTATTTATCTCTACCTTCTAAAGAATATGAGCAACATATCACTTTCACAACTGCATGATTGATGAGATGAGCTGAGTTATCACTTGGGGAACTAGGACCGGTGATTTGAGTCTAGACCCAATTTAATGATGCTTGAGGATGGGATAAAGTTAGTGAACGCTTCAAGAAACCTGAGTGTCAGCAAACCCTAGCGAGTGTGTGAACAAGTTCGCATACTATCATTTGATATTTACCTATGTGCCATTATGTGATGAAACCTAAATAATTATTGATTAGTGTACATCAACTCTTGGTAAAAGCAGTGGAGCTAGCCAAACAAGGAAATGAAAATTCTAGAGAAGTTCTCTCATACAAATAAAAGCTCAATCATTACAAATACAAATTCAATAAGCTTCCACCAAAGGCGAGCACTCTCAACCATTTTAAAGTGTCCACTTGGGTCAAATGCTATTAGGACCAAGGAGTCGGGCTAGCACCAAAAAAGGGCTCTGCATCGTATAGTGATACAAGTCTGGGTGTCAAAGGTATCTTAGATACTCAAAAGAAACACCCCGGTGTACTCCCAGAAAAATAAGTGCAGATGCCCCTTGTTATAATGTGAGGGAGAGAAAAATATACACAATCATATGCCCTCCATCATCTGGCCGTCCATCTACACTTTCAAGCCAGACAAACGAATGAGACAGTTGATTGAAACAAAAGTGACTTATTCCCTAGTGTTGAGGATTAGGTCTAGAAGAGAGTCTCCTGGACTGGGACCTTAGGTGACTTCTAGACTCGACTCTCACGAATAATGTACACTAAAAGTCATATCCTTATATTATATGTACAAACAGAGAGTCTAATAAATAGAGAAGTTGGATTTCTTTTGATTAAAGAATGGATGATCCCTTAATTATAGGATCACTCAAATTAATGGTCTTCGATGAATTGAGCCTTGAAAATTCACATGCACAGTAAGAGATTTATCCAACTAAGTCATCCATTCTGTAGATGCTCGAGGACGAGCATAATTTAAGTTTAGGGGTATTATAAATCCCTACTATATTAACATTATACTCTATTTTTATCCTCGACTAATAAGAACTTTGAAAAATCTTCATTTATTCCACATCTTTAGCAAATAAACACAACACCTATAATAACATATTTTCTGTATATATTCTGACCCTAATTTAGTGTATTTAGTTACTAACATTTTTCTTTATTTCTATTTTATTTAAAATCCCTAAAAAATAGGTTAATTATTGTATATATTTATTTTGGTTTTAAAAAAGAAATTAAAAAGACAAAAAATTATTAAAACCACAAAATAAAGTGTTCTTAAGTCATTAAAAATGCATGCAAAAATTTCTTCATTATACAAATGACCGTATTGGGATTTTTGACCAACATGAAATTTGTAGTTTCATTGAGATCTACAGCTTTCATGATTTGACCTTTTTCTAGTTCAGCTTCTAATTATTTCTTTTTGATTTTTCTTTGTTTTCTTTATTTTTAAATTATCTTATTGGGCCACATGGCGACCTCTGGGCTGCCCACGTGGCCCCCTTCTTTTCTAATTCAGCTCATCCACCTTGCCGCACGTCCATGACCACTACCCCCACCTCCCGCCCGTGATTTCCCCTTTGTTACCATTGTTGTACACCGCCCTTAGTGCTCATACTCCATGCTATTCACCCCCTCCACCGCGCATCCCCTACGATCTATGATCCCTCCTCCTCGAATGCATGCATCCCCTGGGGTTGCAGATCCCTCCCCTCTGATCGGGCTTCTCACTCGGCTATCCTTGTTGCACACACCCCTTGGTGTACATCCACCTTATCGTTCTCCCATCTTCATTGTGCATCGCTTGAGGTCTCAGAACCCTGCTCTGGTATGCATCCTCTGTGAAGAGTAAGTTCGTTGACTTCTAAACATGGTGACAAAGTTGGGTTGTTCTTCCAGTTTCATTTCATTTTATCATTTCTCTATAACAACCGGTTTCATTACATTTTTTTGTTTAAAAACTAGTCATTTATGCTTACGCTATGTGGTTTTTAATGCAGTGTGAAGGTTCGACTTTGGAAGATGGTAAGGGACTTAGTTTTAACATGATCTTGCCCTAGGCTAATAGTGTGATCTTGTTGTGTTACATGCAACAAAGAATTACCAAGAACAATACTGAAATATCTCCATGAGGTAGTACGACTTGAATTTAACCTGGCAAGTCCAAGGTCAAACTTAGGGACATGAGCAAGTAAGGTACCTAATCTAGGTTTAAATAACATAACCTATCTAAGTTAGTGTTTAGATGATCAAGGTGGATGCATGCATGAATTTGTTTTTCTTGGTGATTGTTTAACTAGAATTCTGGCCAGTCTGCTAATCTGATAGATCTGATAACAGTCATTGTGTGACTGGATTCAAAATATGAATTAAGAAACGATTAACCCACAATTACAATTAAGGGATAAATGCAAGTGAGTTAAAATTTATTATAACTCTACAATGTATTTGTATATGTGTAAGTATGTCTAGAATATTGAACAAATGGAGCAAAATTATATAGAATGAGAAATTCATAATTAATTATTGCTTATTGATATTAATTTCTTTTTATTTTCCTTTTGTTTTCTCTTTTTGATTATTTTCATGGATTTTTAATCGTATTTATTTTTTTATGGATTTTTATTATTTTGTATTTTGAATTTTTTATTTTTATTTTTATTTTCTTTAGTCTTTTCCAATTTTTAATTTCTTTTAATTTATAAAGTAAAAAATATAAATATATTTAATAATAATGGTATATAGATAATATAAGTACTATATAAGCTATGTAAGATATATATGGTATTATATTTTTAAATATATCAAAATATACTCAAAATACATGAAATAAAATATTTTTTATATTTATATTTTGCTCTGTTGGTAATTTTATGGAATTTTTACTAATTTCTAATTTTTAAAGTAATAAATATAACAAATCAATGAATATGTTAATTATCTAAGACAGTTAGGGTTTAATAACTATTAATCAGTCCATAATAAATCCAAAATTATTTTTAATATATATTCTATATATAGTGTTGAAAAATCAAAATAGAAGGATATATTTTTGGATTTTTAAAGATTTTTTGCTATTATTATAAGGTTTTTAGAATTTTATAATTTTTATATTATGTATTTCTTAGTGATTTTTGGGTATACGATAGTGTAAAATCTAATATAATATATTCTTTGGGATTTTTGGCAAAATTTTTCTAATTTTTATGGGTTTTTATATTTTTATAGAATGAAATTACATCTTTTGTAATTTTTAATAAATATGAAAATTAACTAAAATTCCAAATAAAAAAGCGTGGTCAAGCATCATAACATGCATCTAAATTAATTGTCCTACAATTTTTGAGGCAATAAAACTATTTATAATGTAAAATTAAAAGAAAATAGTATGCCATAGTTATATGGACCAATTTGCAATTAATAGAAACTATAAATGTGTTTCATAACAGGTCCTTGCAATCTAAGTTAAATAGTACAATTTATCCAGAAGAGCAACTTACATAGGAAGCCACATGAGACGCACAAAATAGGACTAAAATGCACTACAAAATCTTAGGGTTCCTTGTGCAAAATATCTTTAATAATACAAAGCATATAATATTTGCGGAACTAGAAATAAATACAAAAGGTCATAGGGGGTTGAAGTGTAAGTACCCATAACACACATTAGCGAACAATGGAAACTAGATCACTTAACGTGATCAACGATCTAGATGCACATGTATTGCTTCATAAATGAGCGATGGAGATTAGATCGCATGCCCGATCAAATGGATGTGGTTGGACGTGATCCAACGACAATTGCTACTCCTAGAGCTGGGATCTTGATCTGATTGTGGAAGATTCCTCAGGAAGAACATGGATGAACTTCACCTGGAGCTACTTCGATTCGCTCAGTCTCGCCACTCCGACCTCCTTCCTCACTGCTAAGATGCATGATCGCTTCCTGCAAGGGTACTGCGACCTTTGGTGCACTCAAGAAGGTACAGGCCCCGTCGATGTAGGCTTGGAGGCTCGTGACAAACATGTTGCACATGGAGCTCCTTTGCTGGCTTGAATTGAACCCATGAGGGATCCCTTCAAGATATATCCTGCACATGAAGTAAAGGGGGACAAGGGTGAAGCCCTCGAGGATTTTATTTGGTGGAATCGATGGTGAATGGAGAAGGGTGAAGCTCTTTGATGACAAGTGCTATAATGAAGACATGAAGGCTAGATCTGAGGTAGAGCAAGGGGATCTAAGTGGAGCTGGGTGTGCAGAAATGGATGTGGAAGAAGATGAAGTAGCTGTGGAGGTTGAACAATGGCTGAAAGTGGAAGAATAGAGGCTGGAGCATAGTGCTCCGATGTATGCTAGGGTTGGATATACTAGCTAAAGCAACAATGAAAAATCAAATAAATTACAGCATTGAAGTGCTGAATAAAAATGTGAGAAGAAAATGACTAACCAAAACCTCGATAGAGCTTTAAGAGCTCTAGATATGCCTTGGCTAAGGATAAGCTCCAAGCTTTGAGGATCGATGAAATCGTTCATTTTCCACGTCGCTAAACGAAGAGGACCTTCCTTTCACGAGGGTCACTCAAGCCACTATGTCATTTGGGGTTACAGAACATCAATTAAGGAACAAAAATCAAAAGGGGGATTAAAGTTTATTTATACATAAATGAAGTGACTCGAAAGATTTAGGGTTTGTGAGTGATATAAGGTACATACAGTGAGGATGAGTGGTGTGTGTGATGGGTCATTATGTTGTGCAGAGATTTCATGAAGGAATCATGTCAAAAAGATGTATACATAGAGTGCCATAAAATGGTGAAGAAGAGAGGTCACGGTTCTGATAGGCCCAAGGCTAGGCAATGGACAGTTGACTGGGGAGTCAACCAACACAGTGCCCTGATTGGCTTATGCCAACCACTTCAAGACAAAACAAACCTCAAATATCTTATTAATTTTATAATAAATAATAAATTAGTTTATTATTTACATATTAAATCATTGAAAATATTTTTAATTTTATAAACTAGTTTATGGTGATTTCTATGTATTTTTACAAATTTATTTATTAGGTGTGATTTTTTACAATTATAGATATATGTATATTTACCTATATTTTGGGTGTTTATTTTTATTTTGTATTTTCTATTCTCATATATACATATTTTATATATTTATAATATAATTAAATACATATTTACATATTTTTATTTTATTTATATGATTTTATTTTTATATATAAATAATTGTTTGTATATACATTGCAGGTATAACATACATGTATACCTTAATGTATTATTTATTTCATGTATATTTTAATATTTTATTTTAATATTATTAATATGTTTTAAATAATATTAATATTTATTTAATAATATAAGAAGATTAAAAATATAAAGAATAAAATATATGAATAAAATATTCAGATACATAGTACAATGGGACCCTAGAAAGTTGGCTTCTGTATATTAACTCCATTTTTAATGAAATCACCTTCATTAAATAGATAATTTAATTAGAAATTCAATGAAGTTGTGTTTTTTAATATTGAGTTCATATGGAGAATATATTGATCTGTAAATTTTGGTTTACAGCCTTTTCATCTGTGTGTCTCAGTTGCACATTGCATCATTTTTATTGGCATTTATTCCTTTATTTTCTATGTATTTCTATGTGCAAGTTTCATGTTGATTTGCATTTAAGTACACATGTTTATACATTAATTATAGATGAATGATGCATGTTAATTTGCGCAATTTATTAATATTTTTAGGTATTTTGATAGGTATTTAAATACAAATGAAAGAATAAAGTTAGATGAATGGTTATTCATCACCTCCCTATATTTACCTTGCTAGTCCCTAGAAAACACTTGTTAGAAGAATAAGTGGTGTAGAAGAGAAAAAAGATAAGGAAAATAAAGATAGTTAGAATGATTATAACTTTTAAACTTGTCCTCAATAAATTAAAATTTAGAGTTTGGTTAAGACCTTGGGATTGTTAGTTTGTTCGTAACCTTATTAGTAATAGGATCTAAAAATTAACAGCCCTCGAGTTCCATAAGTCTCTACTCAGTTCGCCTCAATAGTCAGGTCAGGATAATTTTACTTATATGCAAACCCTTGTGACTTTGTGTCTTACGTGTATAGTATATGTGGATGTAGCTCTTCTCGTAGAAATAGCAAGGAACAATCTCCCTTAACAAGATAACCCTAATTCCCCCATCTAGATACTCATTCCTCGAGGACAGAGGTATTCCCTTATAAGTTCAAGTGCAACCGATTCAAAAACAGGGAAGAGAGAAGAATGATTGGGACCTGTGTAGTCACATATCCTATGGAGCTTGGCCAATGTAGCCAAGTCTCTTGCTGTAGGAAACCTTGAGATATTGAATTTGAAGTATATTGCCTTACTTATTTCATGCATACTCAATGGGATTTGATTTTTCATTGATGTTTGCCCATCTATTCTTTTTGGAGTTTTGATTTAGCACTTTTGTTGGTACTATATACATCAACATTTATATAAGGAATTTTTTCCTTTTGAGCTAGTAGGCTATCCCTCTTTGAAGCTTTATTGCAACCCACAACGTCATGTATTTAGACATCTGATGAATCTTCACGTCATCACCTTTATTCTTTCATTTTGTCTTTAAATCCCTAGCTAAATGCATGTATATATCATTAAATTGTATAAACAAGAACTCAATAAATGACATACAAATACGATATAGATATTGATATTCAATTCTAAATAAAAGAATAAAGGAAAGAAAAGAAAAGTAATGAAATGTTAAAGACATTGAATGACCCTAGACCTCGAAACCCAGTCATCATGATAACTTGGTCGACAAGGAATAAAGTAGGGGGAGATAGGTTACTGAATTATTTAGAAAAACTTTATAAATCCTAATTTTTATTCATCAATATATATCTTTTGGGACCTATTTTATTCTTTATTATTTATTCCTCAAATAATAAAACTCTCAACATGAATATTGTACATAAAAATACAAAGAAAAATAAAATAGATTTCACTCAAAAATAATACACAGTACACCCGGGACACTTAAAACAAAAAGTCACAAACAAAACATCCCTGACATGTATCTCCTCTATAGATACTAAAATTTGAACAAAATTAACTTCATTATTCATAAGATTCAATTATATATTTAATGAAGGTGGTTTCATTAACATGGAGTCAAGATGCAGAAGTTGGCTTTTGGGTCCCTATTGTACTTTATTCATGTATACAGTTTTCAACATATTTGTTCCCTGAACTTTTGGCTTCTTTATATTTTTATATACTTGTAAATATTATTTGAAATATGTGTCAATAATAAAAAAATAAAACCAAGAAAATCATTAAAATAAAGAATGTATTAAAATATATAGGTAAACTATACCTATATAATATATTTATGTAATTATTTAAGTAAATAAATAAAATCAGAAAAATAATACAAAAGTATGTAAATATATAATTAAATAAGTTGTGAATATATGAAATAAGTAAATATAAATAAAATATAGGATAAAAATAAAAATAAAACATACCAAATAGATGTATATATAGCTATGTATATATATAAATATTAACATCTAATAAATAACCTTGTAAAAATAAATAAAATTTGTAATAAAAAACTATAAAATGATAAATATTTTTTATGTTTTGACTTTAATTTAATTAGTTCATTTACTATTTTATTTCTACTTATTTTTTTTATTTTTGTTTTGTCCCTATCTAACTGATGTGGACCAATGGGAGCTTGAGGACCGTTGACCTCATGTCAACTGTCCTCCCTCCCTTGGTTTGCATCTGGTAGACGTTGACCACTGCATTTCTCCAATTTCTCCTCCATGATACATTACCCTTGGCATATTGAATTCTTCATGAATTATCACCTCTATACATCCATCTTCCACGATGAGCCATTGCCTTGATCATTTGAGCATTGATCTGCTCAAAAAGCCTAGATTCTGGACCCCTCCTCGCTTGTGAATAAATAAGGAGCTCTAGCCCCATTTTTTTTATTTTCAATCCATCCTCTCTTACTGGAACCCTCAGATCTACCCAAACTAAGTAGAGAATGGTAACAACATCATCCTCTAGTGATTTGCAGCATGCGTGAGGTGGAGAGGATGTTATTCACACTTCATCGGAGTTTCATTCATGAGGTCTCTACTCCATAGTCTCCAGACACAAGCTACCTTATTTCCTTACATTTTTAGGTAGATTTTAGTTGTAGTTTTTACTTCTAGTTTTTATTGTATGTTTCTACTATCATTTTTACCTTAGATTATTAGATATATATTACGCTAGAGCTCTAGAGCTCCGACCTTCTTTCCTCCGCTGTGAGCCCTTTGTTCCGACCTACGACCACCATCATCACCTTCTCCATTCGCTTCTCCATCTTTCGAGCCATCCCATTCACCTGAGCGTGCCCTGATCAGGTTTCGAGGTCCATCTCTTCCACATTCACCGGACCTAGCTACCCACTTCCATTCTACACCAAACTCGCCCAATAAAACCCTAGGAGCCCTCGCTTTTGTGTGCCTGGTCTAACATGCAAGTTCCTAGAGAGAAGAGCCTCAACTGTGGCAATTAGCATGCATAGATTCAGTTCCAGGTGCCCATTCTAGTGTGACATCTAGACCTTTCTTTAGTGAGGTCCGGATCCTTTTTGCACTATCATTCGATGCAGGAGAGCCTCGGCTTCACATCAAGACCTTCGGGACGCCTCTAAGTGATCGGAGTGGAGCACCATAGTCGGAGGAAGGAGTCCTTGTGTTGCCTTCTTCCATGTTCTTCTAGGAGTGTTCAGAGTCGTCGGATCCTAGGGTCGCTCCAGTTTTGAAGATCGCCACTGGACCAACCATCTTTCAATCGTCAGATCCAGATGTGGATTTAATCAGGGTTGTGGATTACGAAGTGATATCAACTCATCCAGACCATCAATCATGTTAAGTTGTCCAATCTCCTCCATTCGCTAACACAAGTTGGGGGTAATTGCATCGAAACCGTTCCGCCTTCTCTTATTTTCTTCCAATACTATAAATATTAGTGGAAGCGTAAAATATTTGTAACATTTGCCGTGTAGACCCAAGCTTTTCTTTGTTTTTCATTTAGGTCCGTGCTAGGTCACCTTACATGGCAACCCACGTGAGTAGAAATTTTGCAGCCATACCCTTGTGGCTTCCTATATTTAATTTTAGTACCAAAAATTGTAATATTGGTGTAAAACATTTGGGATCTTGCATAGACACCCATGTAGTATATTTTTATTACAAATATACCCATGCAATACAATTTATTTTATTTTATCTTTTTATTGATATAAATTAGCTCTAGTGCTTCAGTAACTTTTGGAAAAATGTTTCAGATGCTTAATCTAATGCTTGTTCTAGTCATAATTTTTATTTAGCATTTTATTAATTATTAAAAATTAAATAGGAGCTATTTATTCCCTATTTAGATATAAAACTACAAAAAATTACAAAAATTTACTTTAAAAATTCCAAAAGTATTATATAATGTATATTACTATAGATTATAACTCCATACCAAAAATCACAAAAAATATAAAATAAAAACATTAAAATTTGCAAAATGCTAAAAACCATATAAAAATAGTAAAAGTAATATAAAAATCCAAAAAAATAGTTGTTTATTGTATAAATATATTTATATCATATAGTATATATATGAAAAATCATTTTAGGAATTTTTGGACATATTATCTAATTTTAAAAATCGACTCTTCACAAATATCCGAAGATCGGGTATATCCTCTTTGGCCTTCTTTAATGGAAGCTTTAAGATCATACTTTTATAAAATGCTTTCATTTCACTGTTGTCCATTTTTTTAATTTTTCGATTTTTCAATATTTTTGGGTGTTTTATTAAAGTCGGTAGACTGGTCAGTGGATTGGTAAGGTATTTGTGGTGTTTATATATGAAATTGTTGCATACTATTTGTCTTGGGTTTACTTTGTGTGGCCCCTACTTCTCCTTGGTTGTTCATCATTTCTTTTACCATATATATGATATTATCAAGTTGTTTAGTCAAAAAATCAACTCTTTAGTTAACTCAAGCTATGTCATCCACTATCGTCTCATGACTTGGAGATGAATAATCATAATCATAATGCCAAGACTTTGACTCGTAATCCTGAGTCGAGTAATGATTATTTTCTGTGGTCGTGGTTGGGTCTTGAGTCCTATTTCCATAACTTTGAATCTCATTTGTTTGGTCACTGATCGTACTTGGGATAAGAGTCATCCTGAGTACAGGATGATTCAAACCGTGAATTATCACTTGTAATCAGGAATCGTCTTTCTCTTTCAAATTCGCTCACGTTCATATCCATCCTCAAAGTTGCTTGCTCCATTGTGTCCACATAATATCTATTTGAGTTCACGAGCGGCTCAGAACTGAAACACTCAACCAAGGAAGAAGTGGGGCGTGAGGATGAAGGGAATGATGGCTGGGGTAGAATCGTCTCAAAGGGAGGGTTCTCCTTATATGAATATGATGATGAAGATGGATGCAACATGGTCGTGTAAGATTGACCCACGGAGTCAATGTATGGATACCAATATCCTGACATCTTCGAAAAGGAGGGTGGAGAATGATTCATGGACTGTGATATATGTATGCAAGTGCAATGATATTTGAATGCACACAGTAGAATACGCAATGCAACCTAAAATTCACCAACATAAAATTATGTAAAGGTTCGACTGATTATCTTTTATTCATAAATATACATTAGGGATATATGTTCATAAATATACATCTACAAAAAATAAGAAACAGAGAAATAAATAGAGAAATAAATATAAGAATATTGAGGGTCGGACTATTTGGGGATGGAAAATCTAAAATTTGCCCGGATATATCTAAAATTTGATTATAAACCATATACCTTTCCAGTAATGTCATCATTTGACAAGCACCCTAAAATCACCCTTGTTAATTTAATCTATTGTTGTTGTCGGGCAATCTAGGTAACTCCATAAAAAATGACTACACCAAGAAGTGTTATGAATAATCGAATCTCGACGCGATGAAGTTAAGTTTATTTACTTGGATAAATCCCATGGTCGAACTCAGGGAGGTAATATGAGAGTCTAAAATTAAATATTAAATAATTTAAAAAATTAGGTTTTCAAAGAAGATTATTTTTCTTAGGGCTTTGATTTTTCTAATTTTTATTTCATTTTAATTTAGATATGTAATTAATTGCTAAAATAAATATGATGCATGATTTTTAAAATAATTATAATGTAAAGAATAATGTTATAATATGTGGTAAAGAGAAATAAATAAATGGAAAATTTTTTGTGAGTTTTAAATGATGAAAATGAATGCAATGATAGATGTAGAATAAGCAAGCAACTAAGAGTAAGAATGAATCAATGACACAAAACCCAATGTCCAATTACGAAGATATGTTCAATTAAATCCCAAATTAATTCCCCCTAATTTCCACAAGTTACTACGCAGTAAAATTCGAAAATATAGATTAGATGTGCTCAATAATGATAAATAAATATCTTTAATTTATTCAAGTCAAATAATGTCTCTAAATGAATGATTAGGTATTTATATGAGAGAGAATAACATAAAAAGCGAATTGACATGTTGATGAATCCTCATTTCATCACCTTTACTCTTTCATTTAGCCTTAAATCCCTAGCTAAGTGCAAGTACCTATCATTAATTTGTGAAAACAATCACTTAATAAATTCTATAAAATATTGTATAAAACATTGTATATATATATATTTATATATTATACTGAATTTCAAAATAAAATAATAAAGGAAAGAAAAGAAATAGAATGAAGTGTTAAATGAAACTTAGTGACCCTAGATCCCGAGACCTAGTTATAATGATGACTTGATTGACAAGAAATAAAGTAGGAGAGATAGGGCAGAAGAACTGTACATAAAATACACAAAAAATCCTAGTTTTTAATTCATCAATTATAGCATTTTGGGACCTATTTTATTTCATTATTTTTATATCTTAACTAATATAACCCTAAAAAATATTGTACAAAAAAATACTAATAAAAATACAAAATTGTTTTCAATGAAAAATAATGCAGAGTGTGCGTGGGACACAATAAAAAGTTGCAAAGTAAAATTTGCAGATTATCTTCTCCATATAGATTCAAAATTGAACAAACTAATTATTGTTCATAAAATTAAACGAGCTATTTAATGAAGGTATTTCATTCAATTTGGAGTTAAGATGTAAAAGTTAGGTTTTGGGCCCCCATTGTGAAATATAATCATATATTATATTCAATATACTTATTATTTATAATTTTAACTTTATTTTATTTTTAGAATTTTGAAAATATTATTTAAAACATATGAATATAGTTAAACTAAAATAAAAACATCAAAAATTAAATAAAATAAATAATGTATTCTAATACATAAATGAGTTCCATATATACCTACATAATATACTCACATAATTAATTAAGTATATAAATGAACTCAAAAAAATAAAGTAAAAATACCTTAATATGCATTAAATAAATTAAAATTATATAAAATACACATATATAATAATAAAATACAAAACACAAATTTAAATAAAAATAAGTAAAATAAAGGATACATGTTAATAATAACATGTTATAAATAGTCTCTAAAAAATAAATAAAAATATGCATAATATACTATATAAAATTAGAAACATTTTTATGTTTTAGTAAAAATAATAAGTAATTTATCTATTTAGTTTTTTTACTAATTTTATAAGTATTTTTTGCCTCAGAATTTCCTGGTTGGTCCACGAGGACCGACCAGGTTCTTCCGTTTATTAACCTTTGATCAACTGTACACCCCCCTCAACTGCCTATGTTAGACCTTGTTTCTACCCACTTTTCTCCCTCTTCAAACACCTCCGCCACTCTATCATTTCTCTCAAGAACACCACCCTTCCATAGCATGTACATCCCTCACCTTTTCCTACTATCGAATCACCACCAACCCCCTCGCCATCGGGTGCAACACCACCATGAATCTCACTGCCTGCTAGTCTATAAAACCGCATACTCTCTACCATTTTTGTGCTTGATCCCTCTTCTTTGAATCTTAGTCCCTCAACTCTGGTGTGATTCAATCCCTTGGTGACAATAAGTAGATAGATTAAGGTGCATCGAGGAGGAGACATGAAGGAGGCCGATCCAACATCATTGTTGAGAAGCTCTCCAATGGTTATGCTTCTTCGACCTCTGGTTGAATCGAGGCCCTCTTTCGAACCTTACTAGGTAACCTTACTAGCTCTCCAATGGTTAATTCCAATTTTTAATCTTAACTTAGGTTTGATTTTAAGAATCTCTAATTTGACCTAGAGCTCGAGCTCTAGGCCAAATTTGCTTGATTCCATCTATTTTCTGACTTGCATCATCCATTATTTCGATCCCTTTCATCTTTTCTGCATTTTTCCCAGCTTCCCAACCCAGGTCCTGCATGGACCTGGCGAATTGAAGGTCGATCCTCCACCCATTGTCATACCTTCACCATTTACATCCTTCATTGGTTGTTCAGCTTCGCAGATAAACCGAGAAAGAATTCCTCGAGCCACCCTAGCTTTTGGTATGGATATAGGACCCGAGGATCCATCTGGAGCTATGTGGTGCACCTGGAGAAGCTCCATGTGACCTGGAGTAAGAACGTGCCCTTGATATTCATCAAGCAACATCGTACCCATCATCCACCACCTACGCGTACGAAAGTCCACTAGGAACCCATTGCAGCCCTCAGAGCTCGGAGAAGACATCAGAAGAGGAGGAAAGCTTGATTGAAGCGAGCCCTCGCTGACATTCTTGGACGTTCTTCCTGATCCCCTTACAGCTCCAGGATCACGAACACGACCCAGATCTAATCTGGGTTGTCCAATCAATTCAAAATGACGCGAGACCAGAGCCATCATATCTTCCGCGTGTCTACCAAGCGAAAGGGGCTTAAGTAGGGTAAATTACAAAACCCCATCACCTTTTTTCTATTTTATTAATAATATTATAAATATTTAGTCAAATGTTAATGTTTGTGGAGGAATTACATCGAAGCCCCTGTAGTTTCTGGATATTACAATTAGTCCTCTACCACCTCAGCTCGCGTGGCTCCTACGTGCGTTGGGAAAAGTTCACTTGTAACCCCAACTTTTAATATTGCAATTTAGTATAAAATTTTGTTAGTACAATTCCAAAACTTAAGGTGTTTTGCATGTAACACGAAGCACCTATTATATATTGCAAATATGCCCCTATTAGCTTGATTATTTTTATTTTTTCTTTCCCATTTTATATAAATACTTCTCATGCTCCAAAAATATGCAAAAATAGTTATAAATGTCTGATATGATGAAATTTCACACTATCCATTTTATAAATTCACAAAATATAAGAATATACAAAAGTCACAAAACATTTTATTTTATAATGTTTGACTATATATAACTTTATTTATAAATAGAACACCCTGTAGTATACTTATATACATATATATAGTTACATATAGTTTATATTATTATTAATTATTATAAATACCTAATATATTTTTAAACCCTTTAAAAAATAAAAAGGACTAATTTTATTTTGTTTACTGATTTTCTTATATTTATCATATATATATATTACATATATATATATATATGTTATATTATATATATATTAGTACATATTGTTATATATATTCACTTATTATATATCAAAATGAAAAAGAACTTTAAAAATATAAAAAGAAAACAAAAATAAAGAAAGTAAAAAATAAAAATTAAATAATTTAAAAACCCACAATAATACTAAGTAAATATTGTGCAGCTAAATATATACATAAATACATTTTTGTTTAGAGATAAATAATAATACATGCTACACCAGTTTGTTCCCTATGTTCGACGCCCTATACATACTTGCACACTATAAATATTTATTGGTAGGGTTTATAATAAATTTTGACTCTTATATATTACATTTCTTAATCATTAATTGTGGGTTGATTATTGTCTAAGTTAGTCGGCTATCACGAGCAGACATCACAACGATTGTGCATCTCACCTTATGAGTGCACATGAACGCGTCTATAGTCCTCTAATTCGGCGAATGGCATCCTTGCCGGGGATCAACGCATAGTGTAGCATTAGTTTTATATATTATGTACATTATTCCTCTTTTATTTCTTCTTATTTAATTTTTATAATTGATTATCTTTTTCTGACCATTTTTCTTTGTTGACTTTCTTGTGAGGGACCGCATGGAGGCGATGACTTCTTGGGAGTTTGAAGCACCCGAGCCGTGAGGAGATTGACCTTTTCTGCATAGATCAATTGGAAAGAGTAGGACATAGAGAGAGAAGAAGGGCATATAGTTTTAGCCTTTTCTTTTATTTTGTGAAAGGGAGTTTTTTATTTCATTTTTTATATTAATTTGTATTAACTTTGACACTCAGACACTGCTACTTCATGAGGTCCATTTCTTGGGTGTTTGTTCACTTGGGGGCCTTGTCGGATTTTTCATGTTTTCATCGCCTTTATTTTTTTCATGTGTTTTGAGTTGTATGCCTTCTTTTATTTGTTTTATGTGATTGAGCCCTTATGTCTAGGCTTGAGTCGGTAATTAGGTAAAAAGCTTAACTAGAATCATGTGCTTATAGATCTCTATTGTTTTCTAGTTAAAACTTAATTGTTGATTATTTGGATTTGAAACAAAGCGCCGTGAGAGGCTCTGTACAACACTAGCAGGATCTGTTGTGACAGAAACTGAGGGGTCTCCAAGATCGAACATTTTTGGATGGAAACATATTTCACTCCTTACACATCTTCATCCTTAATGAAGTTCTATGTTGACCTTAACAAAGAACACTTCTCTACATCTAGTGCTTCTATTCAGGGGTATTATTCCATGTGCAAACTAAGTGCCTGATTGGGAGCTAGAGATACTTTCAGATTCAGATTCAGACATGTCTCTCAAAGGAAAAGGGAAGGTACTTTAGCACCCACCACATCTAAAACAAGGCCAGCAATCAGATCTAAAAATAGCGAATGCCCAGCTTCTTCTTGCCTCCATTCAGGCAATTCAACAGCAGCTCATAAACCAGGCATTGCCCCAGATTGCCTTACAATATATGCTCAATGATCTGAAAAGAAGAAGAGAGAATCTAGGAGGAGGAGAAGAGGAAGAAGAAGAAGAAGAAGAAGAAGATAGAGCCCATGGAGGTCCGACTGATGAGCCAAGCGGAGAGGGGCCCAAGACTACTCTCAAGGAGACTTACAACCCTGGCGCATGCCAGATGACCGAGTGGATACAAATCCCACCGGCCCAAGCACATTTTCGAGTTGAAGCCTCAACTCTTAGCTCTGCTTACCACTTCCACGGTAATGATAATGAAGAACCATGCATCCATCTATAGCAGTTTGCTCGCATTTGTGGTACAACGCACTACCCTAACATACTGTTAGGTGTAGTCAAGATGATGATGATGTTTCCATTCAACCTTCAAGATAAGGTACTCTACCGGATCAATAATCTGGGGAAAGTCGTCATAACCTGGGAGGAGCTCAAGTCAGCATTCCAGCATAAGTTCTACCCTCTCGGTCGGCTCAATCAGCTATGATCCAGAATTGACACTTTCTCCCAAGACGCACGTGAATCCATCCATGAAGCTTGGGAGCATTTCGGAGATTTACAGGAGAAATCTCCCCACCATGATATTCCTCGGCCCAGCCTAGTCCAACACTTCTTTGAGGGACTTACTCTCGAGAGCCAAAAGCTTGTAGATGTTATTTGTGATGGGTCACACTTCAACAAAGATGTTGTTTGGCATATATTCAAGGTAATGGTTGAAGGAGATGCCTCCTTGTCATCGTCTCACACATATCAACGCCAACTACATAATTCAATGGAAGTAGCTCACGTGATGACATCTCAGACATGGATGCGAGCTCCAACCTGAGCATATTTGGGAATCACTTGTCCAAAGTGAACATAATTGAGAAATGATCATAGGGCATCAAAAAAATAATGGTGATCAAACATAGATATCGAAATATAGACAAACTAGATCTGATCACCAAGAAGCTGGAGCTGTTGGCAAGCACAATCAACTCCTACCAGTCGGTATCTGCATCAAACACGACTCCTGTCAAGATGAAGGAGCTTTCATCGCCTCAAACCCCTCAAAAGATTCCAACGCAACCGACAATTCAACATGTGTATTACGTGCAAGCCCCCGAATCAACATCGTCACGACAGCCGCAACAATAGTTGGTTGTTTACCAGCCTGGGCTTCAGATTATTCCAGAACCATATTCTCCACCTCCGCCTCTCATTTAGGAGGTCACGACGTATGGTCAAACAATTCATAGGTGGCCCATCTAGGCGGACATCAGCAGGGCCACTATTCAGCTAGCTGTCCATTCCCTCAACATCAAGAATGTCCAGAACAACCAGTCTCAACACCAATCTACATCTTACCAAAACAATTGGAGACATAATTCCTACCAGTAACAGGCATACCGTCAACACTAGAAGTATCATCTGTATATGGTTGCTCCATATTCTCCTCTTTAGCACTAGTAATACTAACTTCTTCAAAGTACCACCCTTGGTACTCCTACCAGCGTTCTCTACACCATTCTTAATCTTAGCATGGACAACAACACACTGAACCATCCGAGGCTTCTCCCATGAATTCTGCCTTGGACTTCTTGGCTCAGTTGATGATGAGCCTGCCAGAAATGAGCCAGAAGCTATATGACGTCACCTCCACCAAAATCATTATTTCGCCACAAGTGGAGGCCAAATAATTTCAGAAAAAGATTTAGGTAGTTTGTGATGTCTTGTTCGATCTAACATAGTTAGAAGTGCTTGATATGCTTTTATCTAATGTTGTCACTCTCAGGAGTAGTAGGACATTGCAGCCTTCTACCGCAATAAAGGGGAAAAATAAAGCTTCTACTGGTGAGTCATCATCATCTTCTGCATCAATCGATCCAACAATTGGACCAGGTGAGGAAAAAGAAAATAGAGGAGAAGCACAATAAATAAAAAGCCAAAAAATCCGCAAAATAAAAAATACCAAAAAGAGAGGAGCAGTTGAAGTGATATCGTGCTAGTAGTGGAGAAGAACACACCAGCAACCTAACCAGTGCCTACCGATGGAGCCCCACATGCAGTTTTTGGATTCCCACCTCTCATGGAAGATCACACTTCTTTTTATCATCCATTTGTACAACCAGATGTGGACACTAATTTTGATGTAAATAAGAACAATGCTTTTTTTATGTACAATTTCCTTTTCATGACAATGAAAAAATCCAAAAACAAAGTATAAATTTGAAAACAACCTTTTCTGACCCTGATGTCGTCGAAATCATTGAAAATCTTGGTCTTGAGATGCCTCTGCTAATGTTCATCAAATACATGTCTAACATTAAGAAAGGACTGAAGGAGGCATGACTTCAAAGCGAGAATCGCGAAGAGTTCATGAAAGAAATGTGAAGCACATTTTGACCACGACTACAGCCAATGCTATCAGCAATCTCCCAAGCAAAAGAAAAATATGGGAGCCCCTCTCATCAGATGACAGATGTTCAATCAAGAGTTTGACAGAACACTTCTTGATTGCGGACCGTCCATCAATCTGATCCCTACTTCATTGCTCAAAGAATTTGGATTGGGACCGCAACAGTCAACCAGAATGATTCTGTAGTTTGTAGGCACCTCAATCAAGGAGCAAAGGGACATTTTAAAGGATGTCATTGTCACAATTCAAAGGATGCAATTCAATGTGGACTTCATTATGCTCGACATGGCATCTCATTTCCTTCACTTCATACCCTGATTATACTAGAATGACGGTTCCTTCGAACATCCGAAGTAGTGGTGGACTACAACACTGGGCAGATCTCCTTTCCTTTCAACAGTGACAAGGTGCCTATTTGAACGATCCAAGTAATGAAGTTGTCAAATTCTGCATTGAATGAGAGTGAGTCTACAAAGCAGAGAATAGAGAACTATGATTTTTAGCAGAAATCTGAGATACAAACCTCCTCATGGATGATACTGACACCCAGAATTCCTCTCTACGGAGAAAGGAGTGGAAAGCATAGTGAAATTCCCCATCGTATTTGAAGTCAATATCTTTACTGATTTGCCAAATGAATATTGTTGGACACATGTCCTTCGCATGGGCTAGAGGAGATTATTGAAAATTTTTGTGAACAAGATGAATCATTGAGGATTTATTTGCAGCACTGAACACAGAGTTTGCATTGCCAATGGTGGATATGTTTCAGTTGATGGATCCGACACCACCGCCCTGCATAGTTATTGAAGTTGCTACTGAATTGATTCAGATGCCATCTGAGCTTAAACCGCTTCCACCAAATATGAAGTACGCCTTTCTTGTGGATCTACAGAACATGTTCCCGATCATTATAAACTCACAGTTGACCAAGGAACAAGAATCTTATCAGCTTGAGGTTCTAGAAAGAAACTGCAAGGCTACATGCTGGAAAATTTCATATCTCCATAGGATTAATCCTTCACTGTGTTTTCATCACATCTATCTTGAAGAATAGAGCTATCCATATCGATAATTTCAACGCAGATTGAACCCCAATCTTTGGGAGGTTGTCATGAATGAAGTTACCAAATGGTGTGATGCATGATTCATATATCCCATCTCCGACTCAAAATGGATGAGTCCCATGCATGTAGTGTTGAAAAAATCAGGGATCACCTTTGTGAAGAATGACAAAGGAGAGGAGATTCCTACCAGAGTTCCAGCTTCTTGGTGTGTCTGTGTGGATTACAGATGCCTAAACCTAGCAACCAAGAAGGATCATTTTCTGCTCCCTTTTACCGACCATATAGTCGAAAGACTAGACGTGAAGGAGAACTTCTATTTCTTGGATGTATACTTTGGTTATAACCACGTTGTCGTTGCTCCTGAAGATCAAGATAATACCACCTTCATCTGTCCATTTGGGACATGCCTTCCGCATAATGCTTTTTGGATTGTGCAACTCCCCAGCGACATTCCAAGTGTGCATGTTGGTAGTATTTACAAATATGGTTGGTAGTTTTCTCGAAAATTTTGTTGATGATTTCTCGGTCTATGGAGACAACTTTGATCAATGCTTTTTTCATATTTAGATAGAATCTTGAAGGGATGTTGTAAAGTCAACCTAGTGCTCTCGTAGGAGAAGAGTCAATTAATTATGACTGAAGAAATCATGATAAGCCATGTCATATCTAAACATAGCATGGAGGTTGATCTTGCAAAGATGGATGTCATTTCCAAGCTTGAGTCACCTACAAATTTAAAGCAACTCCAGTCAATCCTTGGACGTGAGATTCTACCGAAGATTTATAAAAAAAACTTCAACAAAATTGCCCGATCGATGATTGTGCTTCTGGGCTATGATGACGCTAAAATCAGATCGCGACTTTTTAGAGAAGAGATTGTCGATGTAGAAAAAGCCGCGAAAAGATCTCAGTCGATCAAACAAATTCAGTTTTCAGAGAAAAACCTACACTATTTATTTTACCAGGTGAGTGTGCCTGGGTCGAACTCAAGGAGGCAGAATAGATTACTTTGATTTTTTAAGAGAAATATTCTTGTGATTTATTTTTATCTCTTCTTAAAGCAATCAAAGGGAAGATAAAAGTTTTATTGATTTTTTATTTTTAATTTCTTATTTTATTTTAATCTTTTCAAATTTTTATTTAATTTTCAAAAGGGATATTTTTCAGAAGATTTATTTATTATGTAATAGGTGGAATATAGGTAAAAATAGATGATATGGTATAGTAGATAAAAAGCCGAGCAACAGGCTCAAACAAGCACACGAAAACAAAACGAAACAGAATCGATTTTCAAAGATTTAAAACATGATGAAAACACGAGAAAAAGACACGAAAAAATACTTGAAAATCTTGCTGGGGTAGTTACGTAACTACCCTAAAGAAATCAACGAAAAATGGGGTCAAACGAGGTCCAAAAATAATCCCCTACAGCCCAGGGGTGTAAGCGCAAGAAAAACTATAGAAATTGTTGCAAATGGGTCCTCGTTGGGACTGTTCTGTGAAAGAAAATAATGTGTTTTACATTTAGGTCCATGTGGAGGGACCTAAATGCAATTACTAAAAAGTTCTGGAGCGGAGCTCAATATCTGGAAGTCGGTGGGGTTAAGTATGCAAAATTTCCACCAGTTCGTATGCACAGCCAGGATTAGAACGGAGAGGCGCTGATCGAACGATTCTGGATGCGCCACGTGTCGGCAACTTGTGCGCTTGGAGCATTCTTGCATTTCTTGAGGTTGTTGGATATCTGCAGACGAAAGCTTCTTCCCTGATTTTCCTCAGGTGAACTGCGGCGACTTTGGCTCTCCGGCAGGGCCAGAGGGGTGGCTCCTCCACCCCTCGAGCTCGCCCGCGGTAGATGGCGGCCGACGATGACTAGAAACAGCGGTAGTCAATCGAGGAAGGTGGCGGACTCGCAGTGCTTTGAAGGTTGACAGAGGTTGGTGCACCTTCTTTGAATGTGATTTTCGAGAAGAGCGATGGTTCCAGATGGCTTTAAATTGCTCCTTGTAGAAGAAGAACCTGCAATTAACAGATATATATGCTCGATTCGAAGAATCAGCCGATGGATTAAGGTTTGAGACTCGGAAATGGTGTGTTTCAAGTATGAGTGAAGGTTGCGTTCGAAATTGTGGAAAAAAGGACGCGAATTGAATGGTTTTCAAAATGAATGAAAACAGAATTTGGGTTTAGCGTCTAAGAGGAATGATTAACCTAACTAATGGCGTGCTTAGCCACGCTAATCGTGGCACGGTGATCGAGAAAGAAATTCGAGAAATTGAATGAATAGGTCTGGGAAGATCAAGGTGTATTACCTCGAAAGATGCTCGACGGGTGACCTTGGCCGGAGCGTGACGCGCACGATGGTGGCGATGCAAGGCTGAGAAGAGCCTTGGAACCTCCTCCGATGTTCCCTCCTCCACGTGAGCTCGCTTGATCGGAGCTGTCACCTCCACGTCGGGCGAAGCAAATCCTGGAAGGATGGGGGTCGAGCACTTGGAGCTGGAGCTACAGGTGGTTGGAGAGTTGTTGAAAATGACGGACTTAGGGGTTTTTATAGGACAATGGTGTGATCTCCAAGTAAAATAGAAGGGCTGGCGATGGAGAGGGTAGTTAGGGGAGTAGGATCATCGGTTTAGATCGTCGGAAGGAGTTAGGAGATGCGCGGGAAAACTCGGTGAAGTCGGTCGGCCAGAACAGAAAGGCTAACAGCCCTTCTTGGAGAAGATGATCCAGGTGTTGACAAGTATCAGCACATGGTTGGCCAGACAAGTAATAATTATTGTAAATTCAATATTAAATAGTAAATAAAGTTATTTTAATTAGGTATAAACACAAGAAATGTAAATAAATTAGTAATCTAATTTATGGAACAATTACTTTTTTATAAATAATAAATATTATAGAAATATAAATATTATATTAATAAATATGTATTTATAATTAGGTTTTCAATTTTCAATTTAATAAATAAATAAACAAATATTACTTTTATATTTTCTTAATTATTAGAATAATAAATAAAAGTTTTGTGAATTTTTATGGATATTAATAACATAATTTACATATATTAATAAATATGGGTACAAGTTATACAGTTCATTTTTACCTATAATTTAGGATTTTTGATTTTATTAAAATAATAAATAAGCTCCAAAAATTATGTAATAAATTAGGGTGAAATTACAAGATCATGAAATTATTTAGAAATTATAAAATTAAGACTACTATAAATAATGTGTGCTACATAAAATAAATAGCCCAGAAACCCCGTTGTCATTTGGTCCCAAAATTGACTTTTTGCAAACAGACTCCAAATTCGATGAAATCACCTTTATTAATTAGAGAATATTATTTTATGAACTTTAAAGGTGAGTAGAGTGAAATTGGAGTTCGTATGAAGAAGTTATGATGTTCAGAAGTTGAGATTTTGACAATTTAAAGGCTGGATTTCTTGGCATCTATAAGGTAATATTTTTAACTTATTTTTATATTTTCGTATACATTTTTAGAAATAATTAGGAAAAGAGTTTGGAGAAAAATATGTGCATATGAGTTATTTAAAAATCTTTGAAGTTTTGTATTTATTTTATGAATAGTGATGAATATATAAAGTGGGGTTTAATTTATTTTTAGGGTTTTCTTTCCTTATCTCCCCCTACTTTTTGGCTTGTCGACCAATCCATGCTGACTTGGTCTCGGGTTTAGGTTATATAAATATGCCTTGCAGTTATATTTATATTTCTAAGTCATATTGTACATATTCACATATTCACAATCTGCCTTCTTTTCTTTTCTTTTTTTTGATGGCTTCTTTTCTTTTCTTTATTTTTATTCTTTTATTTATTAACATGTTTTTATGCTTAAAATTGAATATTTATTCATGAATATGATTTTGTTAAAAGATAGGAATTAATGAATATTTACATGCATTTGTTAAGGGTTTTAAGACAAAATGCGACAGAAAAGTTAATGAATCATGGATTCATCAACCCCCCTATACTTAAACTTTGCTAGTCCCTTAGCAAACACTTATTTGAAAAATAAGGAAAAATAAAAAAGTTAGAATGAATTTGTTTTCCTAAACCAATTCATGAGAACAGACAAAGGACAGAGCTCGATCGGGCCTGAAACAAGCATTTTGTCGGAGCCTTAACTAGGATTAGGATTTTATCCTTAACAGTCCTCAAGTTCCAAGAATCCTTATTCAAGATCACTTCATCAGTTATTTCAGACTCACTTATTCATATTGCAAACTCTATCATCTTTGAAGTCAACCTGTATAGTGTGTGAATTGATTTAGCTCTTCCTGCATAGAGAACCGAAGAAACCGTCCATCCCGGCTATACACTTCTATTGCTTCCTCATCCATCTACTATTTCCCCGAGGAGGGAGGTATTCCCTTCTGAGTTCAGTTCCGCTATATCCACAATCGAATATAGAGAGAAGATAGAAGAATGAGAAAAGAAGTGGAGTGTGACTAGTTTAGACGTATCTCCTTGTGAAGCTCAACCGGTGTAGCTAAGTCTCCACTAAGATGTGCAGGCATTTTTGGTGGAAGCTCGGACCATTGTGGTCGTATTTGTATTTGGTGGCTTCTTCTTTGATTTTGACTTTGTAATTTGCTTGCACTGCATTCATCTCTTTGTGCCTCGACGGATATAGCATCTTTTGTTTCGTCCCTTTTTTGAGGTCTTAGAAAAATTATGTCAGCAGATCCTTCCCTCATCCGAAGCAACTATCGCAACCCCAATCTCTCCCGTCGTTAGACTTCAATGCCGCAAAGACAAGGATGGAAACGCACTACCAAGATGTACTGCCCTTCGCAACTCCATGCAAGTCGAGCTAAGTGCGGAGTGCATGTGTTCAAGATTGGTTCACTGGTGTAGAGTTGTACGGATGACTCCAAATGGTCTACTTAAGCACATATGACTTGATTTCCCGAATATGGTCTTATGGAACCCAAAGATTTAAGTCACAGACCTGAAGAGTCTAAATTTCAGTGCCTAACTAGGCTCCTTACAATGGTAGTTAAAAGTCTTGATCAAGCTCCATCCTTTAGACTAGACTCAATCTTTAGTTCTAGAAATCAAACTTATTCTGAAAAATGCGAATGCAAATGCAACCATGTTTCTGTGAAGTATATTTTCTGAATTTTACTCGTTTTATGGATTTTACGGCTTTTGCGGCTTTTATGACTTTTAGGGTTTTGTATTTTTATGGATTTTTTTGATTTTTATAAAAAAGTCCTTTTTATTTAGGGATTTTCAAGATATATTTTATTTAATTAAGTATCTAATAGATTTTACAATTTTTATCTACAGAAAATTTTACAAGGATTGAGTAATTTTTACACATGTTTTAATAAATGAGATTTTAAGTAAATATTATACGAATTTTAAATACATATTTTAGTTATGGCTTTTAAATATAAGTTTTAAACATATTTTACTTATTTACAAGGATTTATTAAATAATAAATAAATATATAAATGGATTTTAAATTAACCCTTACCCACTTTTTATGGATTTTATAAATATAGAAAATACATTAAAGTACGAGTTATAGACGAAAGCATATATACAATATATACGCACCCCCTATACTAAACTTGAGCTATGTCCTCATAGCGTCGAAAGAGAAAAAGGAGGAAATAACTCGTGCTAAGTAAAAGTGGGTGAAAAGAGTATATGAGACAAGTCAGTCAACCCTCCCCCTATACTTACGATGTGGTAATCGTAAGTATAACGGGAGAGCAAAAACGGGATGACTGAGTGAAAAGAATAAATAACGAAAGTTCAAAAAGGAATAAAGAATATGAAATCATCGAAATCACTCGGTCCCCCATATACTTAGGATAAGGCAACCTAAGTATATAAAAGAGTGTAGCCACAAATCGGAGACCAGTGATTTGTAAAGAAGAAAGGATATACAAAAGAATCAGAACAAAATATAAAACGTGAATCAGCGACCAATCGATCCCCCCTATACTTAGGATCTAGTATCCTAAACATAAAAGACGAGCAAAAATGGGGTCGATTGTGGTCTACGAAGAACATACAAGTGTCGCGGCTATCCAGAAATCGAATGGCTCAAAAGAATCTGAACCGGATGAGGTGAAGTGAAAGAATGATCATGATTCCTGTACAAAATAGATCACTTCGGTACGGGCCAGATGATCAGTAGTCTCGACGAAGTGCTTCAGCATCTGCCCGTTAACCACGAACGGTTCTGCACCAGGTGACATATCTGATTTCGCTATACTACCATTGTCGTGCACCGTTCTGACTATGTACGGTCCTTCCCACTTGCTTTTTAATTTGCCGGGAAAAATTCTCAACCTTGCATTGAACAACCAGACTTTCTGCCCAGGGACAAAGCTCTTGTGTCGAATGTGTCTGTCATGCCATGTCTTCACTTTGTCCTTATAAATGAGGGTGTTCTCGTATGCTTGATTTCGAATTTCTACCAACTCATTCAGATCTATCTTCCTCTTGGATCATGCTTTCTGTGTATCCAGTAAGATTTCTCGAATTGCCTATTCAGATTTGTGCATGATTTTTATGGGCAAGTGGCACGACTTTTCATAAACCAATCTAAATGGAGAAGTACCTAAGGGAGTTTTGTAAGCAGTACGATATGCCCAAAGAACCTGATCTAGAAGCATTGACCAGTTCTTTCTATCCGGTCGTACTTATTTTTGAAGAATTGATTTTACCTTCCTATTTGAAACTTCAGCCATGTCGTTCGTCTGCGGGTGGTAAGGAGAAGCTACTCTGTGATCAATGCCGTATTGCTTCACTAGCTTTTTGACCTCCTTATTGATGAAATGGCTACTCCCATCTAAAATGAGAATACGTGGAATCCCGAACCGTGAAATAATGTGTTCCTTTGGAACTTGTAAACGGTTTTACTATCTGTAGTTCGTGCGGGTATAGCCTCCACCCATCTACTAACATAATCTACAGCGAGAAGGATGTACTCAAAGCCGCTGCTGGAAGGGAATGGTCCCATGAAATCTATGCCCCATGCGTCAAAAATCTCGCAAATGATAACGGGTCGCATCGGCATTGCGTCTCTAGCACTGACTGTCCCTACTGCTCTCTGACAATCTGGGCAACTCTTTACAAATGTACAGGCATCTTTAGTAAGAGTCGGCCACCATAATCCACTCTGAAGTACCTTCTGCAATGTCCTATTCCCTGAATGATGTCCTCCTGCTTCCAAAGAATGACACAACGTGAGGACACTATTATATTCCTCCTGAGGAATACAACGCTGGTAAACACAATCCGGTCCTTCGCGAAAAAGAACCGGATCCTCCCAGTGGTAATATTGTGCCTCAGAAACTAGTTTATCAACTCGGTTCTTTGGCCAACCATGAGGACTTTTCTGTGTGACCAGAAAGTTCACTATGTCTGCATACCATGGAAGTTCGGTAACCGCAAATATGCTCTCGTCAGGAAATCTTTCTGCGATCTCTGGCGTGTACTCATCTGAAGTCTGATCAGTATGTAATCGGGAGAGGTGATCAACTACCACATTCTTTACCCCAGGTTTATCTTTGATGTCCAAATTGAATTCCTAGAGTAATAGAATTCATCGAAGAAGGCGTGCCTTAGCATCCTTCTTTTCCATCAAAAATCAGATAGCTGAATGATCTGTGTATACTGTAATTTTCGAGCCAAGAAGTTAAGATCGGAACGTATCTAACGCAAACACTACTGCCAACATCTCCTTTTCTGTCACTGTGTAATTTCTCTGAGCATCGTCTAAGGTTCTGCTGGCATAATGGATGGCAATGGGAAGTCCATTCCTCCTCTGTCCTAATACAGACCCGACCGCAAAATCTGAAGCATCCGTCAAGATCTCGAAGGGTAGAGACCAATCAGGCGGCTGTAGGATAGGAGCACTGATAAACTTTTCTTTCAGAGTGAGAAAGGCATTAAGACATTTATTATCTAAGAAGAACTCGATGTCTTTGCCTAATAACTCAGTTAACGGTCGGGCAATCTTAGAGAAGTATTGGATAAACCATCGGTAAAAGCTGACATGCCCCAGAAATGACCGTAACTGTTTGATGTTGGACGGTGGTTCGAGTCTTTTAATAACATCCACCTTGGCAGGGTCAACCTCCACGCTTCGCTGGGAGATGACGTGCCCCAACACGATCCCGTGGGTAACCATAAAATGGCTCTTTTCCCAGGACAGAACGAGATCTACCTCACAATACTTATAAGAACCTGGTCTAGGTGCGCTAAACAATCGTCAAAGGACTCACCATAGATCGAAAAGTCATCCATAAAAACCTCTAGAAAATCACCGACCATGTCCGCAAAAATAGCAAGCATCTTCCGTTGGAAAGTAGCGGGAGCGTTGCACAGTCCAAAGGGCATATGTCTAAAGGCATACGTGTCGAAAAGACATGTAAAAGTGGTTTTCTCCTGGTCTTCAGGAGCAATTGATACCTGATTGTATCCGGAGTAACCGTCAAGAAAACAGAAGTACTCCTTCCCTGCCAACCGTTCTATGACATGGTTTATGAAAGGCAACGAGAAGTGGTCCTTCTTTGTCGCGGTGTTTAATTTTCTATAATCAACACACACCTGCCGCGATGTGGTTACTCTCTTTGGAATCTCCTCTCCATTTTCATTCTTTCCCATCTGAATTCCCGACTTTTTTGGGACAACATGTAATGGGCTGACCCATTCAGAGTTGGAGATGGGATAGATGAACCCTGCTTCACACCATTTTGTAATCTCTTTCTTGACAACTTCTCGTAAAACCGGATTCAGCCTACGCTGAAACTCTCTGGAGGGTTTGTTGTCATGATCAAGATAGATATGATGTGAACACAAAGCAGGATTAATCCCGCGGAGATCGGATACAATCCACCCAATAGCCTTGCGGTTTCTTTCTACAATCTCCATTAGACGAGATTCTTGATCGTCGGTCAGATATGAACTGATAATGACCGGAAACCGTTGATGTGGACCCGCAAGGAAAGCATATTTCATGTTTGGTGGCAAAATCTTTAACTATGGTAAGGTAGATTCTCATTCTGCTGCAACATCCTCTGTATGAGAGATGGGATCTGTATCGGTTGTGGATTTATCGGCTTTCTGATTATCCACCATGTCAATGTGCTCTATAGTCGGACTACAGAAGATGCTCAACACACCATCCGACTCCTTATATGATCAGAGTAAAATAACTCAGCTAAATGAAATTCGATTTCTAGATCATCTGAAACGGAGGAATCATGTAAAGTCTCAGAATCTGAAAGATCTGCAATAAGTTCATCAGAATTCTGATCCCTTTGCTTCTCATCATCTAGACTGAAATACAAAGTACCGTCAGAAGAACCGCTAACCATAGTCTCAGACCCGTCCTCTGTTAAGCATTCTTGGGTCTCTACTTGATATCTTTCGAGGTCGTCAAGACGGACCTCATCCATGTAATCACAGATGGCCAAAGAACTCAAGAAATCCGAAGATGCTTCACTAGATGTCTTCGAATCTCTCGCCATCTCTATGTGTACCTTTTCTCCCTCGGCGCGAGAAGATACCTTCCCTGTATCATAATCGAAGAGGGCCTTTGTGGTTTCTATGAAAGGCCTCCCGAGAATAATCGGGGTAAGGTGTAATTGTGTAGGGCAATCCATGTTCAGGACCGTAAAGTCCACTGGGAATTGCAGACCCTGCACGATTACGATAACGTTCCTTAATATACCCTTAGGTCTCTTTACAGATCTATCAGCAAACTGAAGGATCGCGCGGGATTTTTAAAGAGGACCTAACTCAAGCCTATCGAGTAAGGAAGAGGGTATCAAGTTAATCGAGGAACCGTTATCTAAGAGAGTGCGATCGGATTCGGCTTTTGCGATCTCGCATCTGACATAATGCGCACCTGAGTCCTTCTTCTTCTTCTTCAGTAATTTGTTCTAAATAGCACAAGATGTAGCCTTAGTTAGAACGTGTTTTTCCGTGCGGGATCTCTTTTTCCGATGCGTGGTGCATCTATTTTTTAGTTGATTCTTAAGCGTAGGAAAATGATCTAAGGAGTAATGAAGCGGGATCTTTAGAAAGATGTGATCTTTAAGTAAATGTTCAGTCTCTGGAGTCACATCGTTCTTTTTGGTATTTTTCTTTCCTTTTCCAGACAAAGCATCGGGAAAACGAACAAAGTCATGAGTCAGAAAATCAGAATTTTTATTTATATCAGAATCAACTTGTACATCGAGAGTTTCAAAATTATGTACAAAACTCTCTAAGACAAGGGAAGAAATGTTTTTCTCAGTATTCTCTACCTGATCTGGTGTGATGTCATCATCTGATTCGCCCGTATCCATATCAACGGTATCGGCATCGCTCCCGGCACTTGAATCTGCAAATTGGTCCTCATCATCATGCTGGTTCTCCTCCTCGGCATTTTGCGGCTCATGGATGTGCTCGCGCTCCTCATCAAGTACCCGCTCTTCTACTCCAGCAGGTGCTCGTGGCGATCTACCGCTCCTGAGACGAATGAAGTTAGATAAAAATTCAGGAAAAGAGATCGTACCTGTAGTGTCGTCTACCTGATCTGGATGCCTCCTCTTGTTGTTCGGGTTCATCTGAGGCTGGGCCGGAAGAGTGGTCTTCAGTGTGGTTATCTCATCCAGACGACGGTTAACCTGCTCCATCTCGGTTTTGTGTGCGATCTGGAGCGTGCTCAGCATATCCAGGATCTGATTCAGTGCCTGGGCTTGTGAAGACATCTCCAGTTCGGTGTGGTGGCCCTGGCTTGGTCCTCTCTCCTGCCTTGGCGTGTATTGCTGAGAGGTGGACGGCTGAGAGGATGTTTGTGGTGCGAAGGAAGACTGTTGCGGCTGCTGATAAGGATAATTCTGTGAATAGTGAGCAGGATGCTGATATGATTGCGGTCTCTGATGATAACATTCGGATGAGACTGCTGCGGCGTGAAGTTCTGACGGTGCTGGAAATGTGGACGTCCCTGCTGCGGATGACCGTACGGCGGCTGTTGATGATTCGGTATACTCGGTTGCTGAATCGGAGTATACCAAATCCCATTAATCTCGAGAGTGGGTTGCGGCTCCACCTCCATCTATGTGGTGCTGGTGATCTGTCCGGGATTGGCATGAGACTGATCCTCATGCCTATCGATCTGCGGAATCTCGGACTCGCTCTGAACGTAGTGGATCTGACAGGTGGGTGGAGCGGGTGCGATCCTCCGTGCTGGTTGTGCGGTCGAAGAAGACTGACTCTGCTGGTACTGAAGTTGGAGCTCAGAAACCTTCTTCGAGAGATCACTCAGTTGTTGAGGTAGAGATGAGAGTTTCTCCAACTCTCGCAGCGGCTGTAAGTCCTAGACTTGCTTCTGAATCACGTCTACCAACGTTAGTTTCTCGCTAATGAATCCCATGTTGGTGTTTGATTTAGAATCTACGATATTCTCCACCTTGTGATGTTCTCGGTGATGTGGTGGCTGCGGGGCTTTCTGAAATGCCCGAGTAGAGTCAACGACTCTCGAATTTTCGGCCATCCCTTCGAAGATGGCCCAGACTGACTCGGCATCCTTATTCAAGTAACTGACGCCACATGCGGCACTCACGAGCTCCTGGATGTCCGGATGGAGTCCTCCAAAGTAATTCTGCACTAGCACCTTCATTGGTATCACATGATGCGGGCATCTCTCCGTAAGGTCCTTGAATCTATCCCATGCCTCATGGAAAGATTCATGCGGATGCTGCGTGAAGTTGGAGATCTGACTCCTCATCATGTTCGTCCTCCCGAGAGGAAAATATTTACGCAGGAACGTGGACTTCAGATCGTCCCACATAGAGAGTTCCCTTCCCAGATGAGTCAGACAGTAAAGCGCCTTATCGGCTAAGGCGAAGGGAAAGGCTTTGAGGCGGATAGCCTCCTGCATAACTCCTGGATAACTAGCCGTGCCACAAATCATCTCGAATTGCTGCAGAAAGGTAAACGACTCCTCTGTAGCATGGGAAGCAATGAGATGAGGGAGGGTCTCCACTCGTATGGCCCTTGATTCGGCGGTAGACGAATCCAATGATGGAGCGTTCTTGTGACCGGGTCATACTCTTCCCGTAAAGTTGCGGGAACCACAAGCGGTAAATGGTTCCCGTCCCCTGCTCGTAGCGTGGATTTTATCCCGCAACTCATTCTGAGTTCTGAATTGTTCTCGGATTTGTATGTTCATCTGCTGGAGAGTCTCGAGAATACATGTAGTAACATATGTGGCTGGATCTGATCTTCCGTCATCTTGCTCCTCAGCTTGTGGTCTCTCCTCTGCTGCTGGTCCTTTGTCGCGAGCCATGGGCTTCGATTGCGGCTTTGAATCGTCTGGAAAAGAGAAGCTCTCATAAGAACTCAGCGAAAATTCGGCTGGAGACGATTTATTGAGACAAGGGTCTGTCTCAATTTTCTGGCCAGGAGGCGAGGGAGTCTGGGTCTGACTCTCCTCGAGATCAAATGGGACCAGCTTGGGAAGAGAGTCATCCCAAGCTTGTGAAGATGTACGGTCGACGGTGGACGGTCGAAAGCTCACGGTGTCTGAGCAGAAAATCCGTCAAGACGTCATCTTCGATGTCAAGAGAAATATCGAGAGAGCACAATTTTCGATTCAAGTAAGAGGGATAAATGCAAAAGCTATGGAAACTCACATCCCGCAAGCAAACACAAAGCAAACCTCGTTTTTCACCAACTCAACCCAATGATGACCGTAAGAGTTCGGTCTTTTATCTTATCGGTTTTAGGGTTGTAATTAACAAACAAATATTACGGTTATCGTGCACTGTGCGAGCTAATAGGTGCCCGAATTTTCCCCCGCGATACTGTCCCGGGTCCTTACAAAGAACCACTTGCTCTCAGTCAGTATGGTGGCAAGTACACAGACCGTTTCCGGCTACCCGTGTTGCTTGAGGACGGAGCCTTAACGGTGTCCTCTAAATCCCCCACTCTGCTAAGTAAACTCAGACCGTTTCCGGCTACCCGAGCGTACCCACTGAAAAGCAGTGATTAGGTGTATGAACTAAGTATTATGTTGAAAGAGTTCGGGTTTTTTATTAAGTGTCAGCTCTCGCTCGCACACTCTGAGAAATGGTCGGGATTACTCTCCCAAATCAGATAAATCATTACGGTTTGTTTTAAATCCGATATATTTAGCAGTCCCAGTTTTATTTTGTGGTTTTATATTTTTTTGAGTATTTTCAAAGAGACATCTAATTTTTTTATTTTCTGAATCCTAAAATCATGCAACTAGGTTGCAAGTCCTAAAACTAGCTACGTAAGCACAATCAGATAGAATAAAAAACTAAACATGCATCTATCAGAAAAGCCGCAGAAAAACCGTCGAAGCGAGAAAAACCGCGGTGGGTGCCCTAATCCACCGAATACACGGTATTCGGCGATTCAGACTCCTAAAAAATGTTGCGGGGGGGGGGGGTAATACAAGTCGGGTTGTCCTTAGTGGACCTCTTCTACTAGAGTTTAGTACAATTTTTCTCTCCCTTTCTCTCTCTTTTACAAAAGTTTACTAATCAGTATTGCCCTCTGTAGCCGATTCGTAGAGAAAGAATCGACCTCTGCTCTTTCAACTGAATCAGCTTCCTAAGAAGCCGGCTGATCCTGCAGGCCCTGCAAAACTTGTTAGCGGCTAAAGCAAATCGAGAGAAAAGCCGTACAATTGAGAAATGTTCAAGAAATGAATCGAGAGAAAAGCCGTACGAAAAACCGAAGAAAAGCTATGAAAAACTGAACAAAAAGAAGAGAGAAAATAAAATCACAAAAATACAAAAAAAATCAAAATACTCTAATGCCTCCCCGGCAACGGCGCCATTTTGATGAGGCTAAAATGAGATCGCGGCTTTTTAGAGAAGAGATTGTCGATGTAGAAAAGGTCGCGAAAAGATCTCAGTCGATCAAACAAATTCGGTTTTCAGATAAAAACCTACACTATTTATTTTACTAGGTGAGTGTGCCTGGGTCGAACTTAAGGAGGCAGAATAGATTACTTTGATTTTTTAAGAGAAAACATTCTTGTGATTTATTTTTATCTCTTCTTAAAGCAATCAAAGGGAAGATACAAGTTTTATTGATTTTTTATTTTTAATTTTTTATTTGATTTTAATCTTTTCAAATTTTTATTTAATTTTCAAAAGGGATATTTTTCACAAGATTTATTTATTAAGTAATAGGTGGAATATAGGTAAAAATAGATGATATGGTATAGTAGGTAAAAAGCCGAGCAACGTGCTCGAACAAGAACATGAAAATAAAACAAAACGGAATCAGTTTTCCAAGATTTAAAACACGATGAAAACACGAGAAAAAGACACAGAAAAATACTTGAAAATCTTGTTGGGGTAGTTGCGTAACTACCCTAAAGAAATCAACGAAAAATGGGGTCAAACGAGGTCCAAAAATAATCCCCTACAGCCCAGGGGTGTAAGCGCAAGAACAACTATAGAAATTGTTGCAAATGGGTCCTCGCAGGGACTGTTCTGTGAAAGAAAATAAAGTGTTTTATATTTAGGTCCCTATTGAGGGACCTAAATGCAATTACTAAAAAGTTCTGGAGCGGAGCTGAATATCTGGAAGTCGGTAGGGTTAAGTATGCAAAATTTCCACCGGTTCGTATGCACGACCAGGATTAGAACGAAGAGGCGTTGATCGAACGATTCTGGATGCGCCACGTGTCGGCAACCTGTGCGCCTGGAGCGTTCTTGCGGTTCTTGAGGTTGTTGGATATCTGCAGACGAAAGCTTCTTCCCCGATTTTCCTCAGGTGAACTGCGACGACTTTGGCTCTCCGGCGGGCCAGAGGGGTGGATCCTCCACCCCTCGAGCTCGCCTGCAGTAGATGCGGCCAACGATGACTCAAAACGGTGGTAGTCAATCGAGGAAGGTGGCGGACTCGCAGTGCTCTGAAGGTTGACGGAGGTTTGTGCACCTTCTTTGAATGTGAAGTCCGAGAAGACCGATGGTTCCAGATGGCTTTAAATTGCTCCTTGTCGAAGAAGAACCTGCAATTAATAGATGTATATGCTCGATTCGAAGAATCGGCCGATGGATTAAGGTTTGCAGGCTCAGAAATGGTGTGTTTCCAGTATGAGTGAAGGTTACGTTCGAAATTGTGGAGAAAAAAGACACGATTTGAATTGTTTTCAAAATGAATGAAAATGGAATTTGGGTTTAGCGTCTAAGAGGAATGATTAAACTAACTAATGGCGTGGTTAGCCACGCTAATCATGGCGCGACGATCGAGAAAGAAATTCGAGAAATTGAATGAATAGGTTTGGGAAGATCAAGGTGTATTACCTCGAAAGATGCTCGACAGGCGACCATGGCCGGAGCGTGACGCGCACGATGGTGGCGATGCAAGGCTGAGAAGAGCCTTGGAACCTCCTCCGATGTTCCCTCCTCCACGCGAGCTCGCTTGATCGGAGCTGTCACCTCCACGTCGGGCGGAGCGAAGCTTGGAAGGATGGGGGTCGGGCACTTGGAGGTGGAGCTACAGGTGGTTGGAGAGTTGTTGAAAATGGCGGACTTTAGGGGTTTTTATAGGACAATGGCATGAGCTCCAAGTAAAATTGAAGGGCTGGCGATGGAGAGGGTAGTTAGGGGAGTAGGACCATTGGTTTAGATCGTCGGAAGGAGTTAGGAGATGCACGGGAAAACTCGGTGAAGTCGGCCGGCCAGAACAGAAAGGCTAACAACCCTTGTTGGAGAAGATGATCCAGGTGCTGACAAGTGTCAGCACCTGGTTGGCCAGACAAGTAATAATTATTGTAAATTCAATATTAAATAGTAAATAAAGTTATTTTAATTAGGTATAAATACAAGAAATGTAAATAAATTAATAATCTAATTTATGGAACAATTACTTTTTTATAAAAAAATATTATTAGAAATGTAAATATTATATTAATAAATATGTATATATAAATAGGTTTTGAATTTTTAATTTAATAAATAAATAAATATTAATTTTATATTTTCTTAATTATTAGAATAATAAATAAAAGTTGTATGAATTTTTATGTATTTTAATAAAATAATTTACATATATTAATAGATATGGGTATAAGTTATACAATTCATTTTTACCTATAATTTATAAAAATATAAAACAAGCTCCAAAAATAAATTACAGTTAAATTACAAGATCATGAAATTATTTAAAAATTATAAAATTAAGAATACTATAAATAATGTGTGCTACATAAAATAAATAGCCCAGAAACCCCGTTATCATTTGGTCCCAAAACCGACTTTTTTCAAACGGACTCCGAATTCGATGAAATCACCTTTATTAATTAGAGAATATTATTTTATGAATTTTCAAGGTGAGTAGAGTGAAATTGGAGTTCGTATGAAGAAGTTATGATGTTTGGAAGTTGCGATTTTGATAATTTAAAGGCTGGATTTCTTGGCATCTATATAGGTAATATTTTTAACTTATTTTTATATTTTTATATACATTTTTAGAAATATTTAGGAAAAGAGTTTGGTGAAAAATATTTGTATATGAGTTAACTAAAAATCTTTGAAGTTTTGTATTTATTTTATGAATAGTGATGAATATATAAAGTGGGGTTTATTTTATTTTTAGGGTTTTTTTCCTTATCTCCCCCTTCTTGTTGGCTTGTCGACCAATCCATGCTGACTTGGTCTCGGGGTTTAGGTTATATAAATATGCCTTGCAATTATATTTATATTTCTGAGTCATATTGTACATATTCACATATTCACAATCTGCCTTCTTTTCTTTTCTTTATTTTTATTCTTTAATTTATTAACATGTTTTTATGATTAAAATTGAATATTTATTCATGAATAGGATTTTGATAAAAGATAGGAATTAATGAATATTTACATGCATTTGTTAAGGGTTTTAAGATAAAATATGACAGAAAAGTTAGTGAATCATGGATTCATCAGGCTAGGAGGTAGATTTCATTGTATATGCCAGAGTTCTCCAAGCCTTCAATCTGCTGAAAAATTAATTACTCAGGCCCATGTCCTTCAACTGCCATATTGGTCTCTACTATTTGAGATCAAGACAGATGCTTATGATTATTCCATTGGAGCGATTTTGGGACAGAGGAGAGATGGATTACCAGTTGCGATTCACTACGCTACCAGAACATAAGATGAAGCTCAGATTAATTACACAACCACTGAAAAAGAGTTGCTAGCAGTCATATTTGCCTTGGAGAAATTCAGATCGTATTTTTTTGGGATCCAAAGTCATAGTGTATACATACCATCCTGCCATCAAGTACTTGCAAAGCAAGAAGGATGCCAAACCGAGATTAATCAGATGGATCCTTTTACTATATGAATTTGATCTTGAAATCACAGACAAGTCTGGAATTTAAAATGTGGTTGTAGATCATCTTTCAAGACTACCAGAGCCAGACACTCTTAAGCAGAGCTTGTTACCAATCACATAAACCTTTCCCGATGAGGCAAATCTGTCAGTCACCTTGCTCCCTTGGTTCGCTGATATTTTGAACTATCTTGTTTCCAAGAGAACTTCGCAATATTGGCCGAAGTTGATAAAATTTTATCAGATATCCATTTCTACCAGGGGAATGATCCTTATTCGTTTTGTGAGGGACAGATTGCGTATGAAAAAGGTGCACGTTTGTTGAGCACAAAATTCGAGGACGGAAATTAATTGATGGTAAAAAGGACGTTGTTTAATCCCCAAAATCCCGTGTCAACAAAAGATTATTTTTTTTAAAAAAAATTTGCTACTTATTAACCTGTATAGCGGACAGGGTCGAACTCAGGGAGGCTACAATTCCCGAGGGTTATTCAATTAATCAGAAACTAATTAAAAGAAAATAGGATTCTCAAAGGACAACAATCCTTGGTTTTTGTGATTTTTTGAATCTTTTATTTTTTTTATTTTTTATTTCTAATTTTTTTATTTTCTGATTTTCAATTTTTTAGTGATTTTGATTTTGCAATTTTTTTATTTTCAAAAATACACGAAGCAATATAAACAAGATCAAGAATATGCACACCAACTCTTTTTGAAAATTTTCAATTAGTCAAAAATGCTCAGAAAATCCAAAGAAACTATTTTTGGGTTTTAAAAGTTTTGAAATATTTTTGAGAATTTTTGTAGATTTTTTGGATGTTTTTGTATTTTTCTAAAAATCAAACAGTGAAGAAATAAGAAAATGTTCACAGCCTGGAGTAATTTGCAACTTATAAATATTTAAATACCCAAAACTCCTGACAATTATTTTTACGACAAAGTAGAAATAATTATCTACAAACGGGAACTGAAATCACAATTTTTGGATTTTTGTAGAATTTTTTATGATTTTTATAAGATTTTTTCAATTTTTCAATTTTTTGAATTTTATAAATCATCAATGCGTGAAAATTGGTCAGAAATTAAAAGACAATGAAATACAATTACTCTGATTTTTTAGAATTTTTGGAGCTATTTTCGAATTTTTATGAATTTTCGAATTTCAAGAAGACAAAAAGGCTCTGTTTTTTATTTTTTAATAATAAGAAATGAAGACCAAATGTAATGAAAAATTTATGCTAAGAAGATAATCACATCAGGAGCGTAGCATAATTTTTGCAAAATTTTTAGATCATGAATAACATTTATTTCAACCAAAGAGAGCACACAATTTAATGTTCTGCAGTTCAGGGACTAGAATGTAAATATTTCAATGTTTTTGCATAAAAAAGAATAACAAGAAATAAATAAAGCAAGAGTTTTGCAATTTACCCAAATAATACGTGCTGTGCACGTGATGTATTCTGGAGGGGATGTTTTAGTAATTATGAGAACGTCCAGGTGCTTCAAAAGTTATTTCCCCCAAATTAGGCCTTGAGGGTCTTCCTTGCAATATGCAGCATTTCCGAGGACTTGTTATGATATTTTTCCAATTAAAAACAAATTGAACCATAGGGAGGGTTCGTTCTTTGTTCCTCAATCACAAGGGGAGGCAACCAGACGCCAAACGGGCACCGCCCGCCCCTTCTCCCACGCAGGGGGCGGCGGAGGTGCGGCCGTTGGAGGACAGAAAGGGGGCTCGATGGAGGGACGCGGCGGCACCTGGTTGCTGTGCGGCATCGAGACGGTGGGGAACGACGGGCTGGGGCGTCGCGGGCTTCGGGTGTGCGGCGGCTTCGGTTGTCGATGGAGGCAGAGGGCGAACGCGGGCGAGTCCGTGTGCTTGTGGAGGCGCGAGGGGGCGGCGATGGAGGCGCGCGGCAAAGCGCGGGCGGCCAATGGCGGTGGCGCGGAGGACGAAGCTGAGGGGCGCAGGAGTGGGGGCGGCGGCCCTCCTGGCTGCCGTCCTCTTTTTTTGTTTTTTTAATTATTTGTAATTTTATTATGTAAATAGGAAATAAATAAAAAAACTTTTTATATTTTTTTTGTAAATCCAAAAATAAGGAAATAGAAGAAATAGGAAATGATTTTTTTTCTTTTTTTAATATTCATGCAAAACAGAAGTTAGAGATAAAAAGAAGCAAAAATTTTTTATCCCGCAAAACAAACGTTAGCAGAATGGAAATATTTTTTTTTATAAAATTTTTATTTATTTATATTCGAAAAATGAACGGGGATCTGTAGGAAATGAAAGAGTCGGATCTGATCTCCGGCCACCGTACGCGACCGGAGTTGAGAGATCGTAGGAGATAGAAATCGAAGGCGGAGAGATCGAGAAGATGAGAAGAAAATTCGAGTCGGTGGCGGATAAAATCGAGATGGAGATTCTTAAGATCTAGAAGAACAAAATGACGATAAAAATGCGAAAAAAATAAAAAGCGATTAAACTAAGATAAAAATGTGAAGAAAAATTTGGATCTCACCTTAGGAGCGGAAAATGAACCGTGATCGCCTCGACAAGGCCGACTCGCTGTCACCGGACGGCTTGGAGGCTAGGCAACTTCCTCGACGAAATTTCTCTCAAAGATCGGGCTCCTCTCTCTAAAGATTGATCAAGTTGGAATGGGGGAGAAGGAGCCATATAAATAGAGAAGAGATGAAATTTGAATTTTTGATTTTTTTTGTGGATAAAAAGATAAGAGAGATGAAAAATGGATTTTTGAATTTTTGGTGGAAGAGATAACATGAGATAAAGTAAAAGAGATAAAACTATTTACAAAATTGTCTAATTTTTTTGAATTTTCGTCACTTCATTTATTTGAATTAAAAAATATTATTTTTTTATTTTTTTATGGTTGTTAGTTAAAAATAGCAACTATATACATATACTATATGCATATATGACATTATATACAAGGGTAAATGAGGAAATTAACTTTTTTTTGTTTTAAAAATTTTATTAATTTTTTTATTTTTATTTTTATTTTAAATAATTAGTAAAAAATATTTATAAATATATATACAATACAATATGCACAAAATACAAGGGAAAATTGCACAAACCAATCTAGAAAACCGACTTTTCAACCGTAACTCCAAAAATTATAAAATCATAGCCATTTTGAAGATAATTTAATTTAGAACTCAATGGAAGTGAAATTGGTTTAATTTGATATCATATGGAGTCGGAATTGATTTTTCAATTAGTACTTCGTGGCTTTTTTCCAAGTGTGGCTATTTGTATTCTGTACATGATTTAATTGTGCAATCATTTTTATTAATTAGGGCCCATTTTTATTTACAACTTTGGTTTTGAATGTTATTTGATTTGGGATCAATTAAGGTATAAATAAATTAGCGTCAGTTTTATACAGATATACACAAAATAAGTGAGAACATATTTTTTTTGGATTTTCTGGTTGAGGACCCTATCTCCCTCTACTTTATTCCTGGTCGATCAGGTCAAGTCTTGACCTTCTCTCGGGGTTCGGGTAAGCCTGTATACAATCTTCCTTTTTTTAATTTTCTTTTCTTTATTTTTCCTTTCTTTCTTTTCATTATTTATTTTAGGTTAAAATTAGTAAGAAATGTACAATATTTACACACAAATGCAAGTTAGTAAGAATATGGAGTTAACGTCATATGCAGGTGTTTTATAAGGGATTTTAAGCTAAAATAAATGAATAAAGATGACGAATCGCAGATTCATCATCCCCCTATGCTTTACCTTTGCTAGTCCCTTAGCAAACACTTATTTGAAAGAATAAGTGAAGAAGAAAAAGAAAGGGAAAATAAAGAAAGTAGGACAATATTGAGTATTAAACTTATCTTCATAAAATTGTAGTTTGGAGCTCTGTCGGACCTTTGGATTATTTGTGTGTCGGAACTTCTGTGAGACTTAGAATTTTAAAACCAACCGCCTTCAAGTTCTACACATCATTGTTACAGTTTTGGCCCAGAAGTCATCTTAGATCGATCTTCCTCCCAAAGCATACCCTATGAACATTGAACAATCGACTCATGTGTGTGAAAAATTTTAGCTCTTCCCATCCAGAATGCCGGACTACCATGCAAATCTCCTCTCCAATAACTCGTCCTCGGGGAGTCAGGTATTTCCTTCTAAGGTTTGTCGTGCTGTGTTCACAATCGAATTGAGGGAGAAGTTAGAAGAATGAGAAAAGAACTGGAGGGTGGTCAGTGTAGTCACCTCTCCTTGTGAAGCTGGCCAGTGTAGCCGAGTCTCCACCAAGATCTACAGGTTTTCTTGAAGCTTGGACCTTTTTGGTCAGATATTTATTTGGTAGTAGCTTCTTTGTATTTGGAGTTTTGGTGGTTCTGCTTGGATCTTGTTGTGCCCCTACGGATATAGAATCTTTTTTTCCGTAAATGTTTTGGGGTCTTTGAAAAAATTGTGCCCAGCCGTCCATCCCTTTTCCGAAGTTTTATTTCAACCCGTACTCCGGTCTTTAGATTTCCACGCTACCAGAAAAGAAACTCACACAGTCTTCCAACATCCCGTCTGAGTTGAGCTAAGTGCATAGTGCGGGAGTACAAATTAATTCGCTATTCCAGAGTTGTACCCAGAATGAAGAGACCAGGTTAGACACTAAGGGTCAAATGATGCACATTGTCATGTGGAACTCAAAGAATTAAGTCAAAGACATGAAGCTTCTAAAATCCTATTTCTCGGTGAAGTTCCTCTGAGAATTAGGTGGATTAAGGTCCAACTAAGCTCCATTCTTCAATTTTATTCCAGACATAGTTTAAATATCAATACTATCCTAAAAAATGCACATGCAAATGCAGAATATGAACAATGCAGACAATTTTTTTTCTTTTTGGAAAAGAATGATGCACATGTGAAAGAATCATTTTTTTGTAAAATAATTTTCTAATTTTGAACTTTTATGGATTTTTTTGAATTATGCAAATTTTTACAGTTTTTGGTTTTGTAGTTTTTTAAAGGAGAAAGGGTTAGTAATATATACAAGTATATACAAGAGTTTTTTTTGTGTTTTTGTTTTGTTTTTGTTTTTGTTTTTTTCGTTTTGGTTTTTTTGTTTTTTCTCTCTCTCTCTCTCTCTCTTTGCTTTGTTTTTTTTGTTTTGGTTTTTTTTGTTTTTTTTGTTTTTTTACACACGTGGATTTTACAAAATATACACATAACCCCTCAAATAAATGTATTTAAAAGTACGAGTTATGTCTAAAGTATATATACAATATATACGACATCCCCCTATACTTAGCTCGAACTATGTCCTCATAGTGATTAGAGAGCGATAAAGGAAGACATAACTCGTGCTAAGCAAAGAAAGATGAAAAGACTCCTATGCTACAACGACTCAAAGAAAAGATAAAAAGACAAGAAGTTGGTGATCCCCCATATACTTAGGATCAAGTAATCCTAAGTATAGTAGAATGTACAAAGGAGAAAACCGATGAAGAGAATGTACAAACTCACAAAGACACGATATGAACAACATCACCCCCCTATACTTAGGGTAGAGTATCCCTAAGTATATGCAACAACAACAAGGGTGATAAACAGGACGAATATGAACAACATAAATCCTTCACCCCCCTATACTTAGGATAAAGCACATCCTAAGTATAGCATATATACACACACATACGGAAAAGGGGTAAATGATAAAACGGGAGAAGACGGAGTGAAACGAAAGGATATACAAGAGGAGTGGATGTACAAAGGTTAAGAAGGTCGAAAACGAACCTTCTTGTGGGACCGCTGAGGTATGGATTTGACAAGGTGTAGGTCGATATTGGGATTATCATTAGATATGAACTGAGTAGGATCGACCAAGAATGTATCCTCAGTGGTTTCAGATTGTGCAGGCCTAAACCGGTTATTGGAAGTAGTGTGGTCCTGTCCTACTTGGGAAGTCTTGCAAACCTCAAAGTAAAATGGCTCGTAATCATTATCAGAAAAAGTAGGATCAATTTCAGCCTGGCGAGCCTCTACCGGATCATCATCTTTATCAAAAGGCCCAAATTCTTTTATAAAAGCAATCAAATCAAATTTGGCCTGATCGGTCTCATCTGAATCAAGGTGAATAGGAACAGACTCATCAGTGAAAGTAGTCGAATCATGTCCGTCCTGTCTAGTCTCAGAGTCTGCCTTCTGCTCTAAGGTGTCTATCGTGTAAATTCCGCGGATGTCATCAATGCATCGCCACATACCAGAAGAGAGAACTCCAAGGTCTATGCTTTCCGAGTCCTCCTCCTTGAAGAGGAATTCTCGGGTCTCAGTATCATCCATCATATAGCAAAAATCTCTGGTAGTATCATCATGATCAAAGTCCTTGAGGTTGTCTAACACGGGTGGGCTCCCATGGGATGCGGGTTTCTTGACGGTAGTGGGTGAAGTGATTAACACATCGCTCCCTACATCAGAACGGAAGCGAATCTCTCCTGAACCATAATCAATAACGGCTCCCGCAGAGGCAAGGAAAGGCCGCCCCAGGATGATTGGAGGGTGCTCCACAGGGGTGGAGGTCTCCATGGGCATTACAACAAAATCCGAAGTGAAATTCATGCCCTGAATAATAATGACATCATTTTCTAAAATACCCTTCAGCCTCTTGATAGATCCATCAGCAAATTGAACTATCATCCTGGTTTTCTTGAGAGGCCCAAGATGAAGAGACTGTACCATAGAGAAGGCTATTATGTTGATTGACGAACTGCCGTCAAGGAGAGCGTTATCACAAGAATAGTCAGATATGGAGCAACTCACAAGAGGTGTGGCCGTGTTCCCTTTTTTAAAATATGA